>VZSF01006075.1:704564-730224 GCA_013398295.1 Chionis minor | reverse complement strand
CCTCTCCTCTCCTCTCCTCTCCTCTCCTCTCTCCTTTCTTGCCTTCTGTTCTGCTAAAATTTTGAAGTAGGAAGACTTCCATTCCTGATGACCAGCCTCTCCTTCAGAAGGTAAGTGAATACAAATAAAACACCACAAAACAAATATGTGAGTTAGCCGAGTCATAATTCTCAATTCAGTGTTGACAAGCATAAAGATGCAAAATCATTTCGGTTCCAACATACAGCATGGAATGTTTTTGCTTGTTTATAGCATACATAAATTCTGAAAAAGATCTAAGTAAGTAAAAAGATCAATGAACAAGTCTTATCTTATGGATGTAATGCTGTGAAAAGGCTAGAAAGTCAATCACATGCCTCTACAGAATATCAGTCTGTCCACTTGGGAACCATGATCTCCATGCAGGCTTAATCCCTGGAGGTATAAATCACAGGAGAAGATGCATTCTTTGAAGATGGGTGTTTTTTGTTCTGGCACACAAAAAGAAAAATAAGCATTCAGCCATCAGCATCAGTAGCAATAAATATTCAGCACTCTAATATCTAATTCCTCAGCATCTATAATCTAAAACACTGTTTTTACCAACTGTCTGTTTTAGCATGGTCCCAATTTTTATCACTGACTTACAATTTCAGATGAACCACCAGAAAACCAAATAACATATTACTTCTGGCATTATGTCTTTGTCGTTAACAAAAATAATGGTTGTCCTTTGCTGTGAATAAACCCTCAATGGGGTTCCTAAATGTTTAAATGTTGAACAGCTGAACATTTAATTTGGATGAGTGATCCCAAATTCCCTATACTAATTCCTTTTTTTTTTTTTCCCCTCTCCTAAGAAAACCTCAGTTTCATCTCTATCTCTGGAATCTTCTGATTTGGAGCAGCTCCCAGATAGCCTCCAAAGGAATTAAAGCAAATGACCTGAGGGCTTGGGGGGACCACTGCAGAAATACTCACCACGCAATGCTGGCATGATTCTTCCAAAGGACCGTTATTAATGGTTTGCCAGTGTGTTTAGATGACCCATAGGAAAATTACTTGGTCTATAATTACATATGGATTCCTACCTTGCCAAGAGGCACACGGTAATCGTGATTCTTGAATCAGTCTCACACCAGTCCATATTGTCCTAGCGTAACGCCATTGGTTCCACTGAAGTCTTGCGCGTACCCATGGAGTGAAGAGTGTCCTTGGGGGCTGGAGGGCAGCCCAAGTTCTGGGGTCCTACCTTTCACAGCATACCTCCAATAAAGGAACCAGAGTCTCATGATATAACATGCAATGCTAGTACATGCGTGCTTTCTCTCTCTCTCACACATACACATACACACACACACACACTCTGCTGCTCTACAAGAAATTCAGGATTGGAAAAGTGTAAGAAATCAGCCACAATTTTTTAACAGAAGTTAAATCAGAAAGACTTGCATCCACAAAAATGTTAATTCTACAAAACTACAAAGTACAAAAGGTTTTCCCCCTCTAACCTATAGCAGCCTAAGCAACAGGAAAGGAGGGGGTACCAGTGTCCCAGGAGGCATTGGATGGAGAAGTCAATGGCAATGGGGGCTTACTATTTATAAATTATTGTAAAAACAGATTACTACCAAATGTCTGTACTTTTCATGTGGAGCTATCTTTGCAGTGGAAAAATGAATGAGAGAATGAACAAATGGATGTATAAATGAAAGAAACAAATGGAGACCTCACCAAAAACACAAAGACACAACCAAACTGGAAAAAATGACATAAACTTAGCTTCTTACATTCAGAACTGTACCTTGATATGAGACTGGGTAGAGAGGAATCAGAGAACTGAACACAGGAAAAAGATGCAACAGACAATTCATACCACAGCAATGCAGAGCTGTTCTGCACTCAGTTTGACTTTTGAAGTTAACCCAGAAACTAAGCTTGCAGTACTATTTTCCTCAACACGGCAGTTACAGTAGGATAAAACTCACGTAAATGAAATTAGGCACTCAGGTTTTATCTTGGAACAGACTTTGGCCATTTAGTTCCTGGTGAGATGTGACAGTCACTTGTCTCTGAGTGAGCTAAATACTCTTCATATGGAAGTCAGGCCATTCTATCATAAGGATTTTTCTACTTTTATGTCATGAAATAGAAGAAGAGAAAATAAGTCAACTTTTTCAGCAAATTTCCCTACTGTAATTTTATTAGAGGAGGGACTCATGTTTTTGGTTAATCTAGTGCTTTCATACAAGTTAACATAGCCTCAAACATAAGTGTTTGAAACCAAAGTTGTTCAGAGATACTCATGTATAGCCTTTTATCTTGGCTAAAACTTTGATGAACTGTTTCAAAGCAAGAGGCAAGCCCCAGAGGAGTCGATGCTGGAACGCTTTGGGATGCTGAAGGTCCACCACTTCTTTAGCATGGAAAGTGACATCAGGTAGTCAGAGGTCTGTGAATATAGGATGCTGGAAATCTACCAGTTGTAACATTCCAAGGAAGATACCAAGCCTTAGATTTTTCTTTCATTGGGTGAGAAATAACATATATCCAGCACACGGCAAGCATGTTTATTTATACTTTATTTATACACTTTATTTATACTATATTTATATACCATTTATACTGGTGTGCCATGTGCGGGGTAGCATAGCAGGAGGCAACCATGGCACGAGATGATGTCTGGGAAATGTCTTTTCCTATGATTTCTGTCACCGTGTGTTCCAGCAGATGACACTACGTTAGTTTCAGTACACCACCACAATCTCTCTCAGTCATGACCTCATACTGCATACCTCATACATCGAGCTGATTGCAGGCTTGATTGCTGATTGCATCTGGTGCATGGAGTTGCTTAATAGAAGATGACCTGTCTGGCTGGCCTTTAGACATCTGGGCTAGGTGATCACACTGCATAAGAATCTTGTACCCAGTCTATAACCTCAACAGTTCTGTCATTCAATCACCATCTCGTTTCAGATACATCTGATCCCATATTTAATTTTTTATTATTTCCATCTCAGCTTTTCTGTTGTTTCAGTCTTTCAGTTCATTCTTAAATCTCAAACACTAGTTAGGTAAGTCACAAAACACAATTCTCCATGGTTATATGTTTCCCCGTTCATTACATGTTACGGCTAAAATCTTAATCCAAATGAAGTGACAAAATGTATATTGTTATCAGTGAGTCTGAGATTTCACTCTCTAGGTATTTTTTTGCATGTATGAAGCCACGTCAAGAGAACAATAGTATTTCACTGTCAAGTGCCCAGGAAGTCAAATAATTAGTAGTTTGACAAGCAGAATTCAAGCTGTTTTCCATTTCAGTCCCTTTGTGTATCTGCACTATCACGTGCCCTTTAGCTACGGCAGAGGAGTTCCGTTGGCACAGCTCCTGGTACACTTCTTCCTATTCTTCTCTCTCCCACTGAACATCCTTCACCCGTCTGGGCTCTTGCTCCTAGGATAACTCTCCCCTGCCCTCTGCCTCCTACTCTCTGTCCCCTGAGCTGCTGCTTCCCATGAGAGGAGAAACTCGCTCCTGGAAGTAGCCCCCAACCGGCTCCTCACTCTCAGACAGGGAAAGCGTACACTGCCCTGAATTCAGACATGACTAAATTGTTTGCCAAAAGTTCTGTGGCACCATTCTGTCTCCTGGAGTGAAAGAAAATAAAGGACATTTGAGACATGTGCTGGAGCCTCTCGTTTTTCTCCCAGCCTTTCTCAGCCTCCCTGCTCACTACAGCCCTCCTGAAGTCTGACCAAAAGTCAACAAGTCTGTTCAAGTCTGTTTGAACAAGTCTGTTCAAAATCCATGGGACCAGAAGGATCATGATAAGGAGGAAACGATACTATAGCTCTGGGGCTCCCAGCCCTTTCTTGATAAGCAGCACCACTACTTGTGCCTCCTCCTTTTCTGCGTTCCTGCCTGGCTGACCACATTCGTGCTTCCCTGGACTAAAAATACTGCCTGTCTTTAGCTGCTTGACTGCTCTCTTCTCATCTCGAAGAGCTGACACTCCCCTCCACAGTCCCAGAACCGGGTCCACAGGGACTGAGCAGCAGGACAGGAAGGGAAGGTATAGAGCCAAGTCACCTCCTCTTCCCCACACTGCCCGTCATTCCTGGTGGGACATGGGACAGTAACACAACATTCCATCAAATTTTTAGAGTACTTTCCTGGTGGGTAGCCAGTTCTGGAGCACAGCAAGGAGGATGGGGTTTCTGGGGATGTTTCTGCCACAAGTTGCCTGTAAAAATGTGCAAACAGGTTTGAGGGCAGAGACTGGACTTTGCAACTCTGCGTCTCCCACAGCAATTACTCCTGATGATGCTCAGGCTGTGTACCTTGTGGGGTCTTAGGCAGGAGGTGGCTCCCAGTTCTCTCAGGCAGAAAATGTGCAGTAGCAGAAATTCAGGAGCAAGATGAACTTAGCAGGTAAATGTAGGTGCTTACAGGCTCTGATCAGACAGGGTTTGTGTAGACTGTTGACATCTTTTGGTTCTGCAGGTTTCTGCCAAGCACGTACAAACTGAGATCTTTCAAAAATATAACCAATCTGTTGTGACTTTGCACTGCATAAGGCCATTCTGGCCACAAATACTGCCTCTTGTCTGATTCCAAGCCCTACTCAAAACTTAGGGATACAAAGCATGGTCAGAAGAAAAGTTTGCCAAAACTCTTTTTAACCTAGCAGAACAACATCTTTTCCTTTTGTCACATTCTCAGAAACAGCTGAAACTGTAAAGAAAAGGGGGTGGAAGGGAAAATCCTGTGTGAATCAGACAGCCAGCAGGAAAATTTTCAGCACAGTATTTAAAGTTTGGCAAAACTACAGTAAACAAAGTTTGGATCTTAACCTTGAAAGTATCGTATAGTTATATTCACTGGCACTGCTACCAACCCTGCTTAATTTGGCACATCAGTGTCCTTCCATCAGTGTTAATTATAGTATTCCAAAACCATGATTTGTTCAAACAGATGCCACTGACTACAAAAAAAAAAAGCCAATAAAGGTTTCTTTCTTTCTCCCACATAATGTCTCCCTCCCATTATTACAACAATATGTGATACGAGAAGGGTAACACTCAGGCCTAGCTGAGATCTAAATAAGGCAATTCCACATCCGCTATCCACTGTTGGAATAGTCACTGTTGTTTTAAGAAACCTATTGTCCCAAGAGAAAAAAAGCACTTTATCTTTTCAGTGTACTCACAATTTCTGCTGCAATTCACTGATCAGTATCACTACTGTTTTCAGCAGTGGGGTTATGTTTATAGGTCTGCTTTCATTGAATCATTTTCTTCTCATAAATCATTTAATCTCTTGCCAAGATGCAATATCATACTTGGGCCGCACAACATAAAGATAGATGGATGCTTTGCAGCCAGCAAACCAGACATTTAGAGTTCTATATGCTCTTTCATGAGTAGTCTACAAATAACATAATTTCATCATTTTAAAAATGTTGCTTTTCTCCTTTTAGACTCTCTGCTTTTAAATGCATGAAGTTTAACATTGTTAGTCCCTCAAAATTAATTAAGATATAGGCAGACCCACAGACAACATTGTGTGTAAACAAAGGTAACCCAGAAAATCATCTTAAGCAGCACACGGAAAGGGAGTTTCTGTAAATATACATATTTATGGGGCCCAGTAAGAAATTATCAAAATGCTAGGTAGACTATGTGTCTCCTTGCAGATAGGGTCTGGTATATATATTTATGAAGACTGTCTGGCTATTTCTGATGCCTCTACCCAGGCAGAATTTAGAGCTATCTCTCACTGAAAAAGTTTAATTATTCCCGAACAAGAAACATCAACATTTTAATGAATTGTATGGTAACCTGTAAAAAGACGCTGTAAAAAGATACAGTGTTAAAGACTAATTAGAAATTGTGCTCTCACACTAGGATTAGCTTTATCAAAACCCGTGGCCTTGTAATGAACACAGAAAAACATTTAGATAGCAAGCACTGCTGAAGGAATGCAATTAGTAAAGTTAGATATACTGAACAAGACTCAAAGCTCATTTGCAGATCATAAAAATGTTAACTTTATTGTTTGCATTATTTTCAGCTGTATGCGTAAGAAAATGCTGAAAATCTTAAAATATTGCACTCCATAATCTACATGTCATTTCTTCCTCAGAAAACAGTGAGCTATAAGGATCGCTACCCTTGTTGAGAAACAAATATGTCATACAGAAAACATGTTCTACTTTAGAAGAGGCAAATTTAGATTTTGCATTAGAATATTTTCAGCATTAGAAGGTGTTTATTAAAATAAGAACAACAATACTTAGCTTTAAAAAAAAATTAAATCCTAGGAAGTGTCTTAAAATGATCATATAGAGTGGAACCTCACTATTCTGACCATTTGGGACCTCTTTAGCATTCAGACAATGTGCTGAAATGAGATTGCTACTAGCATGTCTATGTTCTTCAAACTCTAACAATTTTTTTTTAATAGAATATAAGAATTTTGACCTAAGATAAAATATAAAAAGCAGTAACTTTAAAATGCAGATACTAAACATATACAGGCGTGGGGCCAGAACAGCAGCAGTGGCAGCATTAAGCGAATGCTCAGATGAGAATCAGAATGTAGTTTCCGTGGCGCATTCTAAAAAATGGTTACATAGAAAACAAAGGGAATTTCTTTCTTAGACATGTAGCATAGATAGACATTAGGAAGGAGAAAGAAGTAGTATAGTTAAAGGGTAAACAGAGCTCATATTAGTGTATTTTAGCTTTCTCTGCACTGATCTCCCCAGAGTCCACAGCATTATTCCTGAAAATAGGACATGACTTTTGGTTTTGATCGGATGCTCAAGCCATTACCTTATACTTCCTGTCGCCATCTTTCCATTTTGAACTCCTTCTGCATAAGTTTTAATTAGCTGTTAGTCTGAGTTTTACCCCTTCTGCATCCACCAATTATACTGGTCATGACAGTTTTTGTGCCATATATGCACTGGTCACCATACTTAATGGATTTCTTTTTCATAAAACAGAAATTCAACCATTTTCTTTTAAAAAAAGAAAAAGATGCAACATTGACTCACCAAACCTGTAGCCCTTATTTTTTGACCACAGTTTCAGTGCTTTCAGGATTTAGAAATATATCCATTGGTTGCGTTCTGACTGAAAAGTAATTAAATCTGGATCCATTGAGACTGCTTTTATGCTCCATTAAAAACAGTATAACAAAGACCCAAAGTTTACACAGTTAGAATTCACAAATAGATCTTATTTGAAAAATTAGATGATAATGAGTTACATTATTAAAGATTTTTATAAATGCTTGTGTATTCCAAAAGCAAGATAAATTGTTCAGCTTTATTAATACTCAACTGCATGTGTGTGTTTTCTCTTGTCCTTTCAAGGGTGTGTTTAGAAATGTATATATGTGTGTTTTTATGTTTGCATCCACAAATAAAAGTGAAGCTGTAACCAAAATACTTTTAACAGCTGTTTCCAAAAGTCTAGGACAAGTAAACACACAAGACAATCCTCAGTGGAATAAACAGATGAGATCCCAGGATCCCAGGTAGAGATGGTAGGTCAGACTCTCTGTTTGCTAATGCTTTTCTTCCACCAAGTCACAGGCAATTGTGTTAACATTTTTTTAAAAGAGTAAAGAAAGCAACATGGTGCCTCATTACTGATACTGATCAGGAACGTGATTCTGTTCTCATTTGGAGATAAAAGCCATTTTTGGGTAAATCACGCATAACTCTACTGAAGTCAGTAGATTTAAAATGGTGTAAAACTGGGATGAGGGAGAAGACTTTTATCTCTCAGTCACATAGGAAAACCATTTCCATGATATATTCTATAAATTTCAAGGAAGCCTACATAAAATTTTCCATTTAGGCAATTTCCTGTAGCATAGCTAATTACTGTCATCTAAGTAAGGGGAAAAATGTAATTGCAATATGACTCACTAAAACATTAAAGTACTCAACAGAAGATATAGTTTGCATAAACAATCTCAGCAGCAAATTAATCTTTGAACAATACTGTTCTCTAACTATTTATTTCAATATTTTGCAAAGAGATATTTAAAAACAGCAGAACTGCTTTATGGTTAAGGTTCAAGATCAGAAGGATGTGTGATGACTTCTTTTCTTAATGTTGCTGCAAAGTTGCCATAGTAGGCACAAGATTAAAGCACAGGGTTTTCTACAGTAATGTTTCCTGGACACTCTAATGCCTGTTTCTGGGCAGGCTGAGATGTGTCTTAATTTTAATAGAATCATAGAATCATAGAATGGTTAGAGTTGGAAGGGACCTTAAAGATCATCAAGTTCCAACCCCCCTGCCATGGGCAGGGACACCTCTGACTACAGCAGGTTGCTCAAAGCCCCATCCAGCCTGGCCTTGAACACTTCCAGGGATGGGGCCTCCACAACTTCCCTGGGCAACCTGTTCCAGTGCCTCACCACCCTCACAGTAAAGAACTTCTTCCTAATATCTAACCTAAATCTCCCCTCTTCCAATTTAAAACCATTACCCCTTGTCCTATCACTAGACTTCCTGACAAAGAGTCCCTCTCCAGCTCTCCTGTAGGCTCCCTTCAGATACTGAAAGGCTGCTATCAGGTCTCCCCGGAGCCTTCTCTTCTCCAGGCTGAACAGCCCCAGCTCTCTCAGCCTGTCCTCATAGGAGAGGTGCTCCATCCCTCTAATCATCTTAGTGGCCCTTCGCTGGACCTGTTCCAACAGTTCCATGTCCTTTCTATGTTGAGGACTCCAGAGCTGGACACAGTACTCCAGGTGGGGTCTCACAAGCGCAGAGTAGAGGGGGAGAATCACCTCCCGTGCCCTGCTGGCCACGCTTCTTTTGATGCAACCCAGGATACGGTTGGCTTTCTGGGCTGCCAGCGCGCACTGCCGGCTCATGTTGAGCTTCTCATCCATGAGCACTCCCAAGTCCTTCTCCTCAGGGCTGCTCTCCAGCCATTCTCTGCCCAGCCTGTATTTATGCCTGGGATTGCCACGTCCCAGGTGTAGGACTCTGCACTTGGCTTGGTTGAACTTCATGCCATTTGCATTAGCCCACCTCTCAAGCCTGTCCAGGTCCCTCTGGATGGCATCCCTTCCCTCCAGTGTGTCAACCGCGCCACCGAGCTTGGTGTCATCGGCAAACTTGCTGAGGGTGCACTCGATCCCACTGTCCATGTCTCCAACAAAGATGTTAAATAGCACTGGTCCCAGTACTGACCCTTGCGGGACACCACTCGTCACTGGCCGCCACGTGGACATTGACCCATTAACCACAACCCTTTGAGTGCGGCCATCCAGCCAATTCCTTATCCACCGAGTGGTCCATTCATCGAACCCGTGACTCTCCAATTTGGAGACTAGGATGTCATGCGGGACAGTGGGCTGAGAAGCCCACTGAGGGCTGTCAATAGGGCTGAGAAGCTCCCACTTTTTCGGGACCCGGAGACCAGGCATTTCCTCTATGCTGTTCATGGAATGACTTGATGAGTATTCTTGGCCACAACTGCCAAGTCAACACAAGGCTGAGAATACAATACTTCAGTGGGTTGAACACGCTCTTGGGATGTGGGACACCTACCTAGACTTTTTCTCCATACTATGAAGAGAACTTAAGTGCATAGCTCCAGGACAAAATTCTTCTCTGTGTTGGCTGGAATTGCAGGAGAACATCACTCTAAAGCCTGTTGATGGGTGTTCAGTTTTTCTTAAAGGTTAAGCAGCTTCTCTCAGTTGAAATTCCCTCAGATCAGCACACAGACTCTTCTAGATTCAGTTGTGGCACTCTCAGCTACGTCAGCTGTATCCAGTCTTTTGTTAAAAGACCAGAGAATCATAGAATCGTAGATGTTAGCTTTCCCTGCAAGTCTTGCCTACCTTACGTGCTGAGGCTTCCCAGCTGTAACAGAACTACTGTTGTGGGGTGTGTAGGGAGCACGGGACCACAAGACTGCAGAGCCAATTAGGTGGCAAAGCAATTAAAAACTAAGTTTGGTAATAGATGGCTACAGTCAGAATACTACGGAAGTCCGCAGACCAAAATTCCCTTCAATACTGGAAGGGAATATATTTGTCCCTTGGAGCTGTTGGAGTCATTTTGATGCAGTGCACAGACATGGAGAATTAAAAGTGTTAACACAGCTCTGTCACAATATGAAATTCGCTAGTTGCATATAATCTGTCAGTTCGGGTACTGAAGCCTGCTTACTGTCGACTACCATTAAAAATCTTTTGTTCTCTTTATCAAAGGCACAGACAGCAAAGGGGGGAAATGAAAGCACTAGCAACCAGAAGTATTAAGCATTAATTATACGCTTTCTTTTTAGCTGCCTTTTAAAGGGCGGTGGTTGTCCTATTTGAGGGGCAAAAAGAAGTTACAGGGACTGCAACTGCAGCTGCTGCTATTGCTATTGACATCTAATTTCGCTTTGTGAGGATAAACCAAAACAAGCATGTACAAAACAAGACAAAAAAGTTAAGATAACCTGCAGCTTTTCATTCTGGTATTGATTGGGTTTTGGTGCAGGAGCACCTGGTCTTACGAACTTTCCTTCAATATTAGATTACTGCTGTGATAGCAGCTCCTGTCTGCAGCCTCTTCCTGATATTTGAAGGCAAATGCTGCTTTCTGACTCTACTTTCTGAACTGCCCAGGTAAGTACAGGTACTCATCTTCTGGATGAGGACCAGAATCATCCAGCTTTGCCTCGTGCTTTGTACTAAAGCTCTAACTGTGAGCCACCACTGTTGTCCTCCCCTGCCTTCTCATATCAGTGTCCAGAAGGACACAAGCAACTCAAACAAAGCCAGTTAAAGATAAAACTCAAAAAGAGTTTCAGTTAGTAGAAGACTGTCCTACATGCTCTTGGGTTAAAGGGCAGCCTGTCAGTGCAAGTGGCCGAACAGACATATAGCTTTTGTCTCAAGCAGGGGACTACAAAGATATTTCTGAATAATTTGGAAGCCAGCTCAAATCATGCAGAAGAGTAAAGAAACACAAGACTGTTCCCCTTTGTGAACTCCTTAAATCAGTATCCAAAAAGGTCCAGCAAAGAAGGGAACGTATGAAACTGTGCTGCATTTGGCCAAGGAGGGGATGCAGCCCTACTTCATTACACCACCCAGTGGAGCTGGGCTGGGAGGACTGGACTGCATCCTTTCCAAGATGGTAGATAGTTCTTTTATAGTGTAACTGGTGGAGCAAAAGAGGAAAGTTTCTTGAGGTACTGCTTTAATGTAATGTCGCTTCTGTTTTCCTGTGTTCAATGACATGCCAGATACACGTCACTGGACACTTAAATATATAGCTGTGACTAAAAAAGTACAGTGCTCTGCTCTCCAACTTTGCTCTGCTGCACCTGCTCAGGTGTGCATCAGGCTGAGCCTGAGCTGCTCTAGCATGGCCCCCCACAAGCCATGGAGATGAGGGGCTCTAACTTACCTACTATTCTTGGGACATGCCCTAGACATCATGTTGATCCTCTATAACTACTACTTGTAGTCTTTGTATTCTTGTCTAAGGAATATTTAGATCCGGAGTGTTTCCAAAGTGTAACTTGACCTCCATGGGCTGACTTTCAGAGGAAAGAAAAAAAAAAAAATTCAAAACAAATTTGATACTACCATCAGAGTTTAAAATATCTGTAAAGTATAATTCCAGTAGCCCGATAAACTAACATATACTTCTTTTTTTCCCATTATTTTAATAGAATGGGAGTTTTTTGGTACTGAAAACTGTTTCCTTCTTAACCGCATGTATGTTTGTTCATTACAGACAAACTAGTGATTATGCTTTGTTCTCTAGAATTACAAATATAGGAATGTTTAATCTGATTTATAGATACACTTCAAAGCGATAACTATTTTTCATGTATGAAAACAAGTAGCAGAAAAAAATAGAGAGAGCACAAATTTCTCAAGTATTAGTACAATTTTATTGTTAAAATTAACATATCATATTAAATATAGCCATAGAAAATGAATGTTTACATACAAGTAGGAAAAAGAGTTTCTAATTCCGCAGCCTTGGGAAGATTTTGGTAGAAACAGAACGTAACTCCAAATAGAAAAAATGTCAGCATAATAACCATTACTTACTACTAAATAGACTTATATTTCTCTCACACATATCCGAGAAGTGTGGGGGACAGCAGCTGTTATCTCTGCATCTGCTAAGATGGCCATGAATTTTAATGGATTTCCTAATGTGATTAAACACTGCAGACCTCTAGCAGGAAAAGATCAGATTTCTATTTTTTCCCTGAATATCCTTATCCTTTGAATAGAGGAATATAAAGTGCACTGGGAAATGACCGGGGATCAGCTCCCAAAATTACTAGCTGTGTCCAATAAAATTTAGAAAACAATACGAACACTCCTTGCTTATAAAGAAGGGATGGAATTGATGCTTTTCTGGGAAAGAACGGCAAAACTGAACCTCAAACACACATATTGTAATATGAAGATGTTTCCTTTATTATAGGGCCTTCCCTTCTCCCTAGCTCATACATATTTTACTCTACTTACATTACCCTTTGCACCTCAGCATTTCCCAAGGTCACCTGCATGCTGTGAGCATAAAAGGGTAACAGCTCTAAATGGTAACAGTCAACATCCATTTTGTACTGGCCAAATGACTACAGCTTACACAGGGCAGTGAAGAATAGGCCTCATTTTATATTACACATAATTAAGCCCTTCCCAAATTTTCTAGAGTGAAAACATACACAACATTGCTTATTAATAGACAGCAATCTCTTTTGGCTGTAGTCTCTCTGTTCAAATCTAGTCTTTCTGCAGACACTGAAAAGCACACTGCCCAGTTAATACCTGTTACTTTTGCTTTGGTGCAACTCCAGTAATTCAGCCCATAAAAGTGGAATTACACTGGATGTTGCTGGTGCAAAGTGAATAGATCACATTATTTTACGTTTTATAAGATACAGCAGGTCGTTCCGGTTGCTTTGTGTCACTGTGACGACACACACCATCAGGGAATCCTACTTAACTGGTAGTCGATGTCGGTTTTGTCTTCCCAAAGCGGGAGTTTCCATGGATGGAACATCTTTAATCCAGCAATATCCTTGGGAACTCGGCATGCGTCTCCACAGCTGCTCTGCACAAACTGTACACAGTGGAAGTATCTGGGGAAGAACAACTTTGGCCTGGACAGCTAGCAACTAATTGCCACTGAAGTCAGAGAATACATCAAAAAGGAAGCAGTTCTGGTATTAAAGCACAGTTTTTCCTCACAACATTTGTTAGGAAGCAGGAAGTGATACCAAAAATGCAATTTCCATTAAACTGTGCCATTCGCATCCAGACTGAGGTTGCTCAGGATGTTGGATATGTATGACATTTGCAGACCCTTCAAACTGCCAGTTTAGAAATAGCTGGCATGGAGAAATAATAAAAATATAAAACTGAATCAGCTATTTTCATTTGTTTATTGTTTAAAATTCAAAAGGCATTCCTAGGCTTACAGTGATTGAGCTCCTTAGTTATTTCTACATAAAAAGGCATAGATGGAAAAACACTGTAAAGCAACAACCTGCAGCTAAGTTGTCCTTAATGTACTCATTTTCTCTCTTTTGTAACATTTCATATACCGTGACTGACTCAATGTCCTATTCTAACGTAAATACACTTTATCATCTGCAGCCAATAAAGTAGAATGCAGTTTTGGATTAAAATCCCATAATACCAAAATAGCATTCTTTTAAAAGTAGATTTGGAAAAGTATAATCAGTCTCAGCCTGCCTTAATTTTTTTTTTTTTTTTAATTTGACTAACAGCTTCATATAATTTCCAGGACTTTGAGTATCCATCTCATTCACATTCATATATAAAGCTGGATATTCCAAACCTTTAAAAATCTTCATCAAATAATTTCTGGCAAAATATCAATAAAATGAAAGCCTGAAACTACACTCCCAAGTGAGATTTTAGGATGCTAAAATATTCTCCACAGCACTGAACATTTTAATACATTTTTAACAGTCTCTGGATTTCAAAACAGCAGAAAAAGGGCAAAGGTTCAAACTTCAGATCTGAAGAATGATTTTATTTATAGGATCAAAATATTTTTTATTATTAAAACTTTCCCAAAAACCACATCAAAAGTGACTTGGAGTTCTTCCAGGACTTGAAGCCTTTGCAGAATATTTTTAATAGATGAGCGGGTGCACTGAGAAAGTACTGCAAAGTTTGTTTTAAGTCTGCTCACATGATGAAACCTCCTGCTTATCCCGGTTTTCTTCTGAAGAGTGAATGATGCTGACATCCCAGACAAGGGCTGACAGTGCATGAAACAATTTGGACTGCACTGCAATTGTTTTGTTCCTCTGTTTCTCATGCCTGTCCCAGTAATGCAGTCATATTCTTCATTTAACCTTTTCTGTCAGACCTATTTTCTTTCTCCCTGTCCCTCGAACACCATTCTTTTTTTTATAGCCCTCATACCACAGGGCATCTTAAGAAACAGTAAGTGTTGGCCAAGGACAGTGATCCAGAATATTATTCATACCTTCCCTAAGCAGCTCTGAGGCCGGAGAAGCTCACGGGGTATGCCTAGAAACTGTACTCCCTGCTGCTGCTGCTCCAGGTACCACGGGAGCCGTGATGCTGGGCAGACCACTCATCCCACTGCCTTTCCCCGAGGCAGCAGAACTCGGCTTCACGGGGTCTGAAGTCCACGTGCAACCAAGTGCTGTCTCCTCAGGGCTGCATGTAATCTGCACAGAGGAACACTGGCTGTCCTTTTTGTTGAAGCTGGATCCTGCGTGCCAACAGCGAGTATTTCATGACTCAAATACAAATGCGAGATATCTTCATCAAATGAGGACAACATATAAAACAAGCAACCTAGAGCATCGCTAACAGGGTATAGAAGATCCAGCTCTAAGACCATGTTCCTCATCAAGGCTTTTTATGTACACTGCCTCAACTGACATTTTCCTGTGCCATTTAGGGAGCACAGTATTTCAGGCAGAACAAACATTCCCAGGAGCCACAGGGAGAATAGATCCAGCTTGAGTCACTGGGCAAGTTTCCCAGATGTTCCGTGGAGATATCTGGACCTAGGCTTAGACATAACCGGGTGAAAAATTCCGAAGTCAGTGGCTTTGTATCTCCCATCGTATCCATTACCTGAAGGAAGCTATGGGCTCAGATCTGTATAAATTTTTACTAACTCAGAGGTAAGGAAGCAAAACCCAAGAAAAGTAGTTTTTACCACCAGGTAAATCTACAGAAGTCTTGAAGCAATTTTGCAATTAGTATTTAAGCAACTGATACCAGTAGCCACATCTGTTCTGTCTTTGCATGATGGTTGGTGGCTGTGATCTTACACGTGATAGCAATCTATACAAAAAAGTTACAAATTATTGTTGGTATTAGTTGAGAATTGATCGACTAAGCCAGAAAATCCAATGACTTACCTGTAAATATGTTAAAGTCATGCTCGCTGTCTTTGGTACAGATGTTTCGCTTCATTTCCGTGGTGAGATTAAGACCAGGAGGACTATTAAATTGAAAAAAAAATTTAAAAAAATGTTATTATTCAAATTGGCTTCATGGTAGCAAGAAAACAGATAGAAATTGGAAGAGGAGCTATTTTCAGTATAAGAGCAGGTGAAACCATTTCTTGTCATCATTCATTTAGGAAGCCTGTTAAGAGATTTATGGGATTCTGAACCTTAAAATATAAGGAAATTGTTCCTACAACCTGTTCAGTCTGCAGTTTCCTATCATGTATTAAATTCAGTGTCAGACATAACAGTTACTTGCAATTTGTCTCATGCTTACCAAGCAATCTTTCAGACTAGTGTAAAATTTGCCCCATTGGATAGCAGCATTTTTAAATAAAATGAAATGTGATCACTTTTCCTAAAAAAGTACACGTTCAGATTAAATGTTACATCTGTACTAGCCTACACTTCTGGATTTTTTAATCTGTTTTTGCAATTGTATCTGTAAGATTAAAGGCATTTTGGAGGAGAATTTTTTTTTTGTTTTATGTGTTTAGATGTATGTGAATTTAATGTACTTTGCATGTGTGTATTTAGGTATGCCCATATGCATGCATATGTCTGTGTGTAATATAAAAAAGCCTACGGCAAAAGAATATTCAAGTTGCAATTTCAGGTATTCAGAAATTAGAAAATGCTAGAATGAAAGTTGACAGTGCACTATCTTGGCTCGCATATCCAGAAGTAAGAGTATATTAGATATATTTTCACTTTTAAAATGTTATTTCTGCAGCTCCCAAAGCACCATAATGCTCTACACAGACACATATCCTATATAGTAATTCCACTCATGCCTATGCCAAATCTTGTCAGCCTCTCAGAAGACACAGGGGCACACACAGGAATTATACAATTGTATCATTGTTATTATTATTGACCTATTTAATCCATTCTGTTCCACATTTGTACTCTTATTTGAAGAACAGGTGTCATCATTTTCTGATTCAAACATGAATAGCCATTTAGAATATAGGAATTAGGAGAGTACAATTATTTCTCCCTCAAGTTTCCTTCTCACTTTCTACCTATCCTTTGATCCTCTCCCCAGCTGGTAGCTCAGAGGTGAAATTCCTCTCTTGCCATAACGGTATATATTACAAAAATCACGTCTGAAGCAGCCCCCCGGAGTGATTGGCTTTATAGCACGCTAATATATGAAGTGCTCTGTCTTCCAGGTATCTTGCCAACCTTGTGCTCTTTCTCCTTCTTGCACTAAGAGAATTGCACCAGCATCCAGTTACCACTATCACATGGGTGTGTTGTACATCCTTCTGACTTGAATATCATTTGCTGGGTTTATTATGGCACCAAAGACCAACAGAATTTGAATTTGCTTTGTTCTAGAGAAAACACAAACACAAGATAACAAATAGCCCCTACTGCAAAGAGCTTACACTATCAGGGTCCACGTACCAGGGGGCCCAACACTGGATGTGGTATCTAGATGTGGTCTAACAAGTGCTGAGTAAGCCTACAATAGACTTTACAGAGAAGTTATACAATAAAGGTTGCAAATGTTTTCACATACAGAATCATAGAATCGTAGAATCACTTGGGTTGGAAGAGACCTTCAAGATCATTGAGTCCAACCATAAACCTACACTGCCAAAACCACCCCTAAACCATGTCCCTCAGCACCACGTCCACCCGTCTTTTAAATGCCTCCAGGGATGGCGATTCCACCACCTCCCTGGGCAGCCTGTTCCAATGCCTGATAACCCTTTCGGTAAAGAAGTTTTTCCTAATATCCAACCTAACCCTCCCCTGGAACAACTTGAGGCCATTTCCTCTTGTCCTATCACTTGCTACTTGGGAGAAGAGATTGACCCCCACTTCGCTATAACCTCCTTTCAGGTAGTTGTAGAGAGTGATAAGGTCTCCCCTCAACCTTCTCTTCTCCAGGCTAAACAATCCCAACTCTCTCAGCCGCTCCTCGTAAGACCTGTTCTCCAGACCCCTCACCAGCTTTGTTGCCCTTTTCTGGACACGCTCCAGCACCTCAATGTCCCTCCGATACTGCGGTGCCCAAAACTGAACACAGCACTCAAGCTGCTGCCCCACCAGTGCTGAGTACAGGGGCACAATCACTTCCCTGCTCCTGCTGGCCACACCGTTCTTGATACAGGCCAAGATGCCATTGGCCTTCTTGGCCACCTGGGCACACTGCTGGCTCATGTTCAGCCAACTGTCCACCAGGACCCCCAGACCCTTTTCTGCCAGGCAGCTTTCCAGCCACTCCTCCCCAAGTCTGCAGCGTTGCCTGGGGCTGTTGTGACGAAAGTGCAGGATTCAGCACTTGGCGTTGTTAAACCTCATCCCATTGGCCTCAGCCCATCGATCCAGCCTGTCCAGATCCCTCTGCAGAGCCCTCCTACCCTCAAGCAGATCAACACTCCTGCTTAATTTGGTGTTGTCTGCAAACTTACTGAGGGTGCACTCAATCCCCTCATCCAGATCATCAACAAAAATACCAAACAATACTGGCCCCAAAAATGAGCTCTCTGATTTTGCTCACTGATTTACAAAAGAAACTGTAAGCTGCGTAGGTATAATGCCATTACACAGAACCAAGTTTGCCCTGAACCCTGAGATTATAATCACATTGTGGCAGTTAGTATCATAGACTCTGAAGCTTGTCTCTTTTGCAGATAAATGCCTGATTTGTAAAGCTGGCGAACCCTAACTTGAAACTATCTAGCGCAGGTCCTCAGAGAAATGGAGCTGTTACAGTACGGCGTGCACCACTGGCCTGCCCCTGTGCTACTTTCTGTCTTGGGTGAGCACTACAATCTGACATAGATGCTGTGCAAATGTACCCAAGCCAGCTGAGTCAAGACAATTTAGTGTTGATATATTCCATTTTCATGATGGGAAGCATTTGCAAATGAAGCAGGACTTTACCCGGCCCGTTAAAAAGCACATAAAGTTGAAGAGAAATACTGTAACTTCTGCATTTTAATAATAATGTCCTGGCTGGAAGTCTGTGCACAGAGAAAAAATGGTTCGGATTGCTAATGTGATTCTGTATAATAAAAGCCTTTAAAACAACCTTTACATAAGTGATACTACGTTTTTAAGGGTGAAGGATAACACTGCAAAATGAGAGACCTAAAATTAGGTGTTACATTTAATGAATAATGAATTTCTGGAAATTATTAGAGAGTATCTGTGGAATGCAGAGCTTCTACTCCTTGTATTTAGGCAGGACAAAAAAAGAGGCTATCTTCAGTTCTTTGAATAACTTAACTGTTTGAATGACACTCCAGAAATCAAATAAAAAGGGAGTAACCACCTCCTTTATTAGCATTTCCACCACAATATTATTTGCTGTGGTTATCAGCAGTCCATAAAAAACACCCAGGAAAAAGAACAAAACTTTATTAAGAGGAGGAAAGTAATCTATTTATGCCTATATCCATGTAAGTATTGCTAGCTAACTTGAGATTTTCTGTCACTCATCGCTATCGCACTGCCTTTCAGTTCTGATCTAGACTTCCCATTATAATGTATATATAGCCAGCATATTTGTTTGGTTAGATTTCAGTTAAGCAGCAACCAAATAGTCATCTCAAAACAAAGAAACCCGGAAAAAGCATATCAACTTCAGCAGTCACCCAAGCACATGAATGGCTAATTGATGGAAGAGCATTTTACACTAGTTTCAGAATAATCACTGTGTGCTCCATTACTTTTTGGCAATCAGGCTGGAGATAAGTGTAACCCAGCTTCCTGGCATAATCACTTTATCCAGGAAAAGGAAAGGTGATGAGAAGGGCTCTTAAAGTACACATAATTGAACAAGCCCTCTTCTAGTTAAAGTCCAGTGTTGGAGTTCATGGTCTTTCTCTAGAAAGACGCCAACATGTATTTTGGTTTGTTTTCCACTTGGCTGTGAATTTCTTTTTTCAAAATTCTCCTGACAGTACCCGGCCACATTTACTACATACTACATCTTAATGTCAGAATCCACTAAGCAGCATAAAGGCAACAAAATAGCTCTCATATAGAAAAACCTGTTCATATATATGTGTGTATACATATATAAAGAAACCTTGCTATTTCAAGCATTTTTAATGTACATTTTTAATTATTTAGCCAGTTAGGAACTTCACAGACCTTTCTCTGCTGCACAGCATGAGGTTTATGGGATGAAGAAGGACACAACTTGCTGGTGGCTGTTTCCTGTGCACACATCCCTAATGGTAGAGGTACAGCAGAGGTAAAATGACCCACTAGTGAAGCAGGTCACACAGAGCATTCCCACTCCGTCCTACTGAGTACAGGGATGCAGAGGCAAGCTTGTCATTAGACTATTTTCAGTTGCCATTCATCCTATCAACAGGAATGCTGAAAGTAAATTTTAACTGAATGTGATACATGTATAGAAGACTGTTGAGAGCAGAAAGAGAAATCCTTTGATGTTCTGGAAATGAAAAATGTGACAGATACTGCAATTTAGGGAAAAGGTCTAATTACTATATTCTAGCCAAGATATTTACCTAAGATTGATCCAAATCCAATCGCTGACTGGACAAAGGAGAAGAAAAGCTGCAGAAAGAAGACTGATACCACAACTAATTAAATCTTAAGAACCCAAACAATTAAAGTATTCAAATAAAAACACCCACCAGGACAGCAGAGCTGGCACTCTCTGGCTACAAGGCAACCGGGGATGAAGCTCGCCTTGCTCTGCATCGCCTCCCTGTTCACAACATCGCTGCATGACCGCAGTCAGAAATCACTGTCTGGCTCTGGGAGGAAAGGGGAGAGAAGGGGAACGGAGCAGAGACAGGCATTTCTGAAGATGGCAGGGGAAGCCTGGCTGATCACACTTAGGAATGCAAAATCTCTTTAGCATAAAAAGCAAGTACCACAGCTATTGGGCAGATCAGGGGGGCATCCACGCAACATGTCGGCTGCTCAGAGATCAGCCAGGCAGGCCAAGGAGGGAGATCAGATGGCAGGATCATATTCCCTGGCAATGACATGGAGTAGAGTTGGTGTGACCTTCATTGACAGGACCAGATGAGCACTGATTAGCTGTAGCTTATTAACTGAAGGCTCATCCCAGTTCAGCATTTTAACCCCACTGCAAGCCACTTTTATGATAGATGCCAGGAAGAAATCAAGGAATTCAACAGTAAGACTGAAGTCTATCATAAATGAAGAAAGGTTTGCGTGTGATGAGCAGAACTCAAGATTCACAATGATTGCACTGGGCAGAAGGACATTACAGCTGCATTCGGGTCCAATACTTTTCCTGGAAACAACATGTAAATGCTGGTTATAATTTATGAGACTGGATTTTTGCAATGTAAGGTCTGATAAAATGGATCAGAAGGTGAATCCAGCATGCTCAGAATGACATTAACAAGAACATGATTTATTGCATCCTGTTCAATAAATGAGGGACAAGCTTACTCTCTAAGTGACAGCTCCTTTAAACCAGATATCTCACCATCTCTCTTTTTTTTTTTTTTTTCAAAATGGTGTGTCGATGACTTCATTCTATGGGATGTGTGAATTCCGACTGAGATAACAGCCGTGGATTTCAGTGAGAAGAGTAGGTCCTCAATATCTTTGAAAACTGTGTCCGTGACAGTTGCTTTCATCTTAAAACATGAATCATGTGTCAGGTATAGCTTGGGAGTAGCTTTGAAGAAAGAAGGGTGGCATAAAGTCAGCAGCGGTTGTCTGTTGGTGCTGTATTAGAAGAAGCAAGTGACTTTGCAAATCCTTGTTCCTTCTGTGATGTTAGCACCAGAGCGTGTGCTTTGTCTCTGCTGTTCCAGCCACGAATCATGCCAAGAACAACAGAAAATTGTGTCATTTTCAAATCTGTTGTTGTTAAATAATTGATCGTTTTGCTGCCACCATGAGGACACCTCCAGAAACAATGCTTACATGGCAGTGAGTCTAGGGCTGTGGGAGATCTATGAAGCATGTTAATTAAAATTACTAATTTAAAAAATATATTTTGGCAGTTGAAGATAAATAAATGCATGAGAGATTTGTTTCCTGAGTTCCTATGGTCTGAAATTACAGATGACAGTCCTTCTGTAGAGGGTGAGAGAATTCATTTAGATTAAATTATCCTTTCATTTCCTTTTCTAAAACATCAGAAAACCTCCCTAACTGACATTTTTGCCTTTGTGTCAGGGATAGCATTAAGAATAATTTTCTATGATTGTCTCTTCGACAGGCAGAGAACTCATTTTAATCGATACATCGTAAGCTGTTATTACAGCTATTTTCTATCTTAATTCAGCCTGCCCTTCATAATTACGTGGGTTTTTTACTGTTTTTTAAAAGCTCTGGATGGTGGCAGATTTCCACCACCTAGTGGAAAAAGTCTGTACTGTCGCCTGAAAAGCTTTGTTCAGATTTCTCTAGCGCCTGTTTTAAACCTCCCCATTGTAAGCTCCCTTTTGCCAGCGCTCGTTACTGAAGAAGTTTTCATTTTTCTACGCACTGTATCCATGCTGTGTATATGGCTCCCCTTGAAAGTTTTGGAACATTACGTATTCCACAAACCATATATCTCAATGTACACAAATTGTATGTCTCTCTGGTTTTTTTCATTCAGTGATTTGTAATGTGAAAGGGAAATTGAAAAACTTAAAAAATGAAGCAAGATCTGCCAATGAATGTCACTGTTTCCCTGCAGCCCATCTGCTTCACAGGGTGCACTGATCCCCACTCAGGTGCACACTCCAGTGCAAACTGTGCCAAAACCCACCCTACTCGTTCATGCAACGTTCTGTGTCGGGTGCAAAGACTGAAATGCCAAAATTGAGTCGGGGAAAAGTTCCAGAAAGGAGAAGGTTAAAGAAAGGCAAATGCAAGTGGTGCCATTGTCACCTCTTCCCATTACCACCAGGAAAGTCTCTACCCCTTGCACACCTGTGGAGCATTCTCTCCCTCCCCACCTGTTCCAAAGGGAGCAAGTGATGCATCCTTGGGCCTCAGAAGAGAAGAAACTACTTTTCAGAACCATCTCTGAGTGTCAATTGCCAGAGGTAAGAGCAAAAGGGTAAGAAGCTCTCTTCCTTTCACATCATCTAGGTGGAGTAACGACTGTGGAAAAACACGTGCCCGTTGAACCCCGTAGAATCTTTCCTATTGTTTTCCCTAGAAAAATATGCTTTATCCCTTTCTTAACACTAGATACCTCACAGTATTCAGTTTATCCCCATAACGCCTCTTTGAATCAGGAATATGCTACTACCTCCACTCCAGGCATCTGGAGATGTACAGCTCAGGGAGATTAAGCTGTAGATTTACAAAAGGCCGTCATCATGACAGTTAGTCACCTTTAGGAGTTATAGGATTTATAAAACCTTTAGGAGTTATTGGGATTTGAGTGCCACAGAGATCCTGAGAGATCCTCCTCCTGTTTGCTTATCTTCCTAATCCTTTGGACTGAGTTCCAGCATACAGCTTTTTTCCAGCACCTGATTTCCAGCTAACTGCCACTTCATTCATCTGTGCTCAAAATTGAGATCTTCAAAACTCCAGCTAATTTGCCATGTAATGTTGGAAGCACGCAGACACATCTTTGCAGCAGCAAAGTTCCCTGAGTATCTAAATACCCTCTCCTGGCAATGCTGATCAGTTAGCATCTAGTTCACAGCTAAGGTCTGCCAGGATTCAGAAATGAGCTGTTTGCACATCTCTCTCTCCTACGGTGCCCAATCTGCTCATTTTTTTAGAGCACATCTGATGAATCATGGTCTACAAAGGATAAAAAAGGCAATGGTAGTGTTAGTGACCCCACTCCTGCTTTGTGCAGTTGCTCAGCTATCATGTCTCAGGCTTAAGGAGATTTCAGCTATTCCTTCCTATTCTCAAATTACAGGGCATTTAAATGCAGCTCTCAGTGATGGTTGTTAAAGCTGTACCATTTACAGGGGAAAAAATAGATTTCAGAAAGGAAAGGTTTCAAGTAAACAACCATGTCAGTAGTTAGGGCTTTCATGTGAAGTTTATGTTTGTGCAGGAGGAACGAGAAAAAACAGCGCATGAGTAGCTGGCAAGGAATTAACAGCAGGTGAGAAGTATAGTCTGCAGTATTCATAAAATCCCCAAAGAGGCAAATTAATTAGAAATGAGAAACCCCACTGCTTTTTTAGATACCTAAAAAAGAACCAGAACTACGCATCACAACACAAATTGTTGGAAACTTCCATGAGGACTTCTTGACACCTGGAGCTGGCAAGGAGAACCTGGATGGAAAGTTTTCCAAATAGTTTATTGCATGCCAAGTAATGGTATTAGTGCTTGTTATTCCTAAGTAAAGGATAGGAGAGTATATCAACTGTTTGGGAAGGGTGCTTTCCCTTCCAATTCGTCTGCTTAATGCTTTTGTGGTTGCAAAAATGTGGAGCCTGCAGTACGTAAGTGGAAACAGGACTCTGCCCTAAGATGCACACAATCACGACAATACGTTACAGATGAGACACTTCACTTTCTCCCGAACTGGATAGCTAAATTGACTAAAAATACTGGTCAATTTTTTATATATACCAGAATGACAGCTTTAAGGAGACAAACAAGAGTTTGTCTTGAAATGTCTTAAACTACAACAGGTTACAATCACTCAGAACAGAAAAATCAGTCAGATGGCAGCTATCCTGCAAGGCCTGAGCCCGTACCAGAGGTCTCCCAGAAGGAAATCTGAAAACAGAGGAGACTGCAGTCTCTCAGTGATGAGAGGTCCAACCGATTTTAATTAGACACAGCTCACTCTGGAGTATTTAACTGCTCCTAGCAAGGGCAGAAAAGAGGCACTTTGTTGGCTCTTGGGAGGTGGGATGTGGGATGGCAGGTATTGCATAATAATGTTATATTGGGACAGCTAGTGTAGCTACTTCAGTAGGATGATAGAAATTCAAACTACAAATCCCAGATTCTTATGGAAAGGGAAATGTTGGTCTATAAAGCATAATGGAGGATGTTTATTGAACGAAATGGCTTCATCTTTACTAGCCCTGCAGAGTATTGGGAAGGGTTCTTTAAGTGGCATAAGAAATTCTCCATCTCAAAATGAGTGGATAGATCATGCATATAAAATTGCCCTTGCATTATAATAATTTTCAAGAGGGCCTACATCTCCCCTAAATCAATGCATATGCCTAACCCTTGTCAAAGTAATGACTTAAGTGTGTGCTTCCGTGTCAATGATTGTCTAACAGGCTTAGCAGTTATGTTCTCCATCAGCATGTGAATGGCTATTCTAGTCACTGGCAAAATGTCATTTTATCACAAATCTAAAGGAAGAAAAAATGATGCTGAACAGACGAGCGAGATCCAAGTTAAGCACCTCTCAGAAAACACTATCTCAGCTCCCAGGCCTGGTAAATGCCCTGTGCTAAGCACAGGGCTCCCAGGCTCCTGCCTTACCTGCTCTCAGGCAGGGCTGCATTTCACATGTCTGCAGGGGCCACCACAAATCCTTTCCCAGGAATGCACATAACAGGCTGCGCTGGCCAGAAAATGCCCACTCCTCATCTCCACGATGGGCCGAGGTTCCTCCTATGACAGTCCCTACCCCGGCTCTGCCCTGTACTTTGTCAGCAAAGTAGGTATTTGAGAGGTCCACGTTTCCTGGGGCTAACGTGTCCAACACCACCACCCCGTCCATCTTCATCCTCCAGTGCAGGCTTTGCCGGCCCCTGCTCCTTCCTTCCTTCCCCAGGGTGGGAGAGGAACGCAGACTTCACCTTGGCGTTGGTCTTCCCTGTTGTCCTGAAAGGCTGCCATGTTTACAGTGAAGGGGGATGCTGACATGCTCAGGGACATTTCAGAAGACACTTGGGTTGGTTAAATCTGTTTTAGACTTGAACACGAGTCCCCGGCTGTACTGTTGTGGTGCACGGCAGAGGAGCTCCACAGACCTTGGACAACAGAGTCAGCAGTGACTGGGCTGCAGATGCTAAAAGGAAAATTTGCACTAGTATATTCGTATTTCTCTCCTTTTAAGTTAATGTTTTTGATCAGCTGCACTTTTGCCGAACCTCCTTGCTCTTTTTCGGCATGTAAGCCTGGCAACTACCTGGCTTGACAATTCACGTCAAATTAGCAACAGGCATCTAAAAACTCATTAAAAAGGCATTGCTGCTGCCCTGGAGGGGTGTGGGAGTAAGC
>VZSF01006075.1:573482-704494 GCA_013398295.1 Chionis minor | reverse complement strand
AAGAAAGAAAGGAACCATTGAAGAAAACCAGGCTTTTCTGGCAGCAGGCTCCGAACAGCAGTGTCCTTTTGGCTTCAGCACACGGAGGCGTCTCATTTTATCTTTTCACCCAGTATTTCTGCAGTATTTCCCCACCGCCTGCGCCTGCGGGCTCACCCCTGCGGCCTGTCCTGGCTCCCCGCGGCCCGGCCGCCCGGCGAGCCCCTCAGTCTAAATTCGGATCATCCTACGGCAAAAGGGGCCCGTGTCCGCCCGTCCGCCCCCTCCCCGCTCTTCCCAGTCCCGAGGAGGCGCCGGGAATATTCCTGCACCGGCGGTTCGGCCCCTTTCCCCGCCTCAGGCCCCGCGNTGCGGGCGGCGCCGGCGGCCGCCAGGGGTCTCCCGCGTCCAGCCTGCGAGGCCCGGGCGGGCGGGTTCCCGCAGCCAAACGCCACCGCGGGCGGGGGGGCGCTGCCGGGGTCCTCGCACGCAGCCCCCGGGAACGAAGCGGTGGTTTGTGGCATCGGCCCCCTCCGGTATTTCTTCGGCCTGTTTCTCGTGGCCCGCCGGCGTCCCCTTGCTGCCGGGGCCACAGAGTGCCGGTAAATGGAAGGTCTTCCCAGCACGCGGGACAAAAAAACCCTGCCGTTCTGTGGGCCTGCGGGGGGCGCAGAAATAGGAAGGGGACGTGATTGCAACGGGCCTGCCCGGAAATGTCCGAAATGGCGGGTGGTTTCCGCTCCCCTCGGCCGAGGTTGGTGAGGGAAGGCCGGGAGGTCCCTGCTCAGGCTGGAGGTCGCTTCTCGGGGAAGACGCGAAAACACGAAGAGCCTTAAGCAAAACTCAGGGGGCTGTTTCCTCTTTTATCAGCTTGGCTTATGCTGATGTCTTGTTACGGCCGCTGTTCCTCGAGGAAGAGGCCTAAATGAGTCAGTCAGTATTTATTTATAGGCGCTGAATCAGTTCACTTAGATTTCATTCACTCCCCCTGGACTTCGGCGAGCTGACTCACTTGCCGTCGATAGCCAGGGATCCTCCTGCTGCAGATTTCTGTGTGAAGCTGAAGGTAGTTCGAAACGGCCCCAAAACGCTAGGACCTCAGGGAGCTGTCTTTTAAAGTCCTTCTCTTATATCTGTGTCAAGTGCAACCCAAGAGCTGCTCCGGGCCAAAGTAGAAGCTCAGGGACACCAGTCTGAACAAAACCTTACAGGTCAGCATCTACAAGAAGCACTTCTAAGGAAACTTTCCTTCCACTCCACGATAGGTTGGTTGAGATTGTGTGGGTTTTAAAAAAAAAAAAACAAAACCAAAAAACACTATACCTAAAATTCTATTTAAAATACTATCATTAAATTCTGTGTCTGTTATTATCAATTTACAGGTGGCAGATTTTTCCTCCATTATCTAGTTATTTAAGCTTGCTCCAGGATGTAAAGTCAGTCAGTCACTGATGATGCACAAAAAGAACTGGAATCCACATCACTCCTTCTGTCGAAAAATCAATAAAAATATTGTTGTTATCACCTACATATCTACCCGCGTGATTCTGAGTACTCAGGAAGAGATCTTCTGAAGAAAATGCTTCAGTGTTCCTTTCAGAAAAAAGCTAAAGCATTATTGGAAATTAATGAATTGAGCTTTTGCTGGGGAGCAAAGGGTGTCTGTGAATTTCAAAATTTCATGTCACCTTGTAGACAAGCACAGTTTTTCAAAGTCAGTTATGTGGTGAAGAAGATATTAAGATTAAATGAGCAGTGCAGAACTTGAAAAGCAAACCCATAATTATTAATAGATTTTTAAATTGGCAGGCAATCGATTTTTAAATTGTCCTTTCACCCTTGTGTGTAATGCGGTTTGCCTCACAGTGATAAATTAGCAGCAGCACTGTGCTGTGACTGTTTCCACTGGAAGGTTCTCATTACCATTCAGGGGTTTTGCTGGCTCATCAGTGAATCGTGGACAGCATTTCGATTGCTGAAGCATGGCCCAGAAACAAGAGAAAGAATAGGAAACAGAGTCTATAAAACCCTTTTCTTGAATTCTAAGATTGGTCAGGTTCTTGAATAAGACTAACATCTTCGGTCACAGTGTTACTATTTCTTATCTATCCCAGAGGAAGTGACAGTACATTCATCTCCTCTGTTCCCTCCCTTTAAATCTCAGTATTCTTGTTAATCTGTCAGGAAAATAAGAACAGTAACAAGTAACAGACCGAATGTGCTGGTTTTCTTAATTGAAGACTACAGTTCCCTTAATCCCAGTAGCACTGAGCTGTGATCTAAGGTTTTGATCCAACTTCCATTATTTGCCAACATCTTCCAAGATAAATTCCACTACAAACCTATAAGAAGATCAAGTAAAGCATCTTTTTGGACAGATGATTTTCACTTACTAGTCAAAACAGAAATCCAACGTTTAATTGCTATTTGGTATTTGTTTTGTATAGGTGTTGCTTAATCAGGGTTCTAATTAGAAGAATTGCCGTTTTGTTGAAATAAACATTTTCAAAACATTAAAGCTTTCATGGGGCACATTGCTTTGCTGCCATTTCCAGTGGGGTGGGTTCTGAATTTCAGAGCAGAAACTCCAGTCAAACAGGGAGAAATTAATAAGAAAACTTGGAATTTTGGATCTGAGAATGCATATTTATAGGCAATTTCTTGTGTATTTTTACAAGATTATGCTTTGATAGAATGAAAATAAATATTTGGTCTTCAAAACCCCATGAAAAGGGATTTTGTTCAGCTAATTCTAGTTCTGACAGTACTCCTGCTTTGTTCAACATTGTTCCACTTTGCTCATTTTGCAAATACCTTGACACTGCATTTAGTGTTCCTGAACAGTTTGGATTGTGTGCAGCGCACAGCACGTCACCTTCAAGAGCATATGGTTTAACAAAACTTGTGATAACACCGGAATTTTCTCTTCTCTGTTTCCAGACTCAGAGTACGCACATCATTATTGTTTTTTACCCATGTTCAGCTTTGTATTGTTATGAGTGAATGAAACATGAACTGGACTCATACTAGAGTTTAAGAATAAATGTTGTACTAAAATTCCAAGCATCTCAGAGGGTAAAAAAGCTTTCTTAAGAGTAAAATTGCCTTGCAGAGTTAGTGTAATATGAAATAACTGAAAAATTGGAAGGTAAGAAACTATTCCTCAGCACAAGCAGTAGGCCAGGTAATAATGGGCTTAAATTTCAGCAGGGAAAATTTTAGTAAGTCTTCAGGGGAAAAAAAATTAACCATGTGGTTAGTTAAGCACTAGAAGAGGAGACTTGCGGAAGCTCCGTCATTTAAATATTTTACAATTTGAATGGACAAGCGTCTGTCAGGAATGGTTTAAGTAAATCTGATGCTGCTGTCAGGCAAAGGGATGGATTTGATTGCCTCTCAAAATCCCTCTTTACTGTCTGTGTATTGTTTTCTACTGAAGATGCCCGCTGTGTCTGGATTTACCTGACATCTGACTGGTTCGTAGGCAGGTCTCTATAAAGAGTGTTTTGTCCTCAGTTCTTAAATGCTGCTTGTAGATATTGAGCTCTGTTTCCTTCCAGAGGAGCACAAGACCGAGTGCAAGCTGATGTTCTCATGGTAACGCGATCCCAAGGAAGGCAAACAAATGCCTGCACTAGCTGACCGTCTGCTATTTATTGCTGTATAGTCTCTCCACGTGTAGTTTCACATAGTCAGACACAGTCTGATGGGTTTGGGTTAATAAGAATGTGGGCTGTTGTGGATATCTGGAACAAAGGAGTGATTTTCTCAGCAAGCTAACCAGGGGAAGAAATTATTTTGTCTGCTGATATTACCTGGCCGCCTAAAGATTCAGGCGATGCTTCAGGGACTGGCACCATGATGCCTTTAATGGAAGCCGAAGATAATTTCTTGGTTAAATCTTCCAACTCTTTCTCCTTGCTTACCAGTATCTTTCCAGTATTGTCCAGATTTATTCAGCAGAAAACTTCCTGAAGCCAAATTGTCATTTCAGTAACGATAGTGGTTGCAGCTGTTGAGAGACACGAGTGTCAGTGGCATGCTGTTAAATCTATCTGAACCTTTTGTGCGTCATTTTTATTTACAGTGGACTGAGAGAAATACCGAAAAGCAAATCACTTTTGATAGATACCTCTGTGGCCTGCAAATAAGAGAAAAAGGAAAGAAGCAGTACTACTGAGAATGGCTGTGACTACTAGCAGATGCAGCTATTGCTGTCAGATCACCTTCCTGTACTGATAGTTCTTTCTCATAATACCAGACATTGCAAAGGCTCCCAAGATGTGCAGCTGTACAAGAACAGAGATTTTACATCTGCGGGAGCCATTGTAACGTATACAGCCTAGTGGTTATTCAGGATGAGGATTATGGAGCTCTGGAATGATCTGAAGTTAACTTTAAGGTCAAGTTTGTAGAAGATTTTAAGAGTCAAGTACTGGTTTGTTCGTGACTATTTCACTGCCGGTAGATTAGGCAGCAGTGTTCCCCTGAAGGAGCCACCACTTGCTTCTGTTGAGGGGGTGCTCCAGCAGGTGTTGGTGCAGTGGTTGTGGCGCTCTGCTGTCAAGGCAGCCATCTCAGCCCTTGCTCCAGTCTCATATGGCAGCGGTTCTAACTGCAAATGGATGTTGGTAACTTGAGCTGAGGAGCCATAAGCAGCTGTTTCCAGTGCTGCCCCACGTCTGCCTTGTACGCAAGTGGCTCCAACAACAGGTATGTTTCAACAGTCCTAACAGGACGGGCTGAAAGAGTTCCCTGGACCTTCGCATTTTTTCAGTCGCTGATATTAATCGCTGATCACTGCCAGTGAAGAAGCAATTAAATATGAAAAGGATGCTTTGGGGCCTCGGTCCTGTATGATACTGAGCCCACCTCCACATTTTATGCCCCAGCCGGTCCTAAGTCTGTTGCAGTTGAGGGCACTCAGCGCCTCACAAGATCAAACCCCGGAGTGAAAAAGAACCAAACACCCAACTCTTCTAATCAGTAATAGAGACAGAAAAAGTGGGTTTATTATGAATACAGATCGACTAACTAGATGAAGAATAATTGAGGACAAGATCAGAGCGATGAGGAAGCTTTCATTTCTTTGGGGACTGTTGCTGTAACACAGATTTTTATTTACAGTCTCCTGCCAGAAAAAATCTATTGATGATCAGTGTCCATTTCTAGTAGACCACAGACCGCTCTGATAGCTGCAGTTGCAATGAGGGATGTGACAAATCCGTATGTTTGAGATGCACTGAGTGCCAAATTCTGGAGTTGTTTCTCCTTGGCTAACAAGTACGGATGTGTGTCAGAGTGAGACAGGAGCTTGAAAGCAGTTACGGTAGCTACAAGATGAGTGGGAGAGATGAGAACTTAATACTGTCATTAAAAAGCAGCTGACAGCTCAGAGAACAGAGAAACAGCACTGCAAGTGTCATGTTTTTAGTCTTATGGTACTTTCTTCTTTCATTGTTTAACAGCATTTACAGAAAGATATTTGGGATATTTTAGGGTTTCCTTCCTTACAGCTTGTTCTATGCTTACGTTTATCATTCTCTGTTAGCTATATTAAAGTCATCTTTGTAACAACCACTTGTGATATCCAGAGGAGATAATTACAACTGCAACTGGGAATTAACAGCAGGAGTAGTAAAGTCTTAAGACCAAACCTCACAGTTTTGATGTGAATGACTTGACAGTAGTACATCAGGAAAAGAAAAATGAAGAAATAGAAAGAAGGTGATGTAAAACATAGGTGTAAAGCAAAGCACTCCTAATGGCAGGAATAGAATCGGTGCACAGTTCAAAGACTGATACCAAGAAAGATTCCTGGACCTATTTTTTCACTCTGTTGTAGACAGTGAAGTAGTCTTCACTGAAAGGACCATCACTCGTTCTGGAAAAGGAGACTGCAATGCAAGTTGTTGACTTTGATGACTTTTTTGTAAAACTGTCCCGAAGAGGTAAGAAAGCATTGGATGAGAAAGAGAACTCAAAGTAAAAATGTTGATCATATTCCATAGTGTCAGCTGCCATTGCAGTGTTGTGGCAGGAGTAACCAATTTATTTATTGATAATGGAGGTTGCTTCTTAATGTATGTACCAGTAGAAGATTCTGAATACTAAAATTACAAAGCTACCCACCAGTCACTTGTGTGATCACACGTTTGTAGGTCACCACAACTGTGTAAAGTCAGAGTGAGAAAGCGTTAGCTCCTGCTTTCGCCCTCTGAGGTACTGCACCATTTTAAAACACATGAAGGTTCAGACCAGATTTCACCCAGCCCTTCTCCAATAGTGGCCAACAGCAACTACAGGGAAGAGCACAAGAACATGTATTATTTTCCCCACATCACTTTATAAAAACACTTGGCCTTCACCCAGAAACTGCCAGCAAATACTGAGTAAAGTGTACTAGCATTGCTATGAGATGGGTATTGCCAGACTGAGCCCTCTAAACCCATTTCCCATGTAAGACAGTATGACATCCACTTTCAGTCAATACCAATTTGGGCCAAATATGGCATGTTATGAAAGGGTTTGGTTTTATTCAAGTTTGGTTTTTTGCAAAACGAGTAGTAAGTTAATCTATCTAGATGCACAGAAAAGGAAACCACCAAACTCCATAGCAGAACTGGATTTATTTATAAATTATGGAATCTGAAGTTATCCTTAAATACAGGTAATACAGAAGCAAACACAAAACTTGTTGCAAAGAAACAAGAGAATGACTAGGTGAACAAGGTCATGCTGGAATTACATGAATACAAATCACTATTTTCTGTGATCATTCACTTACATTTAAAGTACAACTAAGCCCTTAGCCCTGCAATTTAGAATGCACAGAGCTCTTGGAACTCTTGCCCAAAATTGTTGACAATCTATTGTTTACTGTAAATCACATGGGCTTAGTTTTCAAAATCTAGATTCACATAAAACAGGATGAAATATTATTTTCTAACATTTTTCATTCAGATAACTTTTCCAATGCTGCTGTGACCATATCAGAATGCTTAAGTAAGCTGTGTGCCATGTGTGAAGATATCTGAGTAATTGAATACGCTGAATTTCATTCCAAAGAAGATCTATTCTCCAGAGGCTTTTAGCTCAGCATGGGTAAAGAGGTAATCATGAAGATCAGGAGACTGTGTGAAGAGGTATCTCTTCTTAATTCCTGATTGATTTAGATGCTTCAATATCATATTGTTCATTTTCCTAAGCTCTTCTATGTTCTTCTTTTCAGATATTAGTCTGCTTGATATTTGGTCCATCTTGTTTCTAGTTTGAACTTGAAAAGGAAAATGTACCACATTAAATTGGCAACATTTAAGTCAAGAGCATCACTACCCTCTCTTGCATTCCTGTGGGAGTTTGTAGGGAATTATGATGAGCAAAAATATTAAAAAGGAAAACAGCTGCAGTACCTAATGATAAGAAGTTGTGCAACTGGTGGAGTTACCTGCTCACTACATTGTTTAATTGCTTATTTTCTGTTTTATTCAGTTTAGTGCAGTGTAGTAAAATCAAATATGGCTCAGACAAATTTTGCAGCTTTCAGGAGTGTATCCATTCCATTAGCGTCCATAGGAAAATGTCTTATTTAAGTGTTCTAAATGCTATTTCTGGCCAGTATGCACCTGCATTTTTCTAAAAGTACAATTACAAAAACAGCAGACTATAGCCACATTATCTGATTTCCTAAAGCATTTAAATTAAAGGAAAATTCTTGCCAATATTGGCATTTAGAGGCCAGTTTCCTCTGGAACAGCAACGTGCGGTATCTGTCAGGTACACTTCTGGAGCGATTTTTATTTTGGCCTTCCAAACAAAATTTACCCATGGGTTTTAACACTTAGTCTAATAGTGCCAATGCTAAATGAATGTATGTCTGTGGATTGCAAACAAAATCTGAGATTATGTTTGTAATGTAATCTGAAACACTGCTGGAAAGCGGCTTCAAAAACCACAGACCTCCACCAACCTGAGCCCACACAAACTCCTTTAATGCCTGTAAGTAGCCTTTTCACTATTACTTCACCATTTTTCCACTAGAGAGGCACGTTACTCATTTTCCTATACCAGGGCTCTACTTTTATCAGCTCTCTTTCAAATAAACCTGGAATTCAAGTATGAGATATTTTAATCAGGGTTTTACAATCATGCCACTTGAAATTTCCTTTGTGCTCTTCACTTGTCTGATATTCTGTCCTTTGAGTGCTTCTGAGCAAATTCAGTCAAGGAGTAGGCTTTCCCGTTCAAAAAGGAAAATGAGCATTTTTGCTATGCTCCAGTGAATTCCCTACTATAGGATAAAAGAAATCTTGGTTTCACATGGATTCCAAGTCATTCAAAATGGACTTTTAAGTTAAAATAATGCACCTTGTACTCTGTTCAATACCGTTAGCCCAGAAAACCCCAAGATGGCAAGGGCTCCATAAACCAAGGTCACCTGTAGTCATGTGCTTAGCTAAGCCAGCCCAACCAGTCCAGCCGAAGCGGAACAGTAGTTTCATCTACAGACTCAATGCTACATGCCAATTTTGATATATCTTATTTTTTGTTTCTTATGTTTGAGATTTTGTGAGTTCCAAACAAATTTCCGGTCAGTACTTAGCTGGCAACCCTCAGGTCTTTCTTCAGGTAGTCTCATTTAAGCGTGAGCCTGGGTATAATTCCAGTTTTGGTGGAATAACACCAATACCGAGTTTTATTTGGAAAGAAATGAAAAGCACATTTTCAAAGTATCTCACTGCCATACGGTCATCTTTAAAATTTAATTTAAGTTCCAGTCATTGTTTTTAGCAACACAGTATAACCCTGCTAAGCTAAATTCTTGATGGCTGTTGGAGCTCACCAAACCTTTGCACTAAGAACCCAATTGTACCTTTTAGCTTAGAGAGTCTGTGCTTTTACACCCATGACCAAGACCCACGGCCCATAACCAGGCAAATACAGCAGTAGCATGTTATAAGCATGACACATTTCAGCAAAGTTCTTCTTCCAATTGACCCTACATTTTTAAGAACAACTTTTGGTTTACTTACTTATTAAGAATATTACAAATGAAACAAGTGCCAAACTGACGATCAACGTAAGAATAAAGGTGACGAAGAACAAACACTGGTTTCTTACGTTGCTCCCTGCTGTGTTTTCTCCAGTATCACCAGTGTACTCTTCCTCATCTGTTACAAGATGACAAATCATTTGCTTATAAAGTTTGTTAAGGTTGGTTAGGATACACATGACAAAATGCTTCTGGCTCCATGAAATGCTGCAGAATACATCATAATTTTGGCCAACACATTTTATTTCCTGTGATATTGCATGTGAAGGGAAGAAAACAAATTTATGAGCTCAGCTTGCCTTTGGAAATATAAAAACTAATACATCTGTTATAGCTGTTAGGACATATTCAACAAAAATGTTTCTGTTGTGGAAATACACTGTTTTGTTGAAATTGACCTGTTTTACAGTCAGAGTTTTACAGCTCAGTTTACACGTACAGGTGGCAATGACATTTTCATCAGAAGGCTTTCTGAGAGCCTGAATGGACTCAACCTTTTCAAAAGAGAAGAGAGAAAAACTCTTGTTGAAAACCTACGTACAGTTTCATCCTACACATTGATCCTCTAGATTTGCATCTTTTTCTGTTTGATGATAGAAGTGCCCCTGGGATGATTAATTTCCCAAATTAAGTATCTCAGTTAAGCTTCGGATGTTAGATAGGATAATTGTACGTCTTGACTTTTTATCTTAAAAAGGTTTTAAGATTCTTCTTCTTTAGGTTTTGTTGGTTTCATTCCAACAAAAAAATGAGATACATATCCTCCCAAATTGTCAAAAAATGGAATAGGCTCTCACATGGGCTACATATGTTGTCCTTCGAGCACAGGAAGAATGAGGGGAAAAAAAGGCCAAGTGGTTGCTACGCTGCCTTTGGATCAGCGCAGCAAGCCAGTTCATTGGTTTTTAGAGACTATGTTGCATATAGAGAAAGTCAGTAATTTTTGTCAGAGAAACAGTTTCTCTCAAATGGGAGATAACTTACTGCTTTAGGGCAATAAGCCCTAACGGTAACAGGTGAAGTCAAGTTAACACCATGAGGAAATTCATGTGAATATAAAAAAAATATTCATAGTTGAGCCAGATTTGTTTAACCCCAAGTTTGCATACTACTTTAACTACTTTCTAAGGTTTGAATCTAATTTATGTTTTGGGGGGAGCAGGGAGCTAACGTAATTTCATTTTAGTGTCAGTCTCTTACACGCTAAAATTACATGCAAATTACCATAATTCCTCCTCCTGCAATTGCTGCCTTGCCACTCCAAAAGGGAGAGTAGCATGTGCATCTGTGAAAATTATATTTCTAGATCATGTTCTCGTTTTAGCTGATAGAAATCTCTTAAGATGTTTGCGACTGAGCCTGTAGTGATCGAGCTGAGGGAAGGCTGCATGTGCCATTATAGCACTTTGATAATGAACCAACCTGGGGCTGAGCAATTCACGGAGCTCGTGGGAGATCTCTGGCAATATCTCTGCTTTTCTTTCTTGCATTTAACACACTCCTGCCTGCGGGTAAGCTGAAACCTTTTAATATTTGGGGCTTGGGGTTTTATTTTTATTCCCCTAGCATTCATAACAAATGCATCATATACAAAGTGCCCGCACCAATATTGCTTTCTAATCAGAATAATAAGGATGGGGAGGGCCTGCTACTGCTGTCCCTCAAGCATGCTCAGCTATCAATACAGGTCTCAAAAGTGGCTTGTGCTTGCTCTGCCTAATGAATGCTTCTTACTATATCAGCTGGCTGAACGCACCAGGCTGCAGCGTTGCGAGGAGTCAGCGAACACAGGTCCTTGCCAAGCTGCAAACAATGGGACCATTTTCTCATCTAAAACATAAAGAAATTGCTGCATGGCTGCTACCAAAGCAATCAAAAAAAGGTATATGCGTTTTAAGTAGCTTTTAGCATGGTGGCTGTGTGTTTAATTATGCCAGGTCATATTTAGCTACTGAACAAGAGGATTGCTGTGTACTGCAACACCCTTGAAACATCATTTTTTTTAAACCAGATTGGACATCTGCCATACTGTTAATAGATCATTCACAAGATTTTAGTATTTATCAAAATTTGAAAAATACTTCGCATATCTCACTAATTTTCTGGCACGAGAACCAGAATTTTATGCTGTTGAGTTAGGGCAGCTAAGAACGGTGAAAAATGTATTTTATGTATTTAACTGATGGGATAAGGTAACTACAGAATCTCCAAGTTTCTAAGAAAAATAAAAAATATGTATATAAAAATTAATAATCCTAGAAGGAGCCAAAGCACTTTACAAATTGATGTATAAAATACATATTAGACTACCTTGATTCACTACTGAAATGTAGTATGTACTGAAATGCACGCATGTGATAATTCGACAGAACCCTATATGATTTCACAGAACCCTGTATATTTACCTCGAAAGTAAATGATACTGTCCAATGAAAAATACAAAAGAAAGCAAGATAGCCACACTGCAAAGAGTTTCTTTGACATTAAACCTGATTTATCCCATTGTCTCATTTTGTACTTGTGGAAGTGACAATATCAGGATAATCTACATACGAAAATTAAGTAGCTGATGTCTAATCAGACCTGTTACATTTAGAAATCAGTACTAGTTAGTTGCATAAGGAAACATTAGAGCACTCAAAAATAATGGAAAGGCATTTAAGTCCTGTAACTGGAAGCATAATTAAGTTATAGCCATTTGAAATTAATTTAAACATAGTTGTTGTTCTATAGCTTTTCTTCAGTCAAATTTGCCATTATAGTAAGGGAAATAAAAGCAGATTCAAATATTGTCATGTGGAATGCTGCTGAAAAACTCCAGTTTTTAAGAGATTTTCAGATCATAAAGAACTCAAGTATACTGTAGCTATCATTGGGTGAAAATGTTCTTTTTGCCATGAGCAAATCAAAGATAAAAGCCCTATAAAACCAGTAGAAGTGTGAGAGTCCATATCTGAAACCGTAAGTAAAGAGAGTCTGTGAATTAAAATGCTTAAAAGTCTCGTGGGATATTTCAGATAACTGGTTTGAGTCCCTAGGAGATGGGTCTTAAAAGAATGAACAGAAATTCTCTGGTGTTTCTATTGCCATTGGTGAATTTCAGTGCTCGTGAAGAGTTATGATGGTATTTATGTAGTAGGTGTATATTAAGCATTACTAGAGAAATTATCCTGCAAGAGATCACCTCATGGATCCCAATGGAAATGGAAGATAAGTTCAGGCTTGACAGTGAATCTCTAGCCAAATGCAGGGATTTCTAAGAACCTAATACCTGAAATAGGAGCAGCTAAACCATTAATCTGATCTGTCTAAATTATGCCATTTGCAATCTTTTTGTTATATTTTTCAGTATGGAGCTTGACATACACATATTGGCCTATTAGGCTGTTGACAGCAGTGCAACACAATGTGGTCGGCCTTTTCAAATGTCATACATAACTCTTTTTTGATATTTTTGATGACAAAGTATCATCTGTCATACGTACCTAGTGCATGTTGGGATCCATCTGGACAAACGTTTAGTTTGTTTAGGTTGTTTAAGGAATCCACTACGTAAAGTTTTCCTTCTTCATGAGTATCGGGCAGATTAATTTCCAAGGAAGGCCTCTCCATTTTATCTAAAAGAAATAATTAGAAAGGTAAATTAAAACATGGATATGCGAAATAACTGGTAACAGTTGCTGTCATGATCTAAGGAAATGCTGAGCTGCCTTAACAGCCCTTATAATAAAGGGATTTGAAGGCCTAGCGCTCTTACTAGGTCTTGGAGGCAAGGATAATGCAGTACGCAGCACTTGTTTATTCTTAGAGATCTTTGATGAGTATAGAATTTCATTTCTGTGTTGTGTTTGTGCATGTGTATGAATACCTACATATGTGTATGTATATTTATACATATATATGTGTGTATATATGGGCAGGTGTGGGGCGGGGGAGAAGGAAGGAGAAAACCTACTTGACTGGCTCCAGCATTGATTTGGATGTTAAGAATTTAGTTGTATAACCCTTTTGGTTTGGTTGGTACTTGGTAAGATAAAGGGTGATATCCTGAACACAGTGAAAGCCAAACCTTCACTAACACTGCCAGGAAGGAGGTCACTCAGATCCTCTGCTTTCAGCATCAGGTAATTAATTCAGAGATAAGCCAGAGAAAGCGGGTACGCATGCATGTAGGAGATAAGCAGCAAGAATATGGGTCTGCTTACGCACATTGGAATATCGCTGTGAAGTTTTTATTTGTCAAAAATTGAGCAAAAATTAGTCTTCTCATGTGGTTCTACTTCAGATAGATGATAGTTTTGGACAAATTAAAGCCTGATGGCAAAGCCTTTTCTTCAGACTAGTATGCCTTGCCTTAGAAAACGCACTCAGTGGGGCCCAGTCAGCAAAACCAGCTTCTCTGCAGAATCTGGGTGCAGAAATCGTTGAATGATGGTTTATATAAATACAGTTGTGAAGGAAGATGATACGTAAAAAAGAAGCAATACCTAAGCAGGCTAGTCTATGAATTGCACATTATTCTTTAACAGTCTTTTTGTTTTCTTTATGCTACGCTGATTCCAAAAATGTTTTCTAGAAGCAAACTACAGTTCTAGCCATAAGGAGATGCAGATGCTCTAATTAGGCATCTTAGTCTACCCTGGTCACTGAAAACTCTCTGCAATTATTGAAGAAAAGTGTGTACCTCTGGGTGATATTCCTCTTACTCTATGACAGGTCTTTTTGACATTACAATTGCAATATTTTCCCTTGCTAGTGAATGTAAGAGGGGAGTTAGCAGAGATCAGTTTAGACTTGGAGTCGAATACATCTTACCCATTTAGTATTTTATCAATGCTCTCAGGTTCAATTTTACCTGCCAGATAACTCAGCACTTCACGGGATGTAAACCTCCTGTTGGTGGAGGGTTAAGCACCTGAGGATGATTTCTGAATCCTAGGTGGGTTGAATTGCCCTCTTGGCACTTCTCTCCCTCACTCCCTCTCCAAGCCATAGAGAACGCAGTGTGACCCAATTCCTAACCTAGCACTTAAATTAAAAACCTGAAGCTTGAGGAACGCAGGTCTGAGTGTTCACAGAAAAGACCCCTTCTTTCCCTCACCAAACCAAATGCAGCAGATTGTCATCGTTTGCCTAAATCTGAGCACACAGCCAAGTAAACAGTCACTGAGCCTCAATAAGCCCGAAGACTAAGTGCTTCAACCACTCCTCACAACGGGTCTCATTCTCCTGATAGTGGGGATTGACTGGCCTGCATGCGTACTTTTGTATGTCTATTTAATAGTGTAAGAAAATATTACAGCTTATTTCTTCTCTGTTCAGAATTGTTGCTACAGAATACAAAGATAAGGTGGAAAAAGCTGGCACAGTAGTGGTTACCCTACCTAGCATATGATTGTTATGTGTGCAGCAGTAATTTTGGGAAAGATGGCTGCATCCACTTTCCTTCCCCTGGACTGTGGCGTGGTGCCAGGCAGGACAGTCTGCAAGCCACACGTTCCCACCAGCGCTGGCTCTGCAAGCGTTAGAGCCCCGCGTTTCGACAACAGCGTGCTGAAAGTCACCACCTCATGCACAGAGGCTTTTGGTTATTTTTAGCTTCCGAAGAGCAGTTGTTTCTCTTGGGTATTTTGGTTTGTACCTCCCTCCAGCTTCAGGGAAGAATCTTCTTAACAAATCAAGCTGTAACAAATGTGAGTACCTTTGATTCATTAATGCTATGAATTATATGTTTCTGCATTCATTATTAATTATTTAAAACTGCTTTTCTCACTGTGCATTTAACCGCAGTGAAGATAACCATTATTAATTCAACAAGTCTGTATTACATTTGTTTGATTCCATTGACGTGCCCAACAAAGGAGAGGGGAGACATCAGTGTCACTGGCCAAAAGTATTGATTATTTTCCCAGCAAACTAACCTAATCTTGTCCTGTAAACTTGCTTAAAGACTTTTTTCCCCCTGAGACTTTTAAAGTAACTTAGACTTAAGTTCTTGTGGTAAAATTAGAACTTGGTGTGAGAACACACTGGAAATTCTTCACAGAAAAAAGGAAAGCAATCAAATCTAAAAGGAAGTAAAAACCAGGCAAACGAAACGTTACTTACAACATAACCGCGTTCAGGTGATGTGCCAGTATGAAAGAAATCAGCCAGTGAAAATTGCCCAAAGAAAACTCCGCTCTCTACTTTGAGACCCATAGGAACCCGTCGACTCCTGCAGGACCCATGAAGGCAGCTATGAAACAGACTGTCCCTTTCAATCTATATTTAGAGGTCGTCTTGGCTAAGTATACTGACTTCACAATATTGATCTGTTTAAAAAGAAATCAGTACATAACACAGCTTTTGTTGGGGATTCCAAATATATCGGAATCATTATCATAATATCCTATCACGGAGAATGAGGTTTGTTACTGATGATCAGTATCTCACTAAACTTTTGGCTTATGATGCCTTTTTAAAACTCATTTGCTACGCAGAAGAGTGATATCTACAGCACTATAGCGATGAGTAACCAGTTTGCTATGCAGAAGAGTCATATCTACAGTATTGCTGCTGTGAGTACTTTAAAGGCATAGACTCGAAAAACCAGGGCATTTTCCTCCTTCTCCAACTCGCCTTGCAAATTGAAGTGGGACAGTATTACAGGATAGACTAATTTGTCTGTAATCCTTAGTTGTTTAAAATATATCTCTTCATTTAAACTCTTCGTGAGTAGTGGTAATCGCTCCTTTGCAGATGGTTCTTTTGATCACTCGTTCTTCCTTGCCGACGTTGCAGAACCCGATGTTACAGCGCACTGTGAGGACAGGTGGCTGACACACAAAGGGACCACGGCTCAAAACAACTCCTTTCTGAAGCCACCCCTGTACGTCTGAAATTTTGAACCTCTTTAAACTGACAATAAATGTATTTTTCTTTCAGGAAACACTAGAGAGGATACACCTTCTGACTCGTAGTTTCTCCACTCCAAGCTGACGACCTCTGCTGCTGCCCAGTGCGAGTAGCTGGGCCGGTAACGCAGCCCTAACAAGCTTGCTGCCTTTCTGCAGGGATGTCCTGGAAGTCCTCCCTCCAAACAAGGATAGGCAAGCCAGGGAAGGAAAAAAAATCTCACCTCCATCCCTGAAGCTTCCCAACACCATCCTAATTGGATGACAAGGACCCAGGTATCTCCAGTCCTAAGCGTGAAAAGGTCTGCAAACGCTCCAGGTCTCCCCCAGGTCTCTGAAAGGCAGCAAAACAACCCATCTCCTCTCCACCAGCCTTGGAAGTCACCCTGGGCTCTGTGGTCTGCAGCTACGGTGTAATGGGGGAAAGGGGAACCACATGCTTGGCCTCCTGCCAGGAGGTGCTGTAGAGAGCAATTTTTGCAAAATACTGGCAGGACAGGAAGCTATCAAAAGTGCTACTTTGCACTAGGAAAGGCAGCAAGTGTGGCCACCCAGAAGCCACAGGAGAGAGCGGCAGGCTTGGGGGAACAATGGGGGCATAGTCTTGGGCTGGACAAACACAGGTAGCCAGCTTCGTCTTGTTCAAGGAGCAGCAGTTTTTTCTCTTACTTGTGCGACAAACACTGAAAACACAGCAGTCATAGACTGCAACAAGGCCTTCAACTGCAATTTGTCATAAGTAATCAGTTTAATAAGCCAAATAAGTTCTTACACAAGCCACTATTTAAGAAAAAATGTAAATTAGAAGGTACAACTAATTAGTGTATATGGATTTTCTGGAACAGGTTCTGCTAGAATCTGAAACTGAAAAAAACCCAAACCCCAACCAAAACCAAACCCAGCAAATTTTCTCTTATCAGAGCAAGCAGTAGTTTTCAGGGGGTGGGGTGGGGTTGTGTTTTTTTGGGTGTAAAGTTTACTTCCTCTGCTTGACCTACAGTTTTAAAAATGTTTATTCTAACGAGCACTTTAATTTTTAGTTCTGGTTCAGAAGCTGCAGCTATGTAAGTTTTAGTGTCTTTACTACATAAACCCCACCTCATCCCCAAGACAGACAACTCTCAGTTACTGGCACATTTCAGTCCTCTAGAGCCAGAAACTGAGGGTAGGGGAGTATTTCCAATGTGGCAAAAACAGGGCAGCTGGAACAGGTCCTGTAAGATAAGGTGTTTTGCAGTACTGGAACTAGGAAACATTCAACCATTATAAAACTGGTGACAAATCAAGAGTAGGCTGTTGTGTGGACCATACGTCAATAAGCTGAACCTTCCAAACACCGCAAGGTAGTGTCACATAGCATCTACTGAAGCACCGAGACTAACCCAACCGCACGTCTGAATGGGCAAACAAACAAACCCATCTGTTTCAACCTTTAGGTTTTGCTGGTGTTCCAGCTTGTAGTTCTGCGCACGCAGTGATCACTTCTACACAGAAAGTAAGCAGTGAGAAATATCTTTATTCTGAAAATTAAACAGCCAATTTCAGAACATGAGAGTCTTGTTTTTATTTTACATCGAGGCAATTATTTGTCGTTCACTACTTCACTGTAAGTGAAGGAACTGAACTTCGTAGCCGCCTTCAGGATAAACCACACCACATAGAAATTTTTTTGTCCACCTGCCACTGAAGTGTTTCAAAAGTTACTAAAATAACTCCAGGCAAACAAGTTCATCATTTCATATTAGCACAATCTTACCAAAACACTTGTTCGATGAATTAATTTAATTTACCTTTATATAAAGTAAGGAATCCAATCTGACACACGGCATTTGACTACAGTTATTCACCCCATTTAACAATTCAGTTACAATATATTCAAACTTTGGAGCAAGTTGCATCTAATGCAAGTGTTATAATGTATCCCTGCACCCAATCTGACACCAATCTATATACAGTGTATATGCAACTAAGCAACAACATGCATTATATTTACAGACTTTATACAACATCCCTCTGCACAAGTGCAAACTGTGACTACAGAAATTAAAAAAATTCATTTAAATGTTACAAATTATTTTAATTACGAAATACTTAAAATTGAACCCCATGGAAAAGGAGATCTAGAAAAATTCCCCCACATCTGCTCTTTTATCACGACATTTACTTCTAGCCTTTGTCCGAGCCTTGAATGCTGCAGAGTTGTACAAGTGCTACAAAATAAAAGGAAAAAAATTAATCACAGATGTTCAAGAGGCTTATGTCCATTGAGACTCTTACATTAAGAAACAGCTGAAAATATTTTTTATTAAACTTTGGCATAAATGGAAACTTATAGTATAGTATCTTTGCACCAGAGGCTGATTCTTTTTAATATACATGTACATTTAAAGGAAACTTGGCGGTACGAGACGGGCGGAGCTAGGGGCAATTCTGGAAGCGAGTCAGTCTCAAGCATCATACAGACACAACATAGATGAAGTTTGCTCCCCGGATTAAACTTGGTAGCACCCATTCCACAGATTGTTCTCATCCTGGGTATGAACATTCACAACCAACAGAACAAAGTCCTTCTCCTAGTGTCTGCTTCACGCTGGGGAGTTTGGGACACTGTCTTTAATAGACTTCAGGCTCTCTGGTTTCCTGTATGTCCCTACACAAAAACCTAAGGCTCTCATACAAGCCCAAATTCCATGTGTATGGAGCGTGAGAATCTGACACCCATCAGCAACCACGTCAACCTTCAGACCCCCCGGGAGAAAAGCAGCAGCAGACATGCGCCCATGAGCTCACACACACGTACAAGCAGGGCTTGGTTTAATTCAGGACAGTATGAGGCACTGTTAGAACTAAAGTGGCAAGTTTAAAGATGATAGCTTCTAAAGTGTGTGCTTGCAATACCATGTAGTAATTCAGGAGAAATAACAGAGTACGAAGTAAAGAAGATACAGTAAGGCGCAATGACCTACCCTTTCAAAACGGGATATCTTCATTGTTTTAAGAGTTGCAGCATCTAGCATTACTGGTGGACCAAGCTCAAACACATTCCGAAGAAAGTCATTCGACTAAACAAGAAACACATCAAATGATCAGCTTTTCCTCTGATTATCAAGTCTCCAAAGAAGACAACTAAGAAATATCAAGTACTCCAAGAAGGAGCAGCAATTTGACACAAATCTTACTATCTTTTGCAATTAAGCCAGGGAACATTTCTTCCTTTAATCAGAATAAGGCTAAGAACTAAAACTGCCCTCTCGAGAAGACAGGCAGCTATCCCCGAATTGATTTTATTTATTTATTTTCATCCCAGCAAATTAGACACTGTTCCGTTACATCCTCTACACAAGATTAAGCAGCTGGACACAGGTCTGTATGGTTTCACAACACACCAGTTTTAAAACATCTGGCTGCAAAAGGAGTATTTGAAAAATTTGAAAGAGCTGCTACATGCCTGGGCTCCCTCAGTCAGTAGAAATGCAGTTGACACTGGACTGAAGGTTTTAACCCCATAATTACCATGGCAATTTGGGAGCGTACACCCCTAAGCTAGAGTTCCTGCTTCTTCTATGTATCTCAACAGAAGACTAGTAAACAAGCAGTTCCTGGAACAGAGATAAGGACTTATCCCTTCCCTTCTGAAAGACTGTCATCATCGGGCTGCAAGTTGTTTTCATTATTTTTGACTGAAACTTTGCATTCCTTTTTACAGGCTTGAACAGGAAGGGTGGAGGCATGCAGCATTATAGCAGCCAGATGACTACACCACTCTGCTGAAAAGAGAGCATAAAGATTCAAGAAAACCCTGAAGCTAAGATGATACTCGGCCTGAATCCTTTACTTTTTGGAGAAGCCTTTTAATTGCTAACTCAGCACACCCAGGCTACAATTCAGAGGCAGCTCACACAGACAGTTCCAGCTCACTGTAGTTCCCCCTCTTCATTTTTCCCTCAGGGTATTACAGCACACCTATCAAGCAGACATACTTTACCAAATTCAAGTAAGTTTGAAAGTGTTTTTAAACAAACTTGTGTTCATAAGTGCTGTCTTTTAATACTTCTAATATAGAATTCATCATTTCACCAAGTTCTACTCATGATTTTGTAATTCATAGAGTGAATTACTACCAAGAAGCCAGACAGGGAAGAAGCAGTCTCTAGTTAACAACAGCCTGAGCATGCATCAAACAGCAGCTCACCTGCAAATGATATTGCATCCCCGAGCCCAGAACCTCCTTGAAGGTATCATAAGTTTGTTTTTTAACCCAGCAGTCAATATACATACGCTCAGGTCCAAACTTAACCATCTCTGTAGGAAAGTCACGCTCCTGTCCAAAATGAAAAGAAACAACATTTATAATTTTAATTTAAACAATGTTCTGGGGTGTTAGGAATTGTATGTCTTATGAACTTTACTTTCATTAACAGATTCGGCACACTACAACATTCCAAATAATATTATATGCACATACTAAAGATTCTATTTGTTCATAAACTGATGTACACCTAAAGTTAAAACTCATGTGAGACTCAAAGTTGACATTTTTCAAGTCAGAAAGCATTTAAAAAAAGAAGACTTGACTTCCATCTTTAAACTGACTTATCTCCAGAAAAACCAGTTCAGTCACCTTTCAAGTCAGTTTGTAAACCTCATTTAGTCCCCACCTTTCAAATGTGTCAAGCTACACTTGTGACAATGGAATGTAACAAGTGCTAATAAGCGACTCTACAGCCAGAATCTCAAAGGTGAGTTTAAATCACTTCGAAGCCTCCTCCTTAGCTTCTGAGATGTTTAACTTTTCTGAATTTCAGTTCATATTTACATGGTCTTATCCATACAGCAAAGTAAAAATTAATTATCCAACAAATCAAAAATCCAATTCATGAGATATAACATAAAGAATAATCCACTAAAGTGACAGAAGTGTGACTTTTATCTCATAGAAACTATACTAAACAGAAGTTACATCACTAACCAAATATTTTAGTCCTTTTTGTATTGTTCTATTAATCTGGATATGAAAAACCAGAAGATTACAGCACAAGAATTAAGACACTAACTCCCCCTCGCCACCCTGCCTCCCATATACAAACATTTCTTTGGCCCCAACACAGGTGCCATTTGGAAATGTACCTTACTACTAAGTTGCTCTTTGTTTGTTATGCACAGCACAGTAAGGACTTTACAATAAACCTTTTCACAAAATTCGGGACATTAATTTCTATGCCCTACAGTTTTGTATGAAAAAATCTGCTCATGGCATAAAAAATAAGAGTAATTTAGTATTTAGAGTGCGAAGTTTAGCCATCTTCAAAGAAAAACAAATGCTCTTCAATATGGAAGTAATATTTGCAGCAAAATAGAGCAAGTTTGACTTTCTTTGTTCTACATTCCTAAAGCAGCAGTTAAATGTCAAGTAGGTGATCAGAATTTGAAATATCACTTCTTTAAAGTACTTTTTCCTGTTGCTTTCATGGAAACAGTTAATTCTATTTAATAATAAAAGCACTTCATGAAATCAAACACTACACAGTTACAATCCAGACATCAAAGTAAGATAAAAGCATCACCTCAACAGCCCTTAGAACATCTCTGAAGACAGATCGCTGCTTTCTTTTATCTACTTTGGCTCGGTGCTTGTTTCCATCAGTAGCCAGAGCTCTTAGTTTCTCTGTTAGAAGTTCCATATCTTCATAAAAGAAATCCTAGGGGGCGGGGGAAAAAAAAAAAAAGGGTTTTGTTGTTGTTGTTTGTTTTGGGTTTTTTGTTTGTTGGTTGGTTTTTTGTGGGGGTTTTTTTGGTGGTTTTTTGGGGGTTTTTTTTGTTTTGGTTTGGTTTTTTTGAAGTTTCTGGCCTTAACATCTTTCCCTGCAAGTAGGAAAATTGCTCTCTCTAAATTCTGGACACACAAACCCCTACAACCTGTTACTTTGTTATTTAAAGAGACAGAGATGGCACTAACTTCCTGTAGTTCCACTTGCAGCATTTAAGCCAGTAAGAACAAAGCCCCAGCATCCAGTTTACCAAGCAGTACACCAGCAAACTCTATTCTGGCAGTCAGAGCCACATGAAACAGTACAGCTCCCTTGGTGTGCAAATATATACCTGTCTGCTCTGCTCCATAATTTCAAGGGACACAACTGCCTAACTGATCTGCTGAACCTGGCTGCCGCTCCTGTCAACAAGCTGAGGTTATTAGCACAGAATTCAGGCTGCTGGAGATGGATCGTGAGACAGCATTACGCTGACAGTACAGAATATTTAGTCGTAAGTCTTGTATGGGATGTAAAATTAGAAAGCTGTTTTTAAAAACCTTAAAAAAAATGGCTGAAGTAAACTAATGCACAGTTGTTTCGCAGGAAATATGTTCTCCCCTCCATTTACTAATTCAGCAGTAGGTTACCTGGATTAGTAAGGATGTATGTAACCTTATGTAAACACAAGTTTTTGTTGTTTGGTGGGGTTTTTTTAATCAATGCTTTGTCATGTCAGCTGACTAGGCCAAGTTCCTGCAAACATTTTGAAAGAAACTGGTTAAAGGCAAAACACAGTAAGCATTTTTAATCTGTGCTGATTGTTAGGGATCCAAAGAGAGTAATTTGCAATAAAGGGGTGTTTCATCAATAGAATGGAAAAGTTTATAGTGAATATAGTCTCATTCATTCATGTATTTTATGATTTTAGTTACTTGCAGTCAGTTTGACCAAATAAAGGATTACGTTCCAGTCTTTTTTTTTTCTTTTCTTTCACAGTTGGCTTCCATAGCCAAAAGGCTCAAATCCCTACTGTCTGCAATTGTACAGAAGTCTCAGCATATTGTTTCAGATTAGGCAGCGTTAGCGTGTTGTGGATCCTGACTCAATGGCAGTTATCTTTTCACTTTGGACAGCGTTCTGGCACGGCTTGATGGAGCTCGGAGCCATTCAGGCAGCTCTCCCAAACTGTGCCATGGGTAAGCGGAGACCTTTCCTCCAGCGCTGTCACAAAAGCAGTTCAGAAATTAATAAGGCATATTGAAGAGTGTAAAGGCAAGTTTAACTGCATACAAGGTAATACCGAGAAGTTTGCACCTCATCCAACACGAACACCACCCAAACCCTCACCAAACATAGAAATACTGTTATCTGTACAAAATTTGGGCAAATCCTTTCCAAAGTCTTTCCCCTTAAATTGACTGACTGGTCCCCAGCAGAATGAAATAGTCATAAATGCTGTGAAACCACCATGCAATACTAATGATTCTTCTCACAGTACCTAAACAAGGATACTGAAAAAACAATACTAAAAGTCAACAGTTTCTACTGAAGGATAGATTTTTAGCTCTGGAAGCAGAATTCTGCCGGTTGGGAATCACTGGAAATTGTCTGGAGAAAATTAAGTATCTATTGAGTATTCTCACTACAGTAAACAACATCATTTTATCCTAGAATCTAGGGATTATTTTTTTTTAAAGCTGATGTTGGATTTAGATTTTAAAGCTTGAACACTACATTTCTAGTTACTCTTAAGTACTTTTTGATGTGTTTTGTTATACTGGTCTAGTTTCGCAATATGGAAGTTAGCATTAAAATGATAGCTAAATTGCTGTGAATCATTGTTCTATCCAATTAGATTGGGGCAGGCTCACTACAAAGAACGCAACCCAGTCAATTATCTGCCACTTGTTTAGATGCAGGGCACTATGCAACACAGGTTAAGTAATTTGTCTTATCATCCCATAGGATGATAAAAATTTACCTGCCAACATCTACTTACAGCATCTGTTTCGCGTGCCAGTTCAAACAGGAGGGCAAGGGTTTCTCCAGCAGCTATTCTCATGTTGAGATCATCACAAGACAGCAGACTTGGAAGTTTATGCAAGTGCCTAAGGAGTAAGTCACATTTCATTAACATGTAAATTTTCTAGACGCCGCTTCACTGCATATGAAACCAGTCATTACAAATTTTGTCCTCCAAGAAAGATACTCACGTTTCAATTTTCTTCTTCACTTCATTCATTGGACAAATGGTCAACAACAGCGTCCATGCTAAGAGAGCACTGATGTGAAGCACAGTGTTATGAGTACTCGATACACCGTTAGTGTCTCTATCTCGCTGATATGCCTTTGTGAAGATATTTTCCAGGCATTCCATAGTAGAGTACAGCTCCTGAATAGGGGGAAAAAGATTATGGAAGTGGCTTCAGATTCAGACATTTTCCTACTGTCAATTTATTTTTTTTTAAAAAAGTGTTGTTTATCCTCACCGTAATGTCATCAGTGACAATGAAACAGCAAATCCCTAAGCAGGTTGCACACTAGACACAAAAAGAAAAAAATGTCAGTATTTGACATTAATGTTACTGTTGACAAAACCTTCAAACTTTGACCTCTGAAATTCAACATTTGGAGTAATGGAAACTTCAGATTAAGACCTTAGCAGAGTAGAAGCCTTCAACACTGTTTAATCCAGCTGCTTTCTAATAGTTAGCTCTCAGCTCCTATCTACTCTCAGGATGATTTTACAATATACACATCTCAAGCATTCACTTTTCATGCTGTATTAATAACACAGCTTACAAAGCCCTTACAAAAAGCTACATGTAGCACTCCTTTCACCAATTATTTTAAAGCCCACTAGGATTCACTAGCAGAGGTTATCCTGATAAACAGTATATTTAGTCACAGCTGTGGGAAGTATTTTCCCCTCTCTGCCCACTACTACAATGAAACAGCATGAAAACACTGGACTTCAAGAGTCTTTCTTGGAACTTTCCAACTTCTACTGCAAGGTCCTACATGTCCCTATCCCCCGTATTCTACTCCATCTCCTCCTGCGATGAGTAAGAACAAAAAAATGTTTGAAAGTGATGTTTCCACTAACCACACGGGACTCAAAGCTACACTTAAACAGGACAAGCTTTAAGAGCTTTTGTTTGTTGTCGCAACAACCGCTGTTGAACTAATATTACTTCCTCTTCCATCTATTGTAAAGCAGCTTGAGTACAATAGGAGAAGCAGCCAGCTATGTCATGATGAAGGCAAGTTGGAGAATATTAACTAAAATACTGAAGTTCAAAAAAAAAAAATCATGGCAAGAGCTTTAGACTGCCTCCAGTCACTATTTCAAGTATACTGCTGACTTACAGATGAGATGACTGGGTAAAAAACTTTAAGTGCTTTTGGTAGTACGAATGCATCAAGTACATAGTTAGATCTGCTGTATGTCATTTTATCATATCCAAATACATTTGCGTAAGTAATGTTCCTCTGCTGTTTAAGAACTTAAAACTAATACAGGAAGGATGCATCACTTGGTGGGAAAACTTTCACTTCCTTCTATAGGACACATCAGCCCTCAGAACTGCAGTAAGGGACTGCCACACAGTGAGTTAAGACACTTGACAAAGTACTAGATTAATCAGCTCTTTAAGGAATTTCCAGGTTGAAGAAGAGAATGACCTTCAGCTTTTAGGTGGAACTTTTTAAGCCAGGGAAAACTGCTATGCATCATTCAGAGCATACATCAACATTATGAGTTTACATGACTGTAGTAACCTTCGGTTCTAAGTTACACAATAGTCAACTGCTCAAAAATTGTCCTCTGTCCCTGCCTGGCCAATAAATATTTTATACTTACAGCCTGTCTGGCTTGGATACTGGCTGTTCCATCACAGACAATCTTCTTCAGAACTGGGCCAAGGGTCTTAAAAATCTCTTCACTTTCAATTCCTGACCCCATCTGCACACACAGAAGACAGGCCAGTCCAGCAGCTGCACACTGCTCCTCGCTCTTACCTAGAGATTAACATACTAGGATGAGTAATCACCTTGTGCATTGCTTCCTTCCTTTAAAGATAATAGTCTGAACACTTGCATTCAGAAACCAACAGACAGAAGATCATTTCAGTTAATTTTCTAGGTCAGTTAAAATAGGACATCTAAATTTAAAAAAAGGAATGTTGTTAAAATAACTAAATTATTAAGCACTCTATAAAGTACTAGAGAAGTCTCACAGTCTTAATTCCTTTCAAACAATAAGCTATTTCATAGGGATTATTGCCTTCCAATAGCAAGCATGTTACCTTTCTTTATGCAGCGCTCAATGCTATCAGTTAGTGTCATTCTCCTTTCCATGATAAATTCATATAGTATTTTAGAAGAAAAAGCACTTTTCAGACTTTCGAGAGCTGCTTGTCTCGTCTTTGCACTGTTAGAAGAAAGAAGGAAGAACTCCTGAAATCAGCACACACCAGTTAAAGCTCAGCCTTTGTTTCTGTCATAGTTTGTATTTGTCTGCACCCAATAGAAGAGCAACCCACAGAAGCACCATAAAGTATGAAATGCTACGAATTCCCCCCTTCCTCAAGGACAGAGAAACTTAAGTTGGAGGCAGTTCACAACAGTACACCAGGCTAGCAATATAGTCACTCTGCTTCAAGCTATTAGAAGAGTCTGACTCGCACTTATCCAAAAGCTTGGTAGAAGGAGAAAAGTCTTTTCAGATTCAGAAGAAAAGCAAGTTCTGCCCAGCATGAAATAATTGCTATTTCAGTAAGCACACAAAAAATGTTTGATGCATATTTCCCTTATTATATCAGAGGAAGCCAGAAAACACTGTATAAATGCGTTTCTTCAAAGCCTACTATACCTCTTGTCCAATGTAAGGTCAATAAATCCCTTCAATTTGTATTCTAAGTCTTCTTGAGTGGCTTCTTCATCAACTTCAGGCCCTAATCCAAAGGAAATAATTTAGTCCTACTGATACACATTTTTATTAGCAGAGACAGTAGTATCCTACACAATGTGTTTAATACTAATAAGAAAGCAGTTCAACATAGACAATAGCTATGTAATTGTTCAGTATTACAGCAACAGAATGGCATTAAGCCTACTACAGCAAACTGCCCCTTGAAATACTTCTATAAAAACTGATCTATCAATCCACCTGTGCTACTTCTATACCTGCTTCCTACATGTGCCAAGAATGAATGAAGGAGCTAATCACGTCTTACATAAGTTTGCTGCAACTGATGCCCATCAGCCAATCCTGTAGACAACACATTTTCATCCAGTCCACTTCAGCTACCCCTGGAGTGCTGTGGAGTGTTCGGGGTTAGTGCAGCAGCCTGTCCTATCTGGCAGCACTTCAGATGCCGCTGCTGCAGCAGCAGCTCAGTTTGGAGTAGCAAGTATTCATAGGGGAAGCTCCCTGCCTTATTCTCCTGTCCCCTCCTCCCAACAAAATGACGAGAGGAGCCCAGACTGCAGAGATTGAGTGGAGACAAAGCCCAAATCTAGTTCAAAACAGGCAAATGCGACTCTTTTCATCCCAAACTCTTCTGCAGTTCTTACCACCTCAACTATGTGCTATGGAAATCAACATCTTATAACACACCTTAAAATTCTTATTGTCTCCAAAAGTTAGTGTTGTATAATTCTAATGAAAGGAGCCTAACAGTTTCATGAGAGGCTCATGAAACCTGGAGTATATTCCTATCAAACAAAACAATTAACAATCTTACAGTGATTAACAGAATGTCATTATTTTGCTACTGCTTCTTACAGTCTAGTACTTAAACTCTTAAGTCAACTCAAGTTTTATGTTTTTAAAGAGATGAGTAGATATAAATGAAGACTATACCATCCTCAGTGAAGCTAGCAGGATCACTGAAGCCACTGCAATGGCTCATAGTTTCAATTGAAGCATCTTCATCACTAAAAGGCTGCACATTTCTGGGCTGACCACCTTAAGGAAAGATGAATACAACAGTTTGGCAAATTTTCATACGGAAAAGGAAAATCTGAACATAAAGTACAATTTAACCCTCCCAACAGATTCACTCTCCCTGATCATGCACAGAAAACATGTTTCCTCCCTCCGCTAGGTTCTTTACTCCCACCTGTTCCAAAGACTTTGCTAGCTCTGTTCTGGAAGATCATTTGTGAAAGGTGGGAAGAGCCCACCTAGTTTTCAAAGTACTGGTAGAATGTCTAACTCCAGATTTAGTATCTTTCTACAATCAACTTGAAGTTAATGCAATTTCTGGTGACTATGTTTTAAAAATAGCTCTCTTATTAGAACTGTTAGGATAAGCTAGCTAAAAAGATTGCCATACAATCTTTATTTTTCAATTTTGAGGGACTTCAAGCCAGGATAAGTTACACATTTAGGCAAACATACATTACCCAGTTCAATGCAGGATTTACAGGATTAAGTGTAGTATGTGCAGTATCAGCAGTGTCCAACCCTATTTTAGTACTGAATTACAAATACAAGCCAGAACTTCAAGTGTTTCAACAGGGGGAAAAAAAAAAAGTCCCCCTCTCAGGATCAAGGAGGCCTCAATTCAGTAACTTCAGTCTTTGAGGAAAGCAGTATTATTTTACCAGTGCTCATCTCTACAACTTTTCAGACCGGTATCTTATTGTTAGAGCATTAAAAGTTGGAGAAGCTTGACCTGATAATACTGTAATTTCTATCACTGGTCTATCCTAGCCCTTAATTTGCATCTACTAAAGCTGATTAACAAAAGAACAGTTTCACTGTTATTTCTCCAACAGCTCCCAAATGTCATCTACAGAGCTCAGAATTCTGCTCTTCCACCTTTTTTTTTTTTTGGTGGTACAATCGATTATGAGTTATTTAAGGCAGTACACTGTGCTTGCCGGCTTCAGGCAGGCTTCCCGACTACCAAGAGCCCTAAATATCATTTCATCTAGGCGAAATCAACCTTGAGTTGATCCCTGTCCAGGTGCTTTCCAATAAAGTTAAATTCGCACCTCGGAGGTTTTGCAGCTCTTCGCTGTAAGCCATCTGCTTGCATCACTGCCCCCTGATATTCCCTACAGTTACAAAGGGCAAACACGAGGCAACGCACAGTCCAAGAGACTTGGACGCTCCCAGCTCTGGCACAGCCACCTTCTTGCTCCTAGTGATGTCGAGCAGGGAAGTTCAATGGGAGAAGCGGCAAGAATAACTGCCAGCCCTGCACAAACTAAACCAAAAGCAGCTGCGAAAAGACCCAGTGAATTGCTCACTTCCTGAGCATTTGATCCTGGAGACAGACGCTGCTCACAGCTGGGATAGCCTGAAGGGAAATTTCTCACCACTCCACAAAACCACCGGGCACCAGCACCTCAGCCACACGCATTCTGGATCCGCGTGAGGATTGTTTATCTTACAATACCCACTTTTAGGCTAAGAAGTCGGGGTGGGTTTTTTAAAGACACTGCAGCCTTTCGCAGCACGACGCTCGTGGCGACAAGCACAATGGAGACACACAGCCACACCAGCCCCCGGAGCAACAGCAACAGCCGTCCCCCGTGTCGTCGTCCCCCCCCGCCCCGCAAGGGCCCACGCAGGCGGCGACGCGGCAGCGTGGGCACCGCAGGTTGCGCCGTGCGTGCCGGGGACGCGCCCCGNCGGCCGCGGGAAAGGTTGGGCGAACTCGGCGCCCCGCCAGGCCGCCCGCTCCCAGCCCCCGTCCGCCCGCCGGCCCCGCTCACCGGCTCCGCGCTGGTGGTTGCCCCCCCGCTTCTTAGGCTTGGGCATGGTCGCAGCGGCGCTCGGCTCGGCTTGGCTCCCGCGGCCCCTTCGCCGGGTCTCGGTCTCTCCGCTCCCCCCCCGCCCGGGACTCAGCGACAATCAGCCGATGGAAGAGCAGGATCGCTTTTTACTCCAACGCCTCTGTGAGGCCGACTTCCCGGGCCGGGGCAGCGGAGGTGATTGGCGAAAGCAGGCAGAGGACGAACCGGCGGCGAAGGCAGAAATCCCCGTGGAGGCCCGTGAGCGGAGTCGATGCATCTTTCTCCTCTCAGACACCTGGGGCTAAAGGCGCGGAAGGGGCGCCGGCGCGGCTTTTATAGCCCGCCGGGCTGCGGGGGCGGGGCCAGGCGACGCGACGGTGCGGCGGCCAATGGCCGGGCGTTGCGACGGCGAGCGGGTGACTCAGCCGCGTGAGACCGTGACGCGGCCGCGCGCCTACCCAGCGGCGGGGCTGGCGACGTCAGCGGCGCTTGGCGCGCTGCGCCGCGGTGCATGCTGGGNGCTGGAGCCCGCACCGTGGGCGATGCCGGCGGCGGGCAAGCGAGGGGCGGAGGGCAGCGGGCTGGTCGCCTTCCCGCCCCGCCTCACCTCACCGGCGAGGCCTCCTCGGGGCGCCCAAGAGCGGGCGCCGGGCCGGGGGTGCGGCGGAGCGCCCGGTGCGTGCAGAGGTGCGGCCTGCGGGTGGCAACGGGGCTGGCGGCGCCGCGCGGGGGGTGTCTGAGGCCGTGAAGGGCGGGGAGAGGCCGGGCAGCCCCTGCGGGCCCGGTGGAAGGAGCGGGATTTCTCCGTGCTGAAGTGGGAAGTGGGGCCGCGCGGGGCGTTCGGCGCCGGCAGTGGAAAATGGGAGCTGGGTTTTGCCCTGCGGAGCGTGGTCGGCGTGCGGGGACGTGTCCTCGGCACGGGTTGCGGCCTACGGCTCGGGGGAAGCGCCACAGGGATTCGGCCGTGCGGCTGTCAGTTAAAAACGGGTAGATACAGGATAAATAGCTCAATTCTTCAAAAAAACTGGCTTTTCTTCCACGCACAAAAATGGGGTTTGTTGTCACATTTTTGTCATTTATGTCTTCCAACTTAAGAGATTTGTACTGTAAGTCCTATTTTTAATCCAAAATTGGGCTTTTTTTTTTTTTTCTGTTTTCTGCAGAGCTTCAAATAAAGGAAAATAGGACAGCATTCCTGTCCACCAAAAAGAGATCGGATGGTAATGTTTCTAAAATGTGAATGTGTGTGAAGCCTCACTGGTGGGCCCTGACAGCACTGCAGTATTTGGAGGAGGCAAGGCAATTTTGTGGAATGTGCTGAAAAGTTGCATAAGACATAACAATGATTACACTATTTGAGTTCCTTTGCATACAACAGATGTTTACACTGACTTCCAGAAAGGTAAACTTTCGTAACAGTTCTACATAAAAATAAAGGAAATGGGGTTTAGCGACCCATTTGTGTGCATTGAATAAGGAAATGCTAATAGGGTCTATTTCCAGAAAATGGTAGCTGTCAGTTGTGGTACCTGTGGGCGCTGGTAGAGCCCGATGTTTTGCTCTGCTGTGCAGCGTGAGCCTCCTGACGAACAATCCCTCGGGCATGGGAGAGTCAAATTTCTTGGAAAGTTCTATCCAGTTCTTTTAGCGTCCTACTTAATAAGAGCTGAAAAGAGGCAAAAGCCAGCAAGTACTGAATGTGTGCAGGACCACACAAGAGTGTCTCAGAGGCACTAGTTTTTCTCCTTCGGGATGAAATGTTAGAGCAGAGGACAGCCTTCCAGGCAAGTAGGCGGAGGAGTTGTAATTAAATACAGAAGGCATAACTGTGCCCTTGGGTACACAAGATTCAACATTAGAGCGAGGGAGCAGTGCTGGATAAGCTGTAACACCTAATAGCAGCCAAGCAAACTTGTACAGTGGGAGTATTTTAGATGCAGGATGCCAATACCGTTTTAGTGAGGTCAGCCACGTCCTAACAATTTCCTGTGTGCTGGCCCTCTTAATATATAAATTAATCCTGGAGTGGCAGAGTGGCTGGCTTAGACTTAACTGAAACGATCACTTTTGTGCTGATAGCCGCGTCTCCCAGCAGTGCCGTCTGAGGCCGTTGGCGAGGATTGGGTTTCATACCCACCTTCTTGCAGGTGTGACACAGAGTCTCAACAACCTGCAGAACTGTACATGTACAGTCCAGGTGTCCTGTAGCGGGCAGGTGCGACAGCAGTAGTGCCTCGTGGTGGGACTGGGAGAATGAAGGGAAGTGTCGTAGTCCTTGTATGTTTGAAGATGGTCTCACCAGGATGGGTGGGGGTAAAGCCCTCGAGAGAGAGAGGAGAGAACGTTGCAGCTGAGGTGGGAAAAGCTAACTGCTCAGGTATACAGAGGTGTTGCCAGACTCCGACAACTGAAATAAATTACAAAAGGTGGCAAAACCAGAGAACACATGACTATGGATGTGGGATCACTTTGAATTTCACTTGGGCTTTTGCAATGCACCGTCTCCAGGTTACTGAGATACCCTGGTTATCTGCCCAACAGCTCGGTGAGATTGCCCAAGACGAGTTGCGTATCACTGCTTTGTTTCACCGCCTGTCTGTGACAGAACAGACTCTTTGTCTCAATTGCTGACTTCTTGCCCACTATCCTGATTTATCCTATTGGCAGGAACACATGGCGCCAGTAGGCTGGCTTAAGCCTACTTCCTAACAAAAATCTTTGGCTAAAAGGAGAGTCACGTGGTATCAGCGATCTGTATGGATATTGTTTGGCTTATGCTGGAGTCACTGATACCGGGGGCGTCACAGTCCCGCTGGCACCAGTGATACCAGTGGTAGACGAGAGGTAGCATCCTTTGGAGAAACACGTTTTATGAAGTGGCAAGGCGAGCTGGGAGTGGAGGGTGACAGCAAGGTGGGCACGGCAGCGGCTTCACGCCATGCAGGAGCAGCCCCGCAGCACCCAAACGAGAAGAGCAAAGCAGGTCTGGTGGCGGTTATGAGCTTCAGCTAAGAGTACGGATCACCAGGCGTGATCCAAGTGACTGTAGTGACAAGGAGGTCTGAGGTCGAGCCGGAAAGTCAAGCCAGCGAGTCAGGGCCAGAATCCGTTTAGGTGCCAATAACCAGGGTCAGCCAGCCAGCAGTCCGCTCGTCCTTGGACAAGCCCGCAGTGATGGGGAGGATCCGAGATCAGCCCAGGTGCGTCGGGGTTTGGACTGGCGCGTATGTGGCCAGGCGCAGGCGTATCTGTAACGTAGCTCAGGCAAGGACCGAGAGAGCTCTTCAGTGTAAGTGCAGCTCCTGGGCGAAAGTAAGCGGCCTTGGCTTCGTGCAGCTCTCCCGCTTCGGTCTGGTCTGAGGCCACTCGGCTGCGCCACGGCAGAGCTGCCTCCCAGCACAGGCAGCTTAACGCTGACAAAGGCCCCAAGAAAAAGGAGTGAAGAACTTCGGCCCAGCTGAGGGACATAAGCACGTGTGTGAGTGAGTCAGTATGTGTGGCTTAGTGTTTGTATGCCAGAGTTTATTTTAAAGACATGTAAACCATTGTTGTCATATGAACTGGAAGCATGGCCAGACCTACTCTGTTTACACCATTAAATGCTGGAAAGAAGTCAGAAATGAGGGAATCACGTGGATCCTCAATTCACACGGGTATGTTTTCCTCCTCTTTTGACATGGTGCTTCTGCTACTTTTACAAATAAAATCCTTTTGATTTTCTTTTTTTGCCATTCATTAGAATACAGTTCTCTTCAGGCACAGAAGAGAATCCGAGGCGCATATTGTGTTGCACGGTCAACTTGGTCACAATCATAAAAGATTTCAGAACCAAGAAAAGTGTCCAAAGTTGGAAGACGGGCCATGCTAAGGCAGTCCCTGGGCAAATACTCCAAAATGCCTGTGTTTCGAGTGACCTACCAGGACTGACAGGGCCTCCGAGTGTGAACCTGTCAGCAGTGCCACAGTCCTCACTCTGGAACACTCGATGTTCCAAATGCTGTCAGCATCGCTGTGTAGCCTCACCACCCAAAATAAATCTGCCCATAACAAATTGCAGCCGCAGCCCTCCTCCGTTCTGGCTGCAGTGGTATGCTGGTTTGGGACCTACTCAACTCTGTAGGCAAAGGCAACTAATGAATTTCCTTCATGTAGGTAGGGCACCTGGTCTTGTACTAAGACTTGGAAGGGAAAGCTCATGTCAAGTCTTCGCTGGGAAGGTGCTCAGGTGGACACAGGTGATTCCAGGCATACATGCAAGGTGTATCTGTGTATCTGAAAAGTTTTTACAAAGCGATCAACAACATTTCTGAGGTAGTGATTGCAAGTGACGTGAATTTTTAATGGACAACAGTAAGATAAAAACTTCAAATAAAAATACAGAGAAGGAAAGCCAAGAGCTGCAGCTTTTTTCACTTTGAATGCTGGAACACATATTGGAGGGCTAAGCAGTTCCCACTATAATATTTCAGGGGTATTACATTGCAGCTGAAGTTGTGCAGCATCCAGGTTGGAGGTCCTTTCAGTTTTCTTACATCATTTACCTCCCATCTCACTTATATTTTGGAAGCCTGACCAGTTGTGGGCCAAGTACATCCAAGAACCCCAAGTCCAGAGTAAAATTAAATGTGACGGCAGGCTCACCATTGGAGTCCCTATTATTAGAGTCTGAAGGAGTTTTGGTCTTAGCTGAAGGAGTAACTTTAGACACCAAGGGAAGCTCCTGCTGTCTACAGCAGGCTGAAGTTCAGAAGCTGTAAGGGGATGCACAAGCAGCCTGTACCCTTTTCCCTAATTTCAGCAGCCCTGTGTGTATGGATGTGCAGAGGACATTTTGAAGGGGAAAGAAAGCGATCAGGAAAGAAGTTCAACTATTTATGGTGAGCGGATGGGTTTAGCAAGCCTGCCTGCTGAGACAGAGGCATGATGTGCGAATGGGCTAAGCAGTTGATGGTCACAGATACCATCCCCTCACAGCCCTGGCGGTGTTTATATTATCCATGCAGTGCCAGAGGCATATACCGCACTCTGCACATGAAAAGGAGGATGGCTCGTGCTCTTTCAAATTAACAATCCTCAAATTAACAATTTCTGCAGTACAGTATGTGTCGACTTCATCAAACACTATTTTGTGCAGCTAAGCACATCCTCGGTTACTCACTACCCTGATTTCCATAGCAGGGGGGTTCAGCTGCGTTCATGCCCCACGTGTTTTTTGTCTGATTTTATCCATATGATACTGATACATCCCTTTCTTGAGGCAGATCCTTCGCTCCGTATTTATGACTTATTCATGCCAAACTTTCTTGGACCTCAGTAAGAATTTTTCCTGGTAAGTCATGAAGAAACAATGCATACTTAAGCTCTCTGGTACATATGCCATTATTAATTTCATGTCTAAATTTGGCCGCCTGAACTTCGACTGTCACTGTCGATAGCAACTGACCACAAACATTATCCCTAACAATAACAACATTACAGAGCAACTGTGCCCCCCTGGAAAAAGAACAATAAAACTCTTTGTCAAATGTAAAGCCCTTGCAAACATTTTGCAGTAGCTAGTAAGATTCTGCTAGAATAAGAGTGAACAAATTTTTTTTTTTTAAATAACTGCATGGGACTCGTAGATTTGTTTCTATAGTTTATTATATTTTGTGGGGCTTTAGTGAACAAACAACTTTGAGTAATGAACATCGGTGCTGTGGTAAAACTGTGTTGTAAAAGCAAGTATTTCGTGTCTCTTAAGGCCTTGTATGTTGTCAGTTCATGTCTTGCTTCACTTGGTTCTCTGCCTGTTTTGCAAAATTTTGAGTTTCCTAATATCAGCCACTAAGTTGATGCTAAGTATTACCAAGGAAAAGCAATGATTTTCTGCTATTCTGAAATGAAGTTTTTGGTTTGTGGGGTTTTTTTCAGATCCAGGTTCAATTTTAAACCTAATATTCTTAATGACTTCCATCCCCTCAAATTAATTTCAAAGTATTAGGTTTGGATAGAATTAGAGAGCTGCAGCACAGCCTTTCCCCTAGCATGTGATACGATAATCAGGAGTACACATCTTGTTCCCCTTAGCAAACATGTTTATATTGCATTATAACCCTGTTGACCCAACAGGGTTAGCTAATATTCAGTGTCATTTGTAGGGGAATCGGATATTTCTCTCTTTCTCCCCCACTATTTTTGGGCAAAGTGTATAGAAGCTTATTCCACTGAAAATTAGTAAGGATTGAGTAGCGGGAGACAATACTCCAAATCTATCTCTGCCAATGCTTTAGCCAAAACTCCTCCAGGCTCACACTTTTTTAGCAGTTTGCCAGGCACCGGGCTGTGCTCTGCTGCCTTGTTTGACGATAGGCAGCTGCAATCGATAGTCCCTGTTTGTATTTGCGGGGACACTTTTAACTCCCAAAGCACTCCAGGCTTGCACCTGGGGCTGGCCCACGGGCGCTGATTTTCCATTACTGCGGCGGCCGTGCAGCGGGAGGACACGGACTTGGCCTGACCGGCCATCACATGTGTGCACGGCTGCTCACACCGCGCGCCAGCGACAACTGGGAAGTGCGTTTGTAGCCTTCCTGCTCCTTTGGAATAGCACCTCGCCATGCTTTTGCCCACCGCTTAAGGAGCGTGGGCCTCCCTCGCCTCGGGCAGCCCGAGCGTTTCGCTCCGTTTGCTGGGGCGTACGGTGGCACAGCGGCAGCGCAGGCGCCCGGCACCGTGGCCGTTCTTGCTTGTTTTCCTCTTGAGCAACTCTGCTCCCAGGAAATAGTTCTTGCTGTCCTTCCCCTTGATGCAGACGGACCGCGACAAGGCAGCAGCACCCTTCCAGTAATTCTGTGCCAAAGCACACATCATTTTGCAAGACGTCCCTTTTGATTAGTCCCATTTGTATTCAGTAACAAAAATCCAAATAAAACAGCGTAGCACAAAAGAGCAGAAAGGGTCTTTTCGTATCTGCCAGTCCAAATGTTTGCTCGTCCAGGTATGTTCATCACATAACCTCTTAAATTAACGCATTCAATTAACTCATTCATTTGCAGTTTAATTCTAGTCAAGTTTCTTATTCCCCCATCTACATATGAAAGGCCGTTTCCAAAGACTGGCCTCCTTTTTATCAGAAAAGTTTATTCATGCCCAGTGTTTATCAGTTTGTCCTGCCGGTAAACCTGGCCTTCACCTCTTCTGTGGTGTTTACACTTCTGGGAGCAGCTGGTTCCTTTCTTAGCCTTTGTTTTTGAGGACACTGTGCACATTCCCTAGGGCAATATTCTTCCTATGTAGCTTAAAGCATTTAAATAAAACACCTAATTTAGGGGCCAAGTCAGAACTTAGGTAGGCTGAATGATTGGAGATGTCCATCTCTTTCCATTGATGACAGGCGTACCTGGTGACTGTGCTCCTAATTTATGTGTCTTCGTGAAGTACCTAAAGTTGGGCAGCATAAATCCGGGCTTTAATGCTGTTTTTTATCTCCTGACCAATCTTGAAGCCTTTCTCTGCACCACTTCCCACAGGAACTGATCTTTCTTGAACACAGATGACCAGTATTCCAGATGAAGTCTCATCACTGTCATCAGTATCTTTCCTGCTTCCTTGTCAATTGGAAATACCCTGTCTGAAATAGTTTGCCATCATGTTTACTGAATTCTGGACTGCATTTCCTTCCTCCCAATGATTTACAGTTCATTAACTCCCTAGTTTAGACCTGAAATTCATGTTAGTCCTGAAGTCCATGGATCCCTGTGGATTATTAAATATTACTTTGCTTCTGTCAGCTTAGACCTCATGGTCAGTTCTTCCCAGGCGATATTTAAAACCTCCTTTATAAGGACGTCACCTTCCACTTTACGTGGCAATTTTAAATTTCCTTAACGCCCCCTTGTTTCTGGTGTCCTGGTCATTAGTGGAGGCATCAGGCTGCTTGTTCCTAAAAACAAGAAATTTCTTTCGGAAGTCCGCATTTTGTGTTGAATAGTCACCCACTTGTTGCTTATACATTTGCCAGGCTGCCCAAATAGTGAATGTCAAAAGGTGCCATTTCTTAATCAGAAATTTGTTCTTGAAACGGAAATGTAACAATAAAGCTGTTATCAGCTATCATGTAATTGCAGCCCTATTTCCATTCTGTCAGTGGAAACGGCTGCTTATTTGAAAGATGATTATTTGATTGCTGCTTGATTGCTGCTTATTTGAAAGGTGGTTTCTCATTGCAAGTCACACTGGCGCTGCTGGGACCTGCCAAAGCCCAGGCTCCACAGTCTGAATAATATGCAAACTTCATGCTTCTCTCTACACTGAAAACAGGAAATATGAAGAGTGGTTAATTGTTGGAGGGGAAAGACTCTTTCAGCTGCTGGCTTACAGAGAGCTGGTTGAGCAAGAGGAGTGGGAGAGGTCATTTCCAAAGAAGGGAGAGTTGGTCTTTTTCTGTGGTACCAAGAGAGCCTATAGCTACATGGCCTTTATTCTGCCTGACTCAAAGCAAGGAAATACCAGGCTGTACACCTTGTGGTACCCCAAGGTCAAAGTCCTGGCACATCCCAGATACTTCTGCATTCCTGCCTTCCTCTTCCCCACAGGACGACTGTGCTCTCCCTTCCCTTCCCTCTCTATTCACCATCTCCAGGTTCTTCTTCACTCCACAGCTTCTGCGTCATCTGTGTCTGAGTAAACTTCTTCTCCCTCAAGGGGTTCAGTGTCCCTCATTTCCTTTTCCCTCACCATGGCCACTGTGATTCCCCTCTCCCTCATCCTTCTCCCCTTCTCTTCCACAGATTTAATCAAACATTTAGGACTTACAGTGAGAAAAGATGAGAACTTTGCAATGCTGGAAGACTTTATCAACTTATTTTCTGAAAGGTGGGCAGTTCCAAATGTTGTTGGAAGTGCTGGACTTGCTAACTTGAGGGTCCAACCACCGCTCTCTGGTTGATTGTCCTCAAACCCAGGCAGTTTCTGCCCAAGAATGTCTATAACATTCCTCCAGTATTTTGGAAACGACTGAATGTAACATTGTACAGTTACCCTATTGCAGGCAAACATAAACAAGCAGACGTGGGTATGAAGGTTTTTGTGGGCCTTGGCTTCAAATCCCGAGGGTGAGGACTCACTCCTGGATGCAAAAGCTGCTTTACCATTTGAGGCACTGATGAACAAAATTAACAGAATCATATTGCTAGTGCTACGTAGTCACCATTTACTCAATAAGCAGCTCTACAGAGGTGGTTTTGCACCAAGGGGAGAAACATATATGTCCAGCAGGAATTGGAGAGCCCTTCCTGGCAGAACAAGAATGCTCTTGGGTGAAAATAGAGAAAAGATGACATGGATGGAGCAGAAATAGGATGCAACCCATACAGAAAACTGCTGTGCAATCCATGGAGTGCAGGGGACGTACGGGGCAATAATGTTTAGATTTTCCAGTTGCTGTCAATGCTGGCCAAAAATAATGAGTCATTCAAATATACTTAAGAGCTGCACTTTGAAAATAAGAATCTGGGCAGACAGGTACTGGCATGGAAATGTACAAAACAGTTTGTTTAAACAGTGTCTTTCACAACCAGCTACTCAGTGACACGTGACAAGCCACAATACTTCTGCCACGTCAGTAGCCTACGCTGCCTGTCCCACCTCTGTCACCTTCATCTGGGTCCGTGCTCAGCAGCCCTGTCACCCTGACCTGCCCGGCTGCCGCACAGCTCTCACCTGCTCCCAAGCTTGTTTCAGCCCCGAGGACGTGGCAGAACAGACTCGTAGTCTTACTGGGCACTTGCTGTCCCCATCCTTTCGTGGTTTCCCTACGGCATGCAAGCAGTTTTTGCAGGTTGTTTAAGAAAAGCAGAATTTTATCCTGAGAAGTGTTGTGCAAATGCCCATCCCCAAGGGAAGCTGTTGAAAAATGCACATATGCGTACTGTTGGAAATACATAATTGCATTTGGGGTGTGGTCTGTGGGTAAAAACATGCTGTCGTCCTGTTATTTGAGTATTTCTGGCGAAAGGACCTTAAGAAAGAAAAAGGAAGAAGAAACTATGTTAAAAAAAGAAAAATAAAGAAGAGAGGAAAATTGTGGCCCTGCATCGGTTTCATCTTGAGTGTTTGGATGTGTAAGACTCCACACGGGAGATCTCCTTCCTCCAGCAGCTCACTTTCTCATATAAGAGAGAAAAATACCGAAAATACTGCCTCCCTGACCCTCATCATGCACAGGGGAATGTGGATGTGGCATCCCTCAAATGGAGAGCATGTCTGCAGACGCGGGGATTCCCCTTTGGTCTCGGCGCCATCACCTCTGACGGCTGTCCCTGCGGGCAGCAGCACAGGAGGGATTGTCCCCGTACCCCTGAGGGGGTTCAAAATGCCCCATAAATGCGCATCTAATGGGAGCTGCCATGAATACTGCAGCAGAGACGCAGTGGAAATATCCCCAGATGCGGTGCCTTGTGAGCTGGCTGGTGGGAGGTGATCATCACAACACGTAGTGCCGGCAGCATTCCTCTGCCTTGAGGTCAGCATCCCAAACCAGTCCGACTGATGCCAGCACCTTGCCACACCTGCCAGTAACGTCATTAAAAGCCAAATCCTCATCTCTGAGCAGTCGGCACCTAAGCCCTGTTCAGTCCTTTACTGCCTTTTTGGCAGTCTTCCCTCAGGGAGCTAGGGCAGCTGGGGCAGCCCCAGCCCTGGCCATCAGGCACCTCCATGGGGATGGGGACGGGCCAAAGTCAGGCTGGGACATCATCCCGCGTGTGAGTGGGGTCAGGATCAGGACCGGTGATGGGTCTCCGGCCATCTGGCAGCTCCACTCCATTAGTCTCCCTGCTATTTCTAGGACTGAGTCAGTGGGCTCAGGATAGAAAACAGTATAAGCACGGCAATAATGCAAAAGATAAGCTATCGTGAGATATAATACCATACAATGCAGTATTGTGTTGTATAAGATATGACTGCTGTGGCTATGAGAGCTCTGGTTTGATCAAGTGACAAGGAAGGGTAAGGTAATGCTTTTGGGTTGTTTTCCATTCATGTGGGTTTTGGTTGGGTTTTTTTTGGTTTCTTTTTAGATTCTGCTACTAAACCTGGAGAAAGCTCCCCCTTGTCTGGTGACACTAGCAAGAGCTAATTGCTATCCCAAGCTGTGTAATGCATTTGCGTCTAAATTCAGGCATTTCAGAGGGCATCTCATTTTTAAAGGAGGCTGACACGAAAGCCATGTGCTGTGACTTGAACAGGCAGCCCCCACCCAGCCTGCAGCAGGGAGGGGGATGGAGCTCACAAGCTTTCAAGTGCCCTTTCCTCCTCCTGCAGGGCAAAGCCTATGGGGCAAAAAAACCCCACCAAAGCCAGGCCCTCTGGGATGCTTCTGCCCAGGACCTCCACCCTTCCCATGATACCCCAGCGCTGCGCGCATGCTTTACCAGCATTAAGAAAATACCCTTAGAGGACAGTTGAGACACTGTTTCGCTCTTCCCGCATCTCAAAATTTGTCTCTTCATCATTGTACCTAGGATTATTGGAATCTGTTTAAATCTCTCTTGTCTATTTATATGTGATATAAATAGGGCTGGAGGAGTGAGGCATACCCTATAGACTAACAACGTGCCACTAGTGCTGCATGTACCATGCTTTCCTTTTTTGGTTTGAAAACATCTCAGGAGCAGTAGAATTGACACGCTGAAAATGTAAATCTGACTGCCTTTTGATGCAGTTGAGTAGCTAGAAATAAGGAAGAGAGACACATTTACATATTAGACTATTAGAGACCCACGTAGGATGAATACTCACTGTAGCTTGTAATAAAATTTTTGACACAGGTAGTAATAGGACATAATTACATTTGAGGTGTTTAAGAGCAGGCACTTCTCATGCAGACTAACCACAGGAACAGAGGTGCAAAAGTCCATTTTCCTCATGTGCTCTCAGAATATATTCAACTATGAACAAACCCAGAGGTTGCGATCTTTTGTTCTGCAAATTAACTAACCCCATAATTACAGGTTTTAATATAACTAAAGGAGGCTTCTTTTGATCTGCACTTCTTTTAGGTCGAGTTGCTTTACATCAAAATAGTCTCTGACCTGGTTTGCACAGGGGACGTCTCTGAGCAGTCTTAGTGAGATTTTCTTGCAATAGAGCTCATTACACCCTGTGGGTTGTGGATCTTTAATTTTCAGAAGGAAAAATATTCGGAAGTCTCTGCCATGATTGAAATGGCTTGTAGCTACAAAACCAATGTGTTCCTTCTGGCAATATTAGCCTTTCTCAGTCAAGAAAGCCCCATAAAACCTCATAACATCATTTGTTTCCAGTAGTCACAACTAATTTCTCACTAATGAAAAGAGCGCGATGCAGGACAGATTTACTTCCACAAGCGTGATTTACTTTGTTATCTCATTAAAGCAAGCAATTAGCCAAAGCTTTACGTATTACAAGCTTTTCTATGAGGCTACATTAACGATGAAAGCAGATGGTTCTTCAGGATGGGAGTTCCTCTTTGTTCGCAAGGAAGGCATGTCAACTTACGTCCCCAATTTCATCAAGAAATGATACAAGGGGCCGTGACTTTTCTCACCACCTAAATTCCCTTTCAGGAGAGCACAAAACCAGCAACCTTTGCCTCCTAACCTTTCCTGGGAACACATGCCCGGGGTTTCCCCCAGCTGGGCTGAAAGCTGTGGATATATCGGAGCATCTGCGCCAGCCGGAGCGCCCCGGGTAGCACAGCCCAGAGCAGCACCAGGGCTTTGCCATCGCCCTCCACTTCTCTGCTCAGCGGCGTACAAACACCACCCCCGGCGGGCAACCTCGTTTCCCCCATGTGCTCTTTATTCTGGGCGATAAATAAATAAGATAAATAACATTCTGGGAGCAAAAGCTTGTAATTGAAACTGAGACAGTTTTGCACTTATCGTGGATGATAAATCCTGGCTGTAACACAAGCGCCCGTGTCAATAAGTTTAGCAGATGTATTGCCCTGAAGACTGGTCCATATTTAGAAGGGTAAATAAGATTCTTTTTTTCCTCAGCGGTTGCTGACAAAGCTTGTAATGTCTAATAATGCTTGGGTCCTGTGGGAAATATGTATGTTAATTTGCCTGTGTAAACACTCATTCTTCCTAAGGAAACGCTCTGTCTGGCTCTACGCGTTCCTTCACATGTTTTATAAAAACAGTGAAATAAACAGCTTACTCCCAGAGCCTCTTCACACCAGATCTGTGACACGAGTCAAGATCCAGCAGCCCTAAAACAGATTTCTGATCTTTATGATTTCTCTGCAGAATCTCCCCAGTTCTCCTTCACTCCAGCGTCAAATGCATTTTGCCATGAAGCCCAAATTAATTAAGGCTGCTTTAGACTCTTTTGGTCATGGTAGCTTGGGAGAGCCATGCTCTTCGATGGTTTCATTTATTGAAAACTATCACTGATCTTTGGCACTGAGGCATTGGAAAAATGACCTTCAAATCCTGGGAAGGGAGTGCGTAGTTCCTTCTGCGTTTCGCATCTTTCAGTGTCTACAACTGTAAAGACGGCTGCTTTTGAAAATTTTTTTTTTTTTTAAACAACTCTTAAAGGTTGACTGATATCACCATATCGCTGTTGGCTGCTCAGCATGAAACATAATTTATGAACGGAGGGCACGAAAGTGGTTTCCATTGCCGCCACCTTCTGGTGCAGTTAATGAACTCCACACGGCAATAACAAAGGCACATTAACGGTGAAGAGAAATTAAACAAAACAAAATAGCATATAAATCTTCCTGACGGCAGCTGTTAGATGCCAGAAAAGCATCTTAAAAGGTAATACACACCAGAAGGGCCATTGCCAGCTGAAAATTGCTATGGTCCCGGCAGCTGCCTTGCCCATCGTCGTAGAAGCGATGTAACACCCATGGTGGTATTAGAAAGTATACAAAAAAATGTATTTCTCTGTGTTTTGGAAGGCATTTGATATAGTGGCTCTGCAATCAATTTTATGTCTTTGCTGAAGTCATTTCTCCACTGTTCTTATAGCTCTTTCAAAGAGTGGGAAAAGGGAAAGGAAGAACATTTTTGGATTTTCAGCAGGTAAGTGTGAAACAATGGAAATTACACAGGGAAGTTCAAGGAGAGGTGTGGGGTTAGAAATTAATTTAATTTAATTTTTGGAATTGATCAGCTGACAATGTCTCGATAGGTACTGTGGTTCGGTAACTGTGGTAAATGAAGGAAAAATGAATAAATGTCCTGAAGTTCAGTAAAGGCGAAAAAAAAAATGCAGTAACCTGAATGAAAATAAATAAATATCTTTAAGAGCTATTTTCGCTGCACATCACAACACATTCCAGAGCAAAAAAAAATAGCCTTTGTTGTGCTCTGCACAGTGAGTAACTCTATGAGGTGCACAGCGGGATCCAGTGGGAGTCCATCACACCAATACAATATATGTTGAATTTCTGTCTTCATTTTGTGAACAAAGGCCCAGTATTCCGTGTGTGTTCCAGTCATTCATGCTGAATTTCAGATTCTTTGGAGTTCTGTCGTTGCGTTGGCTTGCTCGTGAGACCAAATTAATTTTTCATGATCCAGAATCCAAAAAGCGCTCGATATTTCCTGAAATGGCACCTATACACTTCAACCGCAAGCTTCACTAATCCTCAGAAATTCATACCGCCGCCTTTATGGGGGGCGATGGAGCACTCGTTAGCTATTTGATCTCTTCCACAATCGTTAATCCATTCATCAGCCAGCCAGCTGGCTGCATCAGCTCCCTTTGGAGTCCCTTTCCCTGACTAAGCAGTGCTGCCATAAAACTGCATTGTACCCGCGCGCTCAGCCCTTCCTCCACAGATGTTAGCCTTTCAATGGGCATACACAGTCCCTCAGCAAAGCTTAAATACCGCTCTGCCAAGTTCCTCTTGGCCAAGATACTTCCTGATGCCCATTTTTTTTTTTTTGGTCTGGTTTAGAGCTCGTGCCAACCATGTACCTTTCCCACCCCAAGGACAGAATGTCTTGGTTTGCCCTGGCTGGCAGCCTGCCCGCATGGCATCCAGGTTTCTGGAGTTCAGCATGATTTCCATATGATCAGATTAAATTATTTGGGGGTAATAAATGATTTAGCAGCACACAGCACTCTCTGGAGCGTCGTCATTTACGCTCGACAAATATTTTGCATACAGAAATGAACGCAAAACCCAGAAACATAAAACCTAACCTTAGGCAGAGCTCTTTTTCTGGCACAGTGGAGTAAAGTGGTAGTCTTGACTAAGAGGTCCTGTATGAGCCTGTCATTCTCTATCTTTTAATCCCACCACCAATTACTCGTGTGAAATACAGCTGGCTCCGATGAAATTACGCAAGAATAACTGTGATCAGAATCTGGACTTACTCTGCATATGTTACCCCTGCTGGACAGAACAAGCTAACCAAAGATACGCTTCTCTTTGCTGGTCTTACGGCTTAGTTCATGCGTCGTGTTGACAGGACACTTTCAGAAGGTGTGCAAAGGAAAAAGGTTTAGCGCTCATTAGGGACAAGTGCAGCTTAATGAGGAGCTCACAGGGACTGCACGGTGACAGCCCTGGTGGCAAGCAGGTGTCTGGTATGCTTCAAGGCCGCTCACAGCAACAAGCATCAGACTTATTGCTTTCTTGTAGAACGGGTGAGAGCGAAGGTGCACGGAAGACGACATAAAATATTTATGGTTTATTTATCTTTTCATAACCGCTACATGTGGCTGACATTCCTGTGGGAAAACTGCCCTTATCTTCGGCAGAAGCAGATGCCCGGGAGCGTTTGCGGGTGGATCGCAGCCTGAACGAGGCATTGCAGCGAGCTGTGTGTGCTCGCGGAGCAGGAGGAGCGCCGGAGGCACACGTGTTCAGGTGGAGCGGCTCTGCAGGTGCGGCTCAGCACACTTGCCAAAACGCTTCTACTGCACTTAGGCTGCTTGGTGGTTTTATCGTTGACCCCAGGAGGGAGATTGAGATGCTCGGTGAGTGCCAGGATCACCTTTCCTTGAGGGTATTGCTTACCGATGGTGCAGACGTTCATTTGCTGTTGACTCCGGTGTGCCTCTCCTCCGCCTAAATCAGAGTTGCCATGTTTCCCAGCCCAGCAGCTTTCCCAGGTGCGCAGTTGTGTCACACGCACGGAAGTTATTTCCAAATAGTTGTTCTGTGGACTGAACCTGCTTCCCTGCAGACCATTTCACTTGTCCCCCCCCATCCTCCCACACGCGATCATCCCCGTCGCTTCCTCATCTCTGCACCGGCTCTCATCTAACGCTGCCCAGATCTCCTCCGGCTCCCTCACTCTGTCCCCTGCTTTCTTCAGCTGTACGTCATGTTTTCACTAATTCCTCACTGCGACGCTTCATCTTCCTCTCATGCCTCTATATTTTTGGCAGCTCAAGAGGGAACATATGCTCCGGCGGGTTCCCAGCTCCATGTGTGCCGCCCGGTTGCCAGCGTGCACACGCTGTTCACGCGGCGGAGCGGTGCCTTTTGCAGCGGAGGAGGGCTGAGCTACCCTTTCCTCTCCTCCTTCGGGGCACTCCCTCTGTCCTCTCTGCTCTACCCAGTCACCAGCATTTTGTGATCCTTCTAGGAGTTAAAGATCTTCGAGGCTTCTACTTCTTTGGCAGATTTGGTAAAAATAGCCTGACGGCTTCAGGAGCCTTTGCAGGGCAGGGAGGGGGCAGACAGGAGGACAGGCAGATGCTGCAATTGCACAGCTCCAATTTCTTAGAAAACAGAGCTAAAAATGAGTTACATTGGAAACTGGATCCTAAGGAACTGGACTCCCTACCGTTACCTTTTGTCTGTCTACCGGGCTTCTTCTTGTCTCTTGTCCTGAGCTTAGATTGCAAGGTCTGTGGGGCAAGAAATGTATTTTTGCTCTCTGTGTTTTCCATTACAGTAATAAAAAAGTAATAACAGATAGAAGTACATAGGACTTGACTAGATTCATTCTCCATGGCAATTGCGTCTCCCAAAATTGTTTTAAAAGCCCCAGCACATGGAACCAGTGACCTCAACCTTCAGAATGATTGAAGGTGCTGCAAGCTGCCCCTTGACCTCTTCCTCAGCTGCTCTTCCCGCCCCCCCCCATAAATTTTTTTTTTCCACTGTGACCTTCTGGCACTGAGTATGCCGGGTCTCATCCCAAATCTGTTGTCATGGAAATCAGGGCCAGCGCTCCGGGTGGCAGAACGTGCCTCTCTCGGCCATCTGAGTGACAAGTCCTGAGCCAAACTGTAGCCCCCAGGAGCGGGTCCCCATCCAGGTCTGCCCGCCACACGGCTCGACAGGTCCGCTGGCATCGCCAGGGCAGCCAGCGGTGAATTTAATGCGGGGAAACAAACCCTGAATTCTTAAAAACACCAGGGTTTGTCCAGATTTCCTTGCAGATCTGCATAATACTCACAGGAGGTCATCCGCTGGCTGGCTGCACAGCCGTGGCGTTAAGAGCGATAATGAAATAATTAAGAGAGGTTGCGTTTATCATGTGCTAGTAACGTCTCTGGGGTGGACTGAAGCAAGGTGCACTGATCGAAAATTTCCCTTGATATTCAGTGCTGAGGGCGGGGGGGGGGCGGTGAGGGACATCATAAAATAATGAATCAGCTTAATAGAGTTAAATTTTCTTCCTTGTTGGTTTGAACAGTAGGATAAGTGATTGATATTCATGCATGTCACGAGGGGACTAGAAAGACGGTGGTTAGCTCACACAGGAAGAAAAGGCAATATTAAATATCTAACCAAGATGAATAAATGAAAAATACTGAAAACAGATAGGAGTCAGCCTGTTCGCAGCGGTTTGATATATGGCGATATCTATGGACACCGTCCTGCAGGATACACATCACGTTTGCCTGCCTCAGGTGACTAGCCAAATGAAAATTAAAATTTCCCTTTTTCAAAAGGAGTAGGCAAGACCTATGGTGCCAGACCAGCGTTTGCACTCTTGTGTTCCCGTGTTGAAGGTCGTGCCTGCTCCTTGCATGCTAAATCCCTCCTCGAATCCCCACAACTGCTGTTTGGCTCTGCCTGTAACCCAGCCCCGAGGCGACGCAGGATATTGCTGAGGTTTTGCACCTGCTAAAGCAGAAGCCAACTGGAGCTGGGGAGTTTCCCAGAAGCTCTCTTTCTTCTTTTACGCACTTCAGATCCCTGCTGTTACCCTTAGTTTGAACCCAATAAACACAATGTTTGGCAAGGGTACAGAAATAGATAACAGACAAGAAAGGGGCCAAGGGCTCGGCCGCCTAACTGCGTGGCATTAGTCGGCATCCACCTGCGTAAAGTTATCCCTCGGAACAGAGACGCTTCGAACGCCAAAGCTGCCCAAGGGTAGCTGGATTTCCCCAAGAAAAGTCCCATCTCCTACCCATGTCCCCAGCAGGGTGGCGATGCTCTGCCTTCAGCCAGCTTGTGGTGCTGGAAGAGGTGAAGTCCGACCCGGCTGTTAATTACGGAGGGTGGGGAAAGCCATCTTGCTCTTTTCTGGCTGCGGACAAGAGGGACTTCTCAAGAGACTTTCCGGGTGTGCTGGACCTCCACCACACAGACTGCAGTTGATCTTGCCTTCTGCACCCAACTGGGAGGCCAGCTGGTGCCCGCTGGGCGCAGGCAGATGGAGGAGGGTCCTGCCGTGCCCCCTGGGGTACCGACCAGGAGGAGGACTCTGCGAGGCGGCGGCAGGTCTCTCTTTCACCGTGTGACAAATGGCTGCTGGGATGAAGCTGCCTCCTGCCAGGGGGCTACACGCAAGCACCAGAGAAAATGCGAGCGAGAAAACGCTGAGGTTTCTCGTAGAAATTAGTGATTGAACGTACAGTCTTCGAGGAATGGCTCCTGCCGGTATGCACACGCTGAGCTGTGCCAGCCTTTGGAGGACAGCAGGTCACAACTGCTGACATGAAGCACTCTTCCAGCCCACCTTAAACTCTGTGAAGCTGCTGTGGCTGGGGGCTGCTTTGCGGTACAAGGTGCGGAGAGACGCAGCCGGGTCTGTTACAGGAGAAGCGTTGTACCAGTAGGAGCCTGCCTGAAATGCAACACCCAAGGAAAACCCGAGCTGCAGCAGGGTCTCCCTATGCACCAGGGTGTCCCTACGCACCAGGGGCAGATGCAGGGACAAGCATGCAGTGGTGGAGGAATGCCACAGCCAGAGGAGCGATGTGATTGCGAGAGAAAACCATGGAAGCTGTTGGTGCGTAAGTAACTTTAAAAGGGGTTTGGAGCTGTTAAGCAAAGCAAATCTCAGGAAAAGGCCTGTGTTATTAATAGGGAAACTAAAAGGGGCTCCTGACTCCATCAGTTAACAGCTTCTGTGACCCCCAAATGTGTAACCTAAATGGTTTAAAATATTAGCTGTGGGAAAAGCTGCCATGTGGTGCCTGAAAACCCTGCTTAGGCATCGATGGCAATGCCTTTTGAGCGGTGGATGCTGCCTTATCCCATCCTACCCCATCGGATCCCACCCCACTCCTCCTTTTTTGGGTAGCAGTTCATCTTTGATTTAATCTCATGCATGAACTAAGTCTCAGCAGATCACGGCAAATCATGCACTTAGGTGAGAAGCAAGATCTCGGATGCTCAGGCATGTACAGCTTGTAGTGCATCCTAGTTTAAATTCCAAGTAGGTCACGAGACAAAGAATCACTGAAACTTGCGTCTTAAGGAGAATAAAATACCAATCCTGTCTCCAAGCCCTTTCTCATATTGTGACAGTGCAGCAGATTTAAAATACCACTGTCAACAACTATCAAAAACTGTGGTTTCACCAAACATCCTAAAAGCCATTCCCTTAATGTGCTACTCAGATGTGACTAGAGCCAGCTGCTTGTCCTTGGCATTTATTTCCATCCTGTTTGGCCTTAGGGTAAATCATTCAGGCCAAGAGCGATTAAAGCAAAGACCAGGCAGGGCCAGGTCTCTGACAGCTCCCTGTGGGTGGGAGGGTGGGTGGCAGCAAGCGAGGACGTCACAACCACTGCCTGGTGACCTAATGACTGTGAGGTCCCCACCAAGCAGGCGGTGGCACAGCACAGATAACCAGTAGGACTGGGTTGGGAAAGAGTCGTTGAGACCAACACATACAAGAAGCTACAGTCTTGTGCAATCCCTGAATCAGTGGCTTCAGCAGGAGGAGTTTATTTTACAGGCTGCTTGGGCAAAGACTGCCCCACGAGTACGCATCGTTTCCTGGCTCAGCTATAAAGCAGTGTTAATGGCATAAGAGCGTACAACCGATGAACCGTGGGGTGCACTGGCAAGGCTCCTCTGCGGAGAACCGTCCTAACCGAGGAGCTGCCTCTGAACCTCTCTGCCCGCATTGTTTTGTACGACGTGTGATCTCTCTGATCCTGCTCTCCGCGATGGCACTCTGACCCTGTACACGTGGCGGCCTTCGACAGCCTGCCAGCCCCTCGGCACTCCCCACATCCTTTGCCTTCTTGGCCTTTTTCCAGGAAGCCTGTTCTTCCCGCTTTGCTGGGAGGTGGCTCTCATGTCATCTTTCTGAGTTCAAACGAGTTCAGTGGCCATGTCAGGCAATAAGACTGAATGAGACACCTTCTTCATCTGATGCCTTTTTCATCACCTTTTCTGGAATATGAGTTTTGGCACCAAGTTCCCGAAATGTCATTCAGGTTCTCCTGAACTCATTCTTTTGCAGACATTCGAACCATGTGAGTCATGCTTTTGAGTCACTCTTTCCTTGCTTCCGTACAAGTGGCATGAAAACCTTCTTCCCTTTTCCTTGCTTGCTCGTTATTTTTACTGTTGCTTCCACCCATTAACTAGTAAGTGAGGACACTTCAATCTCGGCTGCTTTTCTAATCCAACTTTTTCTTCTAACCTTTGCAGGACACACTCTCTCTGCAAGGTTGTGAGTTTCTTTCTTTTTCTTTCCTACTTGTCCCCACCTTGCATTTGGAGACAGCTTGGCCGAAAGGTTGAATATAAAAGAAATTTCCTTGCATTGTACTGCAAATACATTGAGGCTTCGATAACGCAGCAGACCAACAGGGTGCAGTACCACACTGCACGCTGCTCCTCGCAGACGCAGCACACGCATTGTCTCTTTATATGGGCAAAAAGTAATTCCCCAGCTCCAAAACATGAAATTCAGTTGGTTCTCCCCAGTTAAACATCTATTTCTCAAGCACATGTTAGTGTTCTTACCAAAATGAATTTAGATTGCACATAAATAAGAGAGGGGAGATGGAAAAATGGCTTTTTTTTATAAAGCTGGTTAAAACAAACACTTTTTACCTGTTCGGTCGAAATCCTCACAGTAACAATTACCCACAGTGTGTTTTCGTGGCTATGGAGCCTCAACAAATAGCCGTGAGTCTTCAGATGCGATGTACTCGTGCTGACTGCAAAGGGGATTTAAAATGATCTCTTATAAATAGTTAATATAGCGTAAATGGAGTATAAAGAAAAAGAATTGCTAAGCAGGAGAGATAGAATGGTGTCTTACTTATGCACGGCACTCGCAGTCAGCCTGGATGCTTTTCCTCTAACACGGTACACTAATTTCACTCATGGCTTGCCATTTCAATCTTCCAGCTTGGCTAATAGGGCTGCCTGAAAATGAGAGGAGCTGGGAGCCCGTGTGTGTGGCTTGCATTACAGGGTGCTGTGGAGCAGGGACTTCGGCTGCTGTGAAATGGCACGGGTCCACTGACAAGCAAAGAAAACCGGTGCTGTAAACTGAGGCGCTGAGCTCTGTTTATGGTCACGCTATAACCTGCTTGGCATGGCCGGATTCTTTAGCTTTCAGGCTGAAGGTATTTCAGTTTCCCTTGACAATGAGACCAAACAGCCCAGCGAGCCTGTGTGTGAGTTATCCAGAATCTAATTCCCGTTAATTTTTTTATCACTTTTTAGTTTTAAATTGTCTTCCAAACTCTGAAGGCTAAAACTGTCTACAAATCCCCCGTGGGGATGTGCAGAAATGCCAGGAATTTGGGGGACTGTATTTTTATGAGGAACACTCATTACCTCTGGGGCAAGCGGAGATCCCGGCGGCAGCGAGGCTGGCACACACTGCTGCCTCCCGGACCGGAGCTGCCAGCTGCGGCAGTGCTGGCGGGTGGTGGTCCCTGGTGGTGCCGCACACCTGGGGGTGACGCTTCTGGGGGTTCCCCCCCCATTCTCTGCAAGGAGAGGACTGTAGAAAACTCCGATAGAGCACCATTTTCCTGCCAGGCAGACGTGATGCCCCAGGAGCTGTAGGTAATTGTGTACCTGGGGGGCTTCTCTCACAGCTGTGAGATGGTTTTTTGCTATAAAGGTTTCTACCTTGAGGAGAAGGAGGAGGAGATCTTCCCCCACTGTTTTGCCAGCAGCTGGTGCGTTTGGGTCATGCAGAGATGCTGAAGTTCAGCCCTCCCCTTGCACAGCCCTCTGTACTGTTGCTGTCTCTGTAGTGGAGACCCGTGAGGGGGTCCTGGGGAGGCAGCAGCGGGGTGCAGCCATGCAAGTACCACCATAGTCAAAGCAAGCTGCAGGAACCGAGTCTTGAGCAAACAGTCCTTAGTCTGCAGCTTTAGGGATGGTTTTGGCAGAAGCCAAAATGCATCTCCTTTCTGTGAAGTCAGCCCTTGTTAAGTGGCTGCTCTGAGATGAGTCTCCACCCCTACTTTTAAACAACCAGAAGGAACCCAACCTTCCTCAGATATTTCCTTCGTTTTTGGGTTATGCTAAGAAGATGCTGTTAAAATACCTCTTAACAGAGAAGGAGAACGGTGATCCCCACTAGCACTCTCAGATATTTGCAAATAACATTATCTCTAAAATTGTTTTGTTCTGTTTCCTTCCTGACTTCTGTGTGACAACATTGGTAGCAACAAGCAGAAGACAAAGGACAAGGAAGTGAGAGTTCAGTTCTTCAGATACGAGATCATCCCCAAGGAGAAACTGCCTTTATTTTTGTAATCTGGCTTCCTTTTCTCCTCTAACTTATCTCCAGCTGCCCGTTTGCCCAGTCGCTGTGCACTGTCTGAAGCAGAAAGAAGCTGTGTAGAAGAGTTACTGTTGTCTCCCCTCCGTATCTCCTGTGGTCATGGACCTTCCCTACCATTTTTTGCCCTACTCTGCAACAGACTACAGTCAGCAGAACTTGCCGTGGGACTGAAAGGGGGGAACAATAGCATTTTAGAAAAAAACTGTTAGGCACTGTTGTGTTGGCAGTATTAAGAAGTTTATCAAAGCAATTGTGGGTAGCGCAAGTACGAGGAGGAGCGATGGTGAGAAACACTACTGAGCATCGGCCAAACAGATACCAAAGGGGAGAAGGAAGGGGGAGGCCGAAATCTGCAGGAAAAATTGTCCATGGGGTGTTCTGATGCCTGAAATAGCTAAAAGGAACAAAAGCCAAGCCTGTTGCTCATGCCTCTCTTCCCTGCTGAGCAAACCCCCAGAATTTGGTGGAGAAACCCACCCAAAGATGTGGGCAAGACTGTGGTGGTTCTGGGAAGGAGAAGTGCCACGGAGAGCTCCTGTCAGCGCCAGGGCATCTTTGATACTGAGGAAGTATTTAATTTAGGAAGATTGTCAGAACACAAAAGTAGGATTAAAGGGCTCTGAAAGCCTTTTAAAAGCCTTTGTACTGTTTCTAAAAAGTGTTGTGCCTTTTATCTTCAGAGCTGTCAAACCAACCCTTCAAAGGATGTAGTTGTGAAGAAGTGGATTAAAATGCCACTTAAAATCCATTTTGTTTTCTGTTAATTTGTACTTAATTGTTTTCTGATAATTTGTACTTAATTTCTGCCTTATTCAGGTGCATCCAGGTTTTGTTTTCGTGCTTTTGTTCCCCAGCACTGAGTGTAAAGTTACCCTTACCAAAAAAGGAGGGGTTGGGGGGGGTATGTGTTTTTCATCACAAAGAGCTACAACGTCCAGAAACAAGCAGAATTTTATGAAATTTGTGTTAGAGCCATGGAAGTTCATGTCGCCTTGTCCTTTACAGTAGCAGCATTTGCACCCACCTTGGCGTCGCGCTCCCTTCCTGCTGGCGGGGAGGGGGAAGGCCAGCAGCCGGGAGCTGGCACCAAGGTTTGCTGCACCGGTGCGAGCCCGTGCTTCCCCCGTCCCCTCGGCTTTGAACCCAGCGCACACATGTTCACCCTCCGGAAAGACTATCTACACCCTGAAGCTTACTCATTTCTTGCAAACAGGGCATAGAATTTCCAGATGAGATGCAGATGCCGGCAAATGTAAACGTAAGATCAGTGACAGCAGAGAGTGACTGCGGAAGCATAGAAATGATTAGGGCAAGCCGAAAAAGAGTGAGGTGCCAAGCTGAAATATTCTACCTCTTTCTTTTCTAATATATTTTTCTCTGTGACTGCTTATAAGAAACTCTTCCTTTTGCACTGTTTAACCTTTGACTCCAGCCCAGTAGTCCTTCAGGGAGATGCTTCCTTGACTTAAACCTGACTCCTGTGTAAACGGTGTCTTCAGCGCTGACATCTCTGAAGGTTTGTAATGCAGAATCCCTGAATTCATAAAACTCCGTGCTGTATTCGCTAATTCTTGCCTGTGTCAAGGCGGGCCACTCGCACTACGTCCCGAGTAACCTGGATAAAACTCAGAGGCAGTGTCTTCCCTTGAGACCTATTTGCACTGGAAATAAAACGCATGAAACTAAAATGAGCTTGTCACATCAGAGGGATGAATTCTGCAGTATTCTGGATCTCCTGCATGAATCATTTTGGGTGTCTGTGTGTTCCTCTTTTGATGACTTGGCAGAGCAGAAGGAATGAGTCGCGCATGTTTAAAGCTGGTCTGAATTCCGCTCTGGGTTACGGTTTGTGCAGCAAAGTCGTTCAAGTGACAGTGACTTATATGGAAGATTAGATTATTTTTTTTTTATTTTAAGATTTCTCAAATGGCCTGTCCAGCATGGGGTAATATTCGTGTCAGCAGAGAAATGGAGAGATTTTGATCTCTCAGTTTATTCTATTAGCACTGCCTGTGGTAATGAATGATGCGGCAGACATGAAAACTATGATCAGTTGTCTGTGCCACCCTGTCTATGACAAGGTTTAAAATATCTCATTTTACAAAGAAATTGGATCACCTGGAAGGGCAGAACAGACAGGAAGGAACCAGATTATTAAAGATACTATAGTAGATTAACAGATCATGTTTGTGTTTGTTCACCAGAAGGCAAAATTATTTTAAACCATCCCTGCAGACACACGGCACAGTTTTAAACCAGTTATCACTGTCCTGCCTTCAGAAGTCTGTACCAATGAATCGAGATGAGAATTGGCTTCTCCCTTGCCACAGCCTGAGAAAACAGACCTAAAGCAGAGCTACTCTCTCTGAGTGTTTGTAGTTAGGATGTGTTTATTTTAGGATTTGAGCAGTTTGATTGCCTGTGTACTTCACCACCAGATTTCCAGGGAGATTTCTGTCGTACAGAGAAGTGAGCAGCAGCCTCGGTGGTGGCACCTCAGACAGGTCGCCACATGTATTGCCTCACTTGGGCAGCCCTTGGGCTCGACATTCAATTTGGAATTGTGGAGGCTGCTGGGGTACTGCTTTCTGCTGTGGCCACGAAGGAGCACATTCTCCTCCTCATCTCCATAAAGCCCTCCTGTCCCCCAGAGGGATCCCGGGCTGTGTGTAAATCAGCTGCTCAATCTTCTGCCCATCTTACAGGATTAATCAGAAAACCCATGACAGGCATGTGCTCCGTTAGACTCATCCCCTTCACTATTTTAAAAGACCTGTTCACAAACTTTCCAGAACTATATATTCCTCTGCTGAAAAAGCAGACTAGCTTAAACCCAAAGGTCCTACAGGGAAAGGCCTTATTTTTTTGACAGCAACTTAATTTTCCATAGAATATTTTGTCTTCCTCTTTTGAAGTATCTACCTTTTTTTAAACAGTATTGCATTTCTGTAATTAAACCAGTTACCAGTTCTCAGCTGGTATGCAAACTGGCCCATTAATAGCTCGCTAGTATTTTCTAAATGAACAGCAAACAAAGTTTTCAATAACCAGATCTCAGTTTCTCTCTTTATTGCCGTTTATTCAATTCCAACTTTAAGATACAAAGATGAAAACAAAATGTGTCTGACTGACCAAAACAAATATTTTTATAACTCTTTCATTTGCTGCCATGTAAGCAAAATCACTTTCATAATGTCATCGTTGCCACAAACTGAAACCACTAGCTTGCGTCTAGCCCTTGTGTTGTGTTGGTGAGAAGATACATGGAGGGAATACCATGCAAATTTACTACAAACTATTGTATAAAATGGAATATGAGAAAATGATCGTGCTTTTATTTGCCTCCCTAATCCTCTAACAAGAACCTGTGTTATTATTTTGCTACAGTAACCCAGCTGTTTCTGGGATTAAATGGCTCCTGAAAGATGAGTCTAGGAGTTAAGTGATGAATTTAAATACCTAAAAGGCAGATGCACACTCAGTCACCCCTTGCGATTCTTTCCTTGAGTTCTCTGTGCTTTCATCCCTCTCTGAAAGTAAAAAAAGTAGCAATTCCCCATTTCACAGGGAGTATATGTGGAAATTTCCGAGCAGGAGCACAGACTTGCTGGAGTCTTCCTGGCAGCAGATATTCGTGCCGTCAGTACACAGCCACGGTGCACTGGGAAACTCTTCTGAGACTGCTGACTCTGTCGGGACATCTTGGTTTTACACCCACCACTCACAACAGTTGCAATATCTTCCACCTTCCATGCGGTTTTCAAGTTCTGAAAATGTGCTATGAAATACACACTCATCCCAAAGTACATTTCTTGGGGTGTGTAGCTTACTAAAGGTGTATAGTTTTATTTAAACATCAGATGCCTGAAAACACAAGCAACTTAGCCACTGTTCCAGACGAACCAATGGCAGATGTTCCGTTGTGCTAGCTGGGAAGCACCAGGTTCCCCCCGGAGAAAACAAAGGGAAGGCTCTAAATTAGGCTTGGCTTTGAGGCAGGCCTCGGCAAGGCTTCTTGCGCTCCATGGGGAGATGGCCCTGCCAGGGAGTGGGAAGGTGCCCATCCTTTGGTGCTGCAGGGGGTGAGAGCTGGCCCGGAGAGGTGCTGGTGACAGGCAGCAGCACCGGCTGGACCTGGCTGGACTGGCCAGCGGCACGGTGCGGGACAGCCGGCGTGATGGTCTGATGCACTCCAGACAGGGATTTGGCTTGGAAAAGGTATTGAATCACTTTTCTTTTCCTGGTGTGGATGTGCAGCCTAAGACATGACGTGGCCCTCCAAATGGGGCACGTGGGTTGCAGGAAGAAGATTAATTATGCTTAAGAAAAAAAATGTGCCTCCCTCTAACGCTAATGCGGGTACTTGACTGCACTGGTCTGTTACCTGAAGCACGCATGGCCAAGGTTAGACTGTGAAACATGGCTATGGATCCCCACGTTTTTTCAACAGCCATGCTTCTTACCTGATCAATATTCCAGATTCAAGTTTCTGTAACCACCTGCAGAGAACCTAATTTAGGTTTATGTATTTCAACCAGCTCAGCGAGCGTTTCAGAAGTTTCTTAGGCATTATCAAGCTGGGATCCAATTTTTTTTTCAGGAAAAAAAGAAAAAAAGCCTCTCCATCTTTTTAAGGAAATTAGGTTGCAATTGCTACGTAGGTTTCCAAGTAATTTCCTTCTCTTGCAGAAGTAGGTGATGCCCTAATAATACCTCTAATGCTCAAAGAAGCTGGGAACTGGCAAACCCACTGCTGCCAGCAGTGACTGGGCTTGTAGGGGGTTTGAATATGTGTGAGGAGCTTGAAGCAAATGAAGTGAGAGGCCAGAACTCTGGATGCTGGAGCTACAAATGTTTTTGGGTTTTTTTTGCTGGTGCTCCCGTGGCTCTGCTTCCCTATGAAGCAAGAACGCAATGTTCAAAGGGAAAAAAAATCTTCAAAAGAGGCAGAGGTAGGCAGTGGACTCAAACCTGAAAGGAAAACATCACAGAAAAGGGAAAGCTGGCGCAGAGCCCGTTTCCAGCAGAAGGGTTTCACAAGCAGTCATCCGGGCTGCCCCTTGCCTCACTTGTTTTCCTGACTTGCTCCTGGCCTTGGAGAGCCCGATTTGCAAAACAGCAGTCTGCAAAAGGCTGTGTGGAGCACCTAACTTGCATGTCTGATCACTGGAAATGCCAGATTTTCAGGGTATTCACAGTAATCGAGCATTTAACCGAGCCCTGCTGTTGTACATGAACTTTTGAGTGCAGCCCAGGGCAGATGTCAGGGTATTTTTTCACGTCTATGTATTAACGACTGTCTCCAACCATAGCAAGCTGTTCAAAGGGATTAGTATATGATTGATTTTTAAAAAGGACTTGACAAATTAAGATTTAAACACTGCCTCCCTGTCCGCAGGCATTACAAGCAAAGGGGTTATTTTTGGAATGGCCCTAGCACACCACCTTGCTGTGGACAAAGATTTAAAGCGAGGACGTTTAGTTGGCACAAACTTCTAGCAGAACTTACCCTGTCCTCTCACTAACATGGAAATCTTTTTAACGGCCAACCCGATTACAATATGCACAATCTTTGTATTATGCAGGCACCTTCAAAAATTGGCACAGCTTGAGGAATGTCTATGAGGCATAATACCATACCCTACAGCTCTTATGGGGAAGTAGCTTCGTGTTTTGCTCCAGAATTGCCTCATACCAGAGACATGTGCCCTCATTAGTTTTGAGTTGGAAATGTTTCCAAATTAAACTCAAAGCAGACCCGGGGCAAATCAGAGATGTTTGTCTAAAAAGCCTACAAATACAGCCACGTTTCCACAGCTCTCCCAGCAGAATAACGCAACTACGGGAAAGCAGCAAAAATCTTCCCTGCACAGATAAAGGAAGATGCAAAGACCCCGCGCGTTTCAGTGAAGTCGAAATTGCGGAGAGATGTTAAGAAATGATTCCTCATTCCCACTGGGTAACTATGGGCTTGGATTCAAATTCCTTTGCTCCTGTTGGGCAACACCTCTGTTTGGGAAAGGAAGATGCTATTCAGCATCCAGTTGGTAGCAATGGCAGAGCGTGGTCCCATGTGAACGCAAATGGATGTGTGTTGGAAATAGGAAAAGGTTTTCAGTATAATAGCCTAAAAACAAGTGCTGCAACAGATACATCGGGAGCAAAAATGGCACACAGGTGCCATCTGATCCCAAAAGGTATGCCTGGGATTCTTGTGTGATAGTGCACAGTATCTTTCCTTGTTGCCCAAAGCTGGTTACTATATACCTATGGTATGTACCACTTTGCTGCCACTGTATTTGAGTATTTTAGCATATTTAATTCAAGAAGCTTAAAAAATGCAGCATAATGCTTAAAAATGCCCTTCACGGTCACAACAAGCACTGCTTGCCCACCATATAGGTTCACCCAAGTGTGAGTTCTGGAAATGGCGAGGAGAACAGTGCTAGCCTCCCTGTTTGATTAATGGGCTAACAAGTGCCTGTATGACTTCCAGGTAATTCTGGAGAACAACTTTCCTTACAAGGGCATAGGTGTGCACCAGAGTTTTTACCAATTTTAAGACTTCAGCATGTCAGGCTTTCACATTGCAATCACACTATCCTTCGAGCCCCTGCTCTAGGGGAATCCAACAACTTCCATAAACATAAAAGTGTAGAATTGGGCTATCCTAGAAAACATGAGGGTAATACATTAATGAAATACCTCGGGGAGGGAAAGATGTGGCTTCTGAGAATATTAAGAAAGTATTGTTTATATGCCAGCTGGAAAAGTGCACAGAACCCTACAGTGAAGTAGCTGAGCCTCATTGTAAATGGATGATAACTGCCCATGTAGGATGAGCAAATGCACCTACCTAATGCTCAAAAGAAGGAGCTGGGAGCTGATATTATGTTTCTTTTTTTATATTACATCAGAACCTAAGTCAAAGCACATATTTTGGCACTCCACAAATACATACGGGTGTATTCCTGATGTTCAGAGCCCAGGACCTAAATAGGATTAAGAAGAGACAGGGGAGGAGGAGAGGAAAGTGGTAGTAAGGATGTAATAATGTTGTTTGTTTTGGCTAATGTAACATCAAGACAAACATTTTTTAATGAGAGCCTACTGAATGATTAAACAGTTGGCCTGCCTAATCCAAGAAAACAACCTATAAAGAAACGATTTGGGAATCAAATGCAGAGTTTCTATCTAGCTTTTAGCATCCCCGTCTGACTGACACCTCTCTGTACCCAAAACAGGCAATCTGGGCAATCAGTGTTCATACACGCAAGGAACTTTTGGGCTCTGGGTTCCAGAGATACTGTCTCTTGCTTAAGGACATGGCACCCTGTCATGGTTTGAGCAACACAGAACTAATCTCTCTTCTAATGCTTGGGAAAATTGCACTTTTAGAAGACTAGTGTCTGAATTTGGGAAAATACTCACTTTATAGCCAGCTATGGTGTGTGGGTTTCAAGGTCTCAGTGTTTTTGAGAGTGCCAGGTGCAGGGATGAGGAGGAGCGAGACCCGGGCACTTGACCCAAGGTGGCCAGCAGGATTATTTCATACCGTAAATGTCACATTCAATATAAATTAGAAAGTCTGCTGTGAAGCTCTCTCTCCCATGATGGGGGCGATCCAGAGAACTTCTTGCCCCGGTGCCAGACCCCTGAAGCCTTCCCTTCCTCCCAAAGCCGTAGCTCTCACAGTGTCCGACATTTACTGTCCACTACTGGGAGCGCACAGCTTCCTGCTGATATAGTTGGCTGAGTATAATCCTTGTGTATTTTATATTGGCATTGGGATCAATATTGGTTCTTTAGTGTTACTACTGTTAATTATCTAATCTTATTCTATTAAATCTGTTTATATTTCAATCCCTGGGTGTCCTTGTTTTTTCCCGATTTCCCTTTCCTGGTGGAGAGGGGTCATCAGGTGATAGAATAATTGTCTAAATTGTTGTGGGTTTCTCAAACTATAACACACCCACAACAAAACTCTTCAGCATATGAGGGTGTTTATCAGTGTGGGATGAAGAACATTGACATGGAGTCACAGGACACTTGCAAAAGAAAAAAATGTATTGGGAAGTTAACATGCAGAAACAAATAGAAAAAAATTCTGGTATTTTTTAATGTAGCCTTTCCTTCAACACTTCTTTCTTCATAAACAAAAAGTCCTATAAATAAGTTCAGCTTTTTCACCTTCAAGCGTAGAAAAAAGAGGCTACCATTAATCTTCTTTTCACATTCAGTGAACTCTCTAGAGAAGCGAACTTATTATTTTCTCTTTATGTTTGTTGGTTAATTTGTCCCTTAATATAAAATACTTGCCAAGTTGTACATATGGAAAACCTGATTAGGGTAAGATAAGCCCCTTCGAATTAAAAGAGACAGCTGAACACCGTGTATACAAAAAGGTTTTTGAGAAAGATATCAACACATTATACTGATAAATAGATTTAGTATTTTTGAAACTCTCAAAATTTGCACTGCAGGAAAACCTGCTTGCCAAATTGCCCTAATGCAGGCGGGAAAGTCAGACTGATAAATGAAGACACTATGCTGGACCAGGAACTCCATTTCAGCACTTTTCTGTAAATTGGCCAGCAAAGACAACAATGTTACTCTATAACACTGTGTGAGGCTGCCTTTGCCCTTCTACTGGTAGTTTTATCTAATGCAACTGCAGTTATATCTTCTTTTTTTCCCTTACTCCTTTCACTACAAACTCCCAAGTGCTAACGCCGAGGCTGTGAGTGGCAAGCTTCTGAGGCTGGAATAAACTACCTTTCTAATGGAAAGGCACAAGTATCATCAGAAATTTTCAATTCCCTTATCTTAAGAGGCCTTGTCAGTGTAAGCAGAACAGAAAAATGCAGCTGCTCGGCCTTGTATGCTCTTCTTAGATTGCATGACCTGCATTAAGTCACATTACACTCTAATAAGTTGGAGAGAGACTGTCTGACGTGTGCCCTCACAAAAATGAGATGAGGGCTTCATGAGGCTGCAGAAGGAAAAAGAGCTACCAGCAGATAATAACGCGTGTGCTTGAATTATTAACCTGAGTAAAAATAAAAATATTTGTTAAAAGCACTCTCAAAGCCCCAAATCCACTGATTTCTTTTAAGAAAACATTTTGGATAGGGTCAGAGAGACAAGAATTTATTCCCTGGAAATTATTCACAAAGTCTAGAAATGCTTGACACTAAAAGGAGCATGACTGGTGGCAAAAGCTCTAAATGCTCCCCCACCTCCCCCAAACAAGCCTGTGCTTGTGATGGACATCTACTTGCTCTCTCTGCTCTTGTTGCCTGAAGAAACCACCAGGGTAGGGGCTAGTTAAGAGTCCGCATCTTCCCTCTCGGATGTTGGCCAGTCACTGAAAACCAGCAAACGTGCACAGTGATTACGGTTCTGAAATTAATCTCCTGGAGGCCAGGAGATGCCTCCAGACCAACTGTCAGATGGTACAAACTTTCAGCTCCTGAATGCGGCTGAACTCCATTTGGGCAAACGAGCAAAAGACACAATCAATAATGCACAGAAAATAATGAATAAAAGATCATCACGTGTATCAATGATGCAAAACCACTTGAGCTCTTCTTTCATTTTACTGGACGAAATCGCTTGAGGAATGATTTGAGCTTAGTGACCCAGATTGGTATCTCTGTGAGCATTTACTTAATTAAAAGAAAACAATGGCCACGGAGCAGGAATGGTAAGACGAAGCACGGCGCAGCTGGGTGCAGGGGCTTTCAGCCCCACAGCCCTTTCTGTCCTTTCAGGTTAGACATTGAGGTCCGACATCTACCTATTGTAATCTATACATAAATTTTACGTGACACAACGCATTTTTTCATAAAGCCTACTCGCTCCCACTAACCAGAAAGTGGGGCACACTTAGTCCCTTCCTTTCTTCTGGAAGTTCTAAATCTGTGGTTTTCAACCAGGCGCTCCAGGGGCTGCCTCCAAAGGGAACAAGAAAAAGCGTATTTGTTATCTGCGTGTGTGAGGCTGCATGTGCCAAGCTCCTGAGGGATCTGTGCCTCCCGAAACAACAGGGTTGAATATTCCTACTCTGTGCTGTTCCTGTGTAATCCCGGGAAGCTGCCGCACTTCAGTCTTTTTACTTCACTGATGGCGTTTTGCCTATCTCAGGTAGAACGTTCTTCCCCTTCCCCACCCCTCCCAAGGACACAACTCATTATCATTCTCTCTAAAGATTAGTGAAACTGAATTTGTGAACTTAAATTATTCAATGCTTTGAGAAAGCAGGCAGCTATTTGTAGTTTGTCCGCTGACTCCAGCATATTAAGTGGCTAATTTCAGAAGCCTTGCATGCTAAGCAATGCTCGCTGTCAAAACATCACATCTGATTTTTTCGTCGGAAGTTCGCAGCGCGCCTTGTGGAAGCAGCAGGTGTTTCTACATTTCTTCCAACGCGGTAAATGACAGTAATGGATGCAGAGCCTGAAGCGGTCAACTTTTTAAAGGTAAGGTAGTTTGCAACCTGTCACTGGTGACAAAACCAATTTCAAACAGGAGCAGAAACGCTGTGTAGAAAAGGACAGGAGAGACCTCTGCAGTTTGTTAATCGAATAATGGCAAATTTGTGGCAGTTGTTATGGCACATGTGCTTTTTACTTTTGTAGCAATTACCTGCAAGGCTTGAGGAAGTTAAACAGCATTGACACCAGGGAGCTGCCTCGCGCCTCGGATCGTGGGTTATTGTCACAGCGCAGTAGTGTAGTGCCTCAACCAAGCCAGTGCCAAAGCACGTCAGCCCTGGTCCGTGCTCAGCACCACAGCTTCTCCACACGGATGTACCCTTCTTCTGCTCAGCAGCCGGCTCTACTCATGTGGATGCTTCTACAAGTAGCTCAGACTGCATAGAAACTCTTCTGTACATGCCCTTTCTATGAAATACAGAGCCCTGAGGTGATACTTGTGTTCCCTCTCCAGTCCAGAGAGACAAGCATCCTAAAACAGAGCCCAGACCACCAGCATCGGAATCAAGGAGCCAGCAGAGAAGGACAAGGAAGCTTGCATCCAAAAGCCCTGTGCTTGCTAGCATGGAATTGCCTGAATGAAGGCTGCAGAAATTTCTCCTAGGTAAGATACGGAGCCCACAGTCTTCCCTGGAGGTTGTTTTCATCTGGTTTTAAATTATTGAAAGGTGTTCACTGCTTTCTTTCACACTGTGGGCGGAATTGCCATGTAAGAGCTGAGGTTAGTACAGCCACGGAGGGAGCGGGGATCTGATCTGGTCTCTTCCTTTGCCTGAAACGGTTTCTAGTACCTCCTGCACAGGCAGCCTCATCGTAAGCATTTTTCAGTCTCGTGGATGTTTTGCCCCAGGCGAGACAGACTAGTGCAAGAACATGGATCCACAACAAGCACAGGTCCACAGCCCCATGGTGAGGGTGGTCAGCCCGGAGGGGTGATCTGTGCTTTGGAGAACAGCGTAAAATCCACAGACAAGCAGTCACTGGGAGAAAAAAACAGTCATGGGAACTGGGACCGTTCTACTTAATTCGATTTTAAAGCACCCAAGTCCTTACTTGGATTTAGTCATGAAATTCAGAGATTTCACTGAAAATTAATCCATGCATATGTATGAACTTCTGTATCAGCAGACTATGGGCAAAGCAAATGCAGTTAGTAGTGCTCTAAGTTGTGATTTTAGTGGGCATATTAGCTATTGCTCTCAAGCGGAAGGAGGGATTAAAGAAATCTGGGTGTGACAGTGAACCATCTGCCTGCAGCCCCCTGCAGCAGTGACCTGCTGAGGCACGGATAAAAATCTCTGCTCCGCCGCAAAGCGGAGAAGGCTGCATATAAACAATATACCCTTGGAAGAAGGGATCAGGAGGTTTTCTCACTCTTCTTGTATGGTGGGTAAGCCATAACGTTCCACCACCAGAGGGAAAGGAGAATTTTGCCCAGGGCAAGTTGCCGTGAGATGAAAGGGTAGCCAGCTGCAGAACAGCTGGAGGAGATGAAATAAAAAAGCCACTGTAGAAGGGAGGGGAGACAATGAGGAGGTCCTTCCTCGCTGTCTTTGCAAGCACGTGCATGATTCTTTGCCGTAAAAATAAGTGCTGCTCACTGGAAAAATATATTATATTGTGTGTGACTTAACTGCAGTTCCTGGTTGCAGCAGCCAGCAAGAGGAGTGAATACATTCGGGGACTGAATCTGTAACCTGCCCACTCCTGGCAACTCCCGTTGAAATCAGGGGGAACCAAGGGTCCTCAAAACCTTACAGGAGGTTTGAGACATCAGGACTCATCAGAGGGTGGGAGGGGAAGGAAAATCTCTAGGAAGGATTCATTAGGGCAGTGTAGTTTTACCTCTGCCGTCCTATTCCTCAGTTACGCTTACTTTGTAAATATGCCTTGTAATACTTTCTGTGTGCCAAGTATTGCCAATGTCTCCCAGTCCTGAAAAATTTTTATTTCAGAAAATCAATAAAAGTGAACTTATTCCATATTTTTGCACGATTTCTGATTGTTCTGGGGAAAAAAAAAAGTGTTTATTGGCTTGCCTTTGGCATTTTTGGAAATCTTGAATCCCAAGCTGTACCATTACATGGTTTCTAACTTTTTTTTCATTTCAGTTTACAGACTCTAAGCCTCCTATTTTCCATGCAATGTGTGACAAAAAATAAATTAAATTAAAAATCATTAATAAAACAAATTAATAGAATGAAAGGAGCTAAAGCTAAATGGTATTTTAAGTCAATGTCTGAAAATGAGATTTATTGGACAACTTTTTAAACAGATGGCTGCCTTATCACCATGTGTCTCAGCTAAGACTGCTTCAATTGCCATTTAAATTCAGAGGGGCAAGGAGTTAAACATGTTACAAAACGGAAGAGCAAGCAGTGACCATTCTAAACACCTGGAGAAAAAGATCAAATCTTTTGGCTGGATATAGCCTTCTCCCAGGCAGGCATAAAAACTCGGTGATTAAAATGACAAAATACTAATTGGCTCTTTGAAATTAGAAAATAAATAATCCAGGTTTCCTTTACTATTTTGTAGCCACCAGAACACTAATTCACAGCCTGCACAACAGATGACACCAGTCATCTGTTTACATTATGCTCAAATATTATTAAGTCCAATAGATCAGTACGTGATTTATCATTATTGATTTACAAAAGCCCTTTTGCAAGATCTCCTAACTACTGGGTTTTACATGGATCTTCCCACATACATGCAGAAAATGCATTCTTGCCTTTTACTTCATGACCAGAGCCCACCACCAGCATTTGACAGCTCTTACTGCCTTCCTCTACCTCTGCGAAGCCCTGAGTCTGCATGGGTGACACCCTGCACATGTACTAAGCTGTAAGAAATTCTTAGGTGTTTGAAAAAATATTTAGTCTAGCATCCAGACAATATAACAATACCTCACTCAGTTATGTGGCTTCATCTGCAACTGCCGCTTCCACTTAGATGACAGTTCAATGCTTTGCTTTTCTCAGCTTTATTTTTGGTGAACATTGCCCTGATATTTTGAGCTTAATATTTTTATTTTAAAGAAAATATTTGGTAGTAGTCTTGTCATCTTTATTTTTTTCCTTCCAGCAATTGCTGTCACTCTGGAAGTCAGTGCAGGTTTCCACTCCATGTTCCATGAAAGTCCCTCATCCCTCCTTTGATTTCTCCACAGCTTATTATCCAATTTTCTCTTTCATTTTAGTTTAAGATAGTACTTCAGGCATCATTTTTAGTGATTCCCTTTTTTTTAGTCCCAAAGCCCTTTATTTCTTTTCAGGTCAGCTTCCAGCTGCTGCTAGAGTCTTATTGGACTTCGTCATCCCATGGGAGGAGAACCGGAGTCTGAGCTTACACCGAGATGACTCCTGTGAACCTGCAAGGTAGACCTGACCCAGGAGTAATAGGAGGGATGGTGGCAGAGGCAGAGATGAGGAATAAAGTAACGGGAACAAGAGAGACCAGAGTCTTCGATGGTACTATTTTTAATCAGCACAAAGCCCAAAAGAAATTTAGTGGATAAACACTGTCAAATATGTTAAGAAATTATTTTTTTGGATGGGAAAAAAATTAAATAGCAGAAAATCGTTGCTTGGCAGGAAGCTGACATTCATTTCAGATATTGATTGGAATCCTCTCTAACTGGTTTCAAACCAGTCATTAGGGGCAATTAGACAGTTTTCTCAGTGGCACCAGAGCCTAGTAGGAAGCAGCAGGAATTCCACCTCCTTGATCTTTAGAGGTCACTGGGGACAGTCCAGCATCCATGGGGAAATGGTCCATGCTGTTCCCTTGGAGCAAGGATGTCAGCATCCTGGTGAGAGCTGTAGATGTTGCTTTCACCTGCCTCCCTACTACACTGAGAGGGTGAAGGGTCACTGAGAGCACTCTGGGACTGCTGCAGGTGTAAGCAGCCATCTGGTGAAAACCTCCAAAAGATTTTTTTTCAGCCCAAATGTAACAGGGGTCATACAGAGGATATCAGGGTTTCTCTTACTAAAGAATCTTCAATGGATCCCTTTTGTTTTCTGAGCAAAAAGAAGAGAACGAAGTCAAGGATCAGGCACTAAGATTTTTTCCCACACTTTATGTGTACAGAAACAGTACCAGCATTACTAAATGATCGGTCCTTTCACAGATTCTTTACCTGAAATGTAGCCTGTTTGTCTGAGTGGCTCTGCAAGTTAGAACACTCTGGCCTCTGGTTAATACGAGAATACGAACAAAGGTACCATTGCAGTAACTTTTCAGCAGAGAATCTCATCCCAGTATCAGCTATAATAGAGAAAAAAGTCCTGTCTTGTTCAGAAACTTTCCTATGCTGAAGCAAAGGCAAGGTATGTGCAATAATACAAGCTTAAGGGAATCCTGAGAAATCTTATCTACCTCACACGTATATCCTTTATGAGGAAAACATTAAACTTACACTTGAAAAGTTCCTAGAGAGCTAGGATTTGACATGGACACTATTTACATAGCAAAGGAACAATTAAATGAATTAAAAGGATGCACAATATTTCGTGATTATTTTTAAATCTCAGCAAACTCATGGGTTTATAGCTTCTAAGGCTAGAGGAAACTAGCATCTTCTCTAACCTGTGTGGACCACGGCTACTCTACATCACGCAGCGATTTTTTTTCTTACAGAACATCAGTCTTCCTTAGTATCCAACTGAACACTTGGAAGATCTGTAACCAGAGTGAAAGCAGAGGATCTTTTACACAATATTAGTTCTCTACTTAAAAACCTCGAGTGATGGCAAATCAGACATATTCTGAAAATCTGATTCAAAAGTTAACCTTTTTAAAAGATGCAGTTTTAAAAATGTTTAACTTTTGTTTCTTTATGGGAATGTACCCACAAAATTAAGTTTCTTCTTCATGAACAAGTAACTATGTTGACTGTGATCTAGTCAGCTTTTACACTAAATATTTTAAATATGAAAACTCGACTAATGCAGGTAAGGTGCATGCATAAATTGGAATCCTATCTTATACGTGCCTTTTTTTTTTCCTGGTAGTTATTATCACATAATCAGAATTTTGCTGTTTAGGCAACTGAGGCACAGGGAAGTAACAATATTTGTCAAAGGATGTATGGTAGGTCCCTGCCTGTAAAAATACAGGAGGCCAGCATTGTCACACATTCATGATCCTTCTTCACAAATGCTAGGTTCCATCCTTGCCTATTTACTCTTTATTTCACCTAGATTCAAACAAAAATATCAGAGAGTTTATTGAAATAGGTCAAATATTTGTGAAGATTCACAGCACTATTTCTGTCAATGGTGTGAAGACAGATATGCATCAGAAAGTACCAAACCAACCACAATACAATTGGAAGTTTAAAGCTAAAACCACCTAAAGTTTAAAGCAGTGCTCAGCTCTGCAAAGCTGTGGCAGGCAGTTTACAAAGACAGACTCTCTAACAAGCAATCAGTAATTCCTGCATTATTTATTTCTGTATTGTTCTGACATTTCCAGGGAGTAAAAAAAAGTCTCTTAACACTCAATGAAGCTGTGGCTGGAGGTGACGCCAAAAGTCTGCCTGCAATTTCTTCTCAGGGATTCCACTACATCTTCAGGTGATGGGGACACAAAAACCGCATTGCACGACCCTCTCAGAGTTTGAAATTTTTAATCATTTCGTTATACTAAAGAATAGCATTTACAGCTTACCAGTCTTCAGGTGCTTAGCAGAACGACTAGGAAGCTGCCACTGGCACTTCACGGGCTCCTCGTGGTGCTAAAAGGAAGAACAGGGGTTTCTGGAAAGCCTCTTGGATATCTGAGTAACGACACCAGCCTGGATACCCGCAAGAGAAATGCCTCAGGAGCGGCATGAGCCTGACAGCGCGTGGGCACGCTGGAGCAGTAAGTGCAGATAAAGACCAATATGTTTTTCCTTCCTGTGATGCGATAAGGCTCCTTGTACTCCTTGTACTTTCTCTGCAATATAGCCAGATACACAGTTTGTGAAAACAACCACCAGCCTGTAGATTTTAAAATAATAATTAGCAACGACTAATATCTGGCTTAGGTTTCTCACCTAGGTCCTCGTGGTGTTTTGGTTTCCTGGTTTATGCTGGTACTGAAAGGTATGAGCTGCCAGAGGAAGGGACACGTTTCACTGCGGTCTTTTCAGTCCTAGTTTTGTGCACAGCTACAAACTCTTTCCTTTGCAAAGGCACCCCGAGGGGTGATCTGCCATTTTAAGCCTACTTAATGCTTTCTTCTGTGATGAGTTGGTACAAAGACTGTTATAATTTATGTGAAGAGCCAAGTTAAATTAATCACCATGAACTATAGCTCTTCTTTTTGGGATGTCATTACAATGTCATTACTTTGCATTGTAATAATGCCTGCTGGTCTCAACCTGGGTGAGCCATGCATGTTAAATGCTTGAAATAAAATTTTAAAAAAGAAAAAAGATGGTTCCTGACCCAAAATGCCTACAAGGCAAAAAAATTTTGAGATATGAATGGAAACCCTGGGATTTGGTTAGAAAGATAGGAGTGGGATAGTTGAGCTTTAGCCATATTCCTCAACGAGGTCCGTGGACTTCTATTACCATCTTTTTCACCCATATTCAGTCTCAGGAGGGTCTTCCCAGACAAAAATAGACATTATAATAGCTCATGGGAAGGAAGAACAAAGACATTGCCACCTATGTGCAGAAGGTGTCCAGCTTTTTGGCTATGCGTTTAACATGCATCTACTCAACAGCAGATAACAATTGAGATTCCTTGAATCCAGGAAGCACATATATAATGCATGGTCCATAGGGTACGTTACCTACATTTTTGTGGTTTCCATACTTAGGTCCATGATTATGATTTAACCTGTGACCATAGGTGCCAAAAGCTTAACAATTGTCCTCCTGTCCCCAAAGCTGTTATGAGAACACAGCAGCAGAGGCTAAATGGCTAGTTTTACACATTTCCAATGTAGCTACCAAAGCTAGTTCTCCATTCCAGAAGGCAAATCATCTGGTCCATGTAGATACCTACCTTCAGATTAAGTGAATTCCATAATAGTAGGGTAGAATTCAGCTCTAAATTAACATAACTAAATTTAGGAGTCCAGATGTAGGGGAACAGAGGAGACCTAGGTGCCTAAGTTTCCATTATAGTTTTTGCAGCCTAAAAGAGATATTTAGGTACCAGCCAAAGGTGCTGGATGTAGCTGCTTTGACTTAGATATGCCTCAATTCCACCTGAGATGCTCCATGGTATCGGAAATGCTCATATGCAGCTGAGAGAACTGACACAAGACCTCTGAGAGGTCAGCATCCTTCAGGAGCAGCAGCTGGACACCACAATATTTCAAGCATCTCAGATGACACTAGATGTTTATGGGCAAGCAACTGCATAAAGTTTTAGGTGTTTCATTTTGGGTGAGCTCAATGACTCTAGGATCCATAGACTATATTTATTAATTATAATGGAAGCTTAGACATTAGGTTCATATGTAATCTACACACAGGCAGCTTCTCAGTCTCAGGATGGTAAACCAGATGGAAAGAACTGTTCCAGGGAACATTTGTGGCAGGAAAATGCTTTTATTTCTATCTAAATTTATGCAAAGATGACTGGTGTATTTTTAGTTGTAAATATCCTAAATTCTCCTGCTTTTCATATGGAGAGAGTGAATTTATCAGGGATGTGTAATACCAAATGTGAGTTCAACTAAGGGGTTACATGGTAATTTCTAAAATAGTTACCTTATCTGTATCTTCATGAACAGGAGTCTGGGAAAAGCCGTAAATTCAAATTCAAGAAGCAACTAAAAATTTTACTGGTGGAAGAAGTCAAATTAAGTGTGACTTGTAGCAGAAGACTTCTAATAGGAAAAAAAAAAAGCCAAACACTGGGGACAACAGCACATTCAGCGCTCATGAAGAAAAGCAATGAATTTTACATGAACTAGGTTCTTCATGCAACCACCGTTGCCTGCAGTATTTCTACAGCAGCTGATTCTAATAACTATGACATTGTGGGATAATTGCTGAAGGTGACTTAAAATTAAATCTATATTCACATTTTTAGGTAAAACCTACACTATCGGAGCAGGATAGAATGCAGCTAACGTGTAGTGCGTACCATGACAACTCCCTAAGAAACCCTAGGTGTTGGCAGCATCAGGGGAACTTGGTGTGCTATAGGAGGAACTGCATGGAGGGTGGAGCGAAGTGGAGACACCACGGTCACACTCTGTGATAACAAAGGGACCTAAAGATACACAGTATACTTAATGCAATCAATAACCTGCATATATAATGCCCTGGGCCAACAGTCCGTCAGTTTTGATGAAATGCTGCACTTTGAGTGAACTTTGCTCATTATAATGTCATTATAATACCAAAACACACCTCCATCCCAACAGTTACCCGTCTCTCAAGTGAGACCACCCCTCACTGAGCTTGCGCACTGAATTTTCACTAATCTGTACCTTTAAACATGAAGTGAGAGAATTTTGGACCAATTATGATAAAGGTACGTATGACGATGGTCACCTCAAGCTCCACCTGTAAATTAAACCACTATAAAATAGCATGGGGAGGGAGCGAATGTTAGGGAAGACTCCATCACAGGAAGAAACCTCATTCCCCAACCTTGGGACCAGCTGATGAGCTGAGCCTCTCTTCCCCACCACTGGGACGTCTTTGGGTAAGATTTGAGCACTCAACTATCTCGAATGCATCCCAGGGAAACTCAGGAATCTCTAGAATGTCGCTTTATTCCACGCGTGTGTATCTTGGCCATATTAATCTTTTGCACGTGCTTTGTAAGCAGCTAATTTATCGCCGACAATCTAAAAGAACTTGTGCATCTGTCGCTTTATTCTGTTCATTAATCTGGCCGTGAGAGTTCTTGAACGCGACCAAATCCTGAGTGTGGCCATGACAGTTCACAGACCACCGCTGCGCGAACGGGGCAGCGTTAGTAGTGCATCCGTGATCGTGACAGTCCAATAAAGGTATTGGGTGTGACCGGACTATTAACGCAACAAATCTGCATCAGTCAGAGTCTAAGCCCAGCTGCCCCCAGCTCCCCTAATATCTGAGGGTCATCTGGAACATAAGGGGGTTTATTTTCTGCCAAATTACTTTAGCTCTTAACGCAACATACATGGAAGCAGTAATTCATTCCAGGGTTACAAAATACCTGTTCCATGTGACAGTTGTTACCTAACCAAGTTTGATGCACCCATCAGAGACAGATGAGGGCACAACTTGACCATAGACACTTCAGTCGTTCTGTTGTAACTAAGGCCCAGAAAGCATCACGACTTAACAAAAACTCCTGGGGAAAACAAAGTATTTTTCATCTTGCCCTGTAAAAGCTTTTTTCCAGGGACCTCTGATTCTCCTTTGCCTCTGTATACATATAAGTAAAATGCAAATAATGCAAGATCATACAAAGTCATAAGCAAAGCTGTGAAATTTGCTGCTGCTCAAATGGCAGTGGATGGTAGATGTTGCCAAGAACTATGTCCAGTGTCTGCTCTGGACTTGAATTTGAGCACGGAGACGAGTAACCTCGGAAGAAAATGACTGTACTGTTCACAGTTCAGTTCTCATGTCAGATTTAGGTCAACTACCCTGTAAAATGGGAGGAAGAGTGTACCAAACATCGCACTCAATAGTAGAGATCTAACCACAATTCAGAAGCCGCAATGGCACTGAGAGGTAACAGCAGCAGAGAGACTTTTCAGAGACTTTGGTGTTTTGCACATTGGTTACCATTTAGTCAACCGAGAGCAGCCACTGACTGCTCTCTCACAGCATGCCAGGCAAATGTAACACAGAACCCGAAAACAGCGTCTTAAATGAAAGTCGATGACCATTAACTCGTTAAGTCAGATTAAGTCTGCACAGAATTGTCAGAATAAATTGGATGTGGAGTAGTGTCAAAGACATAATTAAGGTATTTGTAAAAAAGGCAGGAGGAATTACCAGGCATCAGGACACAAGCCTTTTCCTTCTTTTACCCAGATCCTTCTAAACAAGGGGACAACTTTAGATAAAACGAAGTGAGTGTGTATAAGGAGTCAAGATCTAGGCTAGGAGGAAATGTTATGGTAAGAAATGTGCATTGGACTTAAACATTCCCCTGATCTGACTCTCTCAAGAGCATTTGCCAGCACCAATTCTGTCCATTCTGTGACTTACGGCAACACTACTTTTGTCATAATGCTTCCAAAAATGCTCTTTCGCTAGAACATATTTACTCATATAATAGCTGAGCCTATACACTGTATGCAGTCATAACTGTGTTCCCTACTTCTGAAAAAAAGGTAACTTTGGTTTTAAAACTGATGTTTTAAAAAAGGCACTGATGTTGGCTTTACTTTAGATAGAGGACAAGAATGCCTACAGAAAATTGTGGGCCATTATACAAAGAAATACAGTATGCTCCAGCAAAATGTCAATTAGAAGCACCATTGTGCTAAATGAAGATGCTCGATTTTTACTCTAGAAACTCTACCCCAACTCTTTCTGAGAACCTACGGATACTTTAAACCTACTTTGTTGCTTACTGTCAGTATTTGAAGCAACAAGATCAACTTTAATCTGAATCCTCTTGTTCCTTGTATTTTCTGCGAACAGCTATACACTGCTTATAAATTTTTCCTAAGTACCTTTTCCTCTTTACTCAAAAAAGACAATCAATCCATGTTATTTATACAATTTCTCTCAAGAGATTCTCTTAATTCTACACTGATAAATTGCTATTTCAAATTTCTGTTAGAACCATGAACACCAGTCATTCCATATTGCTGATATTAACATTCGTGATTTCATTTTGTAGGGATTTGAGTGACTCAGCATCACATTCCTCATGATTAGGAAACGTTTTGCAATTTCACTTTATGTTATATCAATAAAATTTTATCTTTCCCTTAATGTGCCCTTCTGAGATGGGCTTGCCATAAAACACATTCATGTGCTGCTGACTTAGCCACAGTTCTCTTGCTGATTTTTTCGATTGCTCAACACCCTTATCATTAATGTAAACCCCATCAACTCTTACTCCCACCTCAGCTAAGAATCTGACTGAAAGGCAAAGACTGCAATCAATTTCTAATTTAGGAAGAAAATAACTACTTGGGAAGAAAATTATTTAAGAGGGGAAAAAAAATAATCAACAGCAACAGCCATTGCAACTACTGCACAAAATTAAGAAATTTACAAATGCAAGATGGTCAGATGTTCTAGTTCAAAAATATTTATGTTGTTCCTCCTAAACTTTTGTACCTGTTTAATCAAAGCCAGTGCAGACATATGACTACACCTGCCCCCTTCTTTTGTTTGTATTCTCAGGACCTGCTGAACCATTTCTATCCCATTTCCTCTTGACAGAGTCAGATACTGCTTCTGTCTCTGTTTCATGGTGCAGTTAAGTGGCTGATCTGTCTTCCTCAGTATGTTTTCAGCATCCTGTTCTTCTAACTTCTCTCCAGAGCACCTGGGCCCAAGAGAAAATAAGAAATGGGAAGTAGAGAGAGGTGTGAGTGGGTGATAGGTAATGCCAGGAGAAAGCAAGTTCAATGCAAATTAAAAGAATCGCAGGATGAATTAGGCTGGATATGGAAGCTTAGCAGAATATGGGTAAAGACTTGAACTTTAGCCCCTGCTCCCAGGGACTGCTGTATAATTCTCGATCACCATATAATGACAACAACAACTCTTATTGACAGCAATCTATTTCAGGTAACAACGGCTGTGCAGAGGCAAAGCTATGGCTTTGAATCTTCCCAGGCAGGGAAGGGCACTGAGCCGAGACTCCCAGATGTTGAACAAGTGTTCTAACACCAACCTAAAGAAGAAAAAAGAATGTGTTGCCAGTTTTGAAAGTGGTTATACGCGTTATGGAAAGCCAAACCTGAACTGTGTAACCACTTCAGATTTCCGAGGAGAAAGAGAGGCAAGAATATCTAGTTTGGATTATCCTAGCAGGACCTATACTCTGAGCTGCTTTGCCTTATCAAGACTGAGGTGCTTTCTGGACATGCTGAAGACCATCTGTTACTTTGGGTACTTTAAATTTCAATATTAAAGGAAATGTGGCAACTTTAATGGATGGCTGAATTGAGATTTTGAGGATTTAATTTGGATTTACGTGCCTGCAATGCCCTAAATCATTTCTTTTGCATCTCAGTTCATGACCATACAAGAAGTCTGCTTTAAATACTTTGGATCTTTGATACAACTGAGATTGCAATTGTTCCTACGCTTTTTAGGCTTTGGATTGGCAGCTTTTCATGCAGTCGGATATCCATGGGCTTTACCAGTGTTTTTGAGCCAGTTTTCAGACCAGGTACCATATATCTTATGTTGATGATGAATAATAGAGATATACAGATTTGGTTTCACTTTGAAGAAGATCTAAGGTTAAAAATAGCAAAATTTGGTTTACGTAACAGACCAAGAATTAAATTCAGGCTCTTTTCTGTGTGCTAACAGCAATAACACATAGAAGACTCACTCATCGGCTCATATATCAAGACACATTGTCTCAATTGTTCATTCCTTTCACAAGATGGCCTTAAAATAGAACTCTGATTCTGATGTATTAAAAAAAAAGATAAAAATCCTATGTGTAAATAATACTAAAAGTGTTCAGAGTGCCAAGCAGAAAATCCAGCATTTAATTTTAAATTACAGCTAGAATTTAAAGGAAGATAAACCAAAAAAGTTTACACTTACACTTTATTTAGCATTCCCATTCATGTTATATTTCCCCAGTGATAACATTTATGAGTTAAACTGTATTCCGATATTAGTGAAAGAATGTTGGTTGGGTTTTTTTTGTCTTGCAGAAGAAACACTTGAAGGTCAGTAACTGTAATTCAAGGTCAAAATTTCTCCTGACTCTTCTTGTCTTCATGGAGGAGCTGGTTTAAAACACTGCTCTGTTTGAGAGCTTTTAGATTGGATATATCTTCACTTACAACAGGGATATCTTCACTTTGATCCTCCGTTATCAGATCTTCACTGTCTGACAGAGTACACAGGAGCGTATCATTTTCATAGGTAGGAAAATAATACCTGAAAGCAACAAGATGTAATTACTAGATAGTCAAATATTTTGTTTGAAAGAGGCAGGGCGTATTATAGAAATTAGATTTTTAAAAAGGTAAAATGAGAAAGTCTGGTTGTCTGGAATGAGAGTAAACAGCACACCCAAAAAATCAACTGGCAGGTACACTTAGAAGAGTAATATAGAAGAGCTGGCAACAGACAAGTCTTTCCCCCTATTTCTTCACCTGTATGCTGTCACAACTGAGGCCACGGATCCAGATTTGTCCCACAACAAACACTGAACTGAGATGTTTGAGTTAGAAGATAGGTGCTTTACCACCTACAGCATCATCGCCCAGACCTATTCAGCCTATTTACAATTTGAATCAGTGTTATGCTACACTCTCTATTTGCTAAGGAGGAGTCTAAGGGTAACAACCAACTTGTTTCAATGTCTAAAGTTAGGTAGACATTATGCATATATGTATATTACAGAGGCAAAAGCAGGGGTTTGGTTTGTTTCTAGAACTATATGCCCAGAGATATGCCATAGGCTATATCTTTACTAGCAAGGAAATATGTGCCAGATGCTCATCCCAGGCATGGTCTGCATCTGTGTAGAGAGTTAACGGCTGGAAGAATCTTGTGCCTACAAGTGGAGCATTCAAGACGTCATTTTGGTGCACAGATTCAACCTTGGTTGCACCAAGAGGGGAAGTACTCTGAGCGCACCACATATGCCTTACACTGTCCACTGCACAACTGCAAATACAGGCAAAAGAGAATTTTGCAATAAACTTCTGTAGCACTCTGATTTGACAGCGCAGACACTATTTATGGGGACAGTACATCCTGGATGCAAGGAGAAGAGCAGTATCACATGTTCATTTTAGCTTCAGACAGAACAAGTATTTATAATTCTGAGTAGTTTTGAGACCCCTTATTATTTTATCTGGGTCAGTAGAGCCGGGGACCTCAGGACACTGTTGCATTGGCAAAACCCAGAAGTTTCAACTTATTTTTTTACAGACATTATCAATTAACAGTATAAATACTGGAAGAAACACATGTGCCCTTACTGTGGTTGATCCCATGTAGACCTGGGTGGCAGGAATGTAATGTGCTTGGTCTCCTCCATATGACTTATCAATCCTCCTTTAGACTGAAATTTCTCCTGGCAGTTGTAACAACGACAATGATGAATTTCTCTTCTAATGAAGTTCACTAGCTTTACTTGCTGATAAAAGTTCAGACCTAGTAGCAAACAAGCATTTAAGGAACATGACACTTAATTTACAAATGCTTTCTTGAATTAAACAAAAAGATTGATAAGGGCTTACTGAAGACCGGCACTGCCTGAATGCTGTAACTTAGCAAATTAACTGAACAAATGCTTTTTCCCAGCTGCAGGGGAACTAGCCCTTCTTTTAATGTAAAAATTGCAAACACCTTGCTTCCTTTCAGTCTACGGGAGAAAGCAAATATTGGCCAAACACAGCTTAGAGCACAGCCGTTTACCTTGCAAGCAAATCTTAACAACAATGACAACAACAACAATAATAATAATAATTATCGTTATTATTATTATTATTCCAGGGCTCCAGCAGCCAGATCTGGGACTCATAGAGTGGGTATTTGTAGAAGCTACTCTGCAAAAGAATCTAATGGTTTGAAAGAAAATATCACACATCCTTGGCACTAAACAAGAGTTCCAGAAAAATAAAGTGTTCTTGGTATCCTTTTGCAAGCTGACAGAAACAGTTTCCATAATGGAAAAGTTAAATGTCTGAACAAAAATCAAATTGATACAGTTGTTTCCCACTATTCTTATGACGTGGTTTTCTCCACACTAGTGGCAAATGCTGACAATAACAGCTTCTCTTACTCACCATGCTCTGACTTTATTTTAGGAAAGTCAAATCCATGTGATTTCTGTAGGAAAAAAAAACCAACAAAGAATAAAATATCTCATTTCTGCTGCTTTTACTATTCCAAGTTAAAAACAGCTCAGCTTTTCATAGACTGACACAGACATGCATATAGACATGCAAACATTAATACATGAAAACAGGCCTCCGTAAGTTTTGTTTCAAAAGAAACTTTCATATTCTGTTAAACTGCAACACTCCTGTTAAATAGTTTATTAAAACTGAAACACAGATGCTAACCACAATTGAATTAAATCATTTAGTCACTATAATATAAAAGATTCTACCTCTTTATTGTCTGTAGCAGTCTGTACACTGACAAGCAATAGCTAGTCATACTCCCAATGTAAAACTTGACTCCTCTGCATGTTTTACAGAACAGATGCTGGAAACGCATGCAGTACTTTAGTTCTGCACTAGAGAGGGCATTCTAATGCAGCAGCTGATTTGATCTTAACAAAGATGCTACAATCGTACTTTTTTATTTCAAAGTGATGAAAGAACTGACATTTAAAACGAGTCTTACCTGCATGTGAAGATACAATTTTTCTGTGGTGTCTGCTTGTTGTTCACAGAACAGGCAAACTGCACACACAGGATGCTCTTCCCAGTCAGACCAGTCTCTTATGATTAAGAATCAAAAAGATTCATTTAATTGTGGAAAAGAGAAGAGACATTTTGTGAAAGGGCACTTTAGATTCTGCATTCACAGCACTGGAACTAAACCCAGAGAAACCAAATAATTTAAAGGGATGGAAGAGACAGTGTGGATTTATAGCTGAATAGATGATAAGTATCTGGTTTACAGTCTAAAAAAACCCTACAAATTTAAGCAGTAACTGCTTAGTTATTCTTCATTCCTGTGCAGACAGGCAGTAAGTCCTACTTGAATATGCCTGCACTAACAAACAGGATCTTAACTTGAATTTCTATCCAGTTTGGCAACTCATCAAATACTGTGTTCAGTGTCTATTTTTATAAGGTCTTTTAAAATTCTTATGCCTTTCTAATCTTTCAGTACACCAGCCAAAGACACAATCATCAGGAAGAGTTCACTCTAAGTGTTATTTACTTATCAAATATTATTATTCCTGAGACACTAATTTATGCTACGTTTAGACATGCACACAAAGAATACTTTACCAACACATCTATTTAGAACTCCAATACTGCTGAGAGATAGAAATATTATTGCAATCAGGTATAACCAAGTAAAATTATGCTCAAGTTGCAGAAGAACGAGGAAGGTCAGAGGCCCTGTTACCCACAAATTACTTCCTACTTATTCAGCTCTGTATGGCCAAGGAAGCTGCCTCTGCAGTGATCTGAGGGCCTGGACCACAGAAGAACGCAGAGTAGAGGTGGATGTTGCCTTAAGTCAGCACTGTTGAGAAGTTCCCTTCAAAATGCTGCTATCAGACTTCATACCATTTCTTTCTCATGCTGACATTTTTGATGCTTACTCTTGATTTTTAAATTTGAGCAAAACCCATTCAACTGTATTTTAGTACAAAAGTAAAAAAAAAAAACATTTTGCCTACATCATTACACACCCAAAAGGCTGTTGTTTGAGCTGTATGCAAATGAAAAATAGGCTTGTTGAAATATGAAATCTACAGCCATCGTTGTGGAAAAGTATCTTTGATGAGAACAATTTGGAGATGATTTGATTGGCTGAAATGAATTTTAACTGCTTACTAACTATGCACAGCATTTTCCTTGTAACGACTTTGAACAATAATGGTCTTGCAAGTCTTTATAATGGGCACGTAAGTAACTCTTACTCTTCTAGGTTACACAGTAATTCCCGGTCATCCTCTGACTGCACTTCCTCCCAGGACTTTCCAAATTCCTGGTGAGAAAAAAGAAAAGAAAAAGAAAAAATATTTCCTGATTCATATCACATTTTATATATCAACTGAACAAACATCTGGGAAGCCACAATCAGTATCTTATTTTTGATCACTTTGGTATTTCTGTGAGTTAAAGGCAGTCATACAACACCCCCTTAGTAATAATTTTTAAAATAACAATTTGTTTTGTCTTTTCACGGTGCGTTCCCTGCCCTGTGCCTGGGGAGAAGATTTGGCACAGAGCTCTCAAGAAGAGGATCCAAGCTCTGTGTAAAACTAGACTGTTGCAACACTACAAAGACGTTGCCAAGGTGGGTATGTTACCACTGTCTCGAGTTTGCCATCACATTTGCTCAATCGAATCTGCCTACCTTGCTCTTCGGGGAGCATATGCTACTTGAACAATGCAGCTATCACACCTGAGACTTCAGCTGACACAGCTACACCAGTCAGCGCTTGCACCTTGAACAAGGTTATGTCAGTAAAAACACATGGTGTAAACTCAGCTCGAGAAGGGCAGCAAGAGCCAGGGCAGAGATCTCGGAGCTACACTCCAGTTTCTCTTCCATCCTCTTCTCAGACGTGAATGCAAGCACACCTATTCATGGTGTTCTACTCTTCCTTTTACTTTTTGTGTTGTTTATTTATATCTTAAAGACCTTCAGCACAAAGTATATCACAATACATTTGTGCAGCGTTCAGTGCAATGGCAAGCACTCTCAGCATGATTGAGATATAAATAACAGGCAATAAAAAGCTGAAGAAGCCCTCTATTGAAACACCAGCAGTGATCTTTAGCTAGTGTTCTTCTTTCCTCTGATTCTTCCTGCCTTTAAAAATAAGCCACAGCAAACTAACCAATAATCAAAAATAGTATTTTTGAACTCTTATTTTTGATGACTGTGAAGGATTCATAAAGATCATAGTTAACGATCTTCTCTCCATTGAAAAAAAGGCAGCTAACAAAAAGATCATTCTTTCATTTATTTTATTCAAATATTCCCGCAGATAAATATATTTAATAACATCCTTAGTAACAAATGTTATTATTGCCTTTATGGTTGTTTGGAAAAAGAAGGAAAAGACATCCACCATTTAACAATTTAATGAGAATTTTCAAAGCTGTTAGTGTCTATCAGGTAAATGATAAGTAAATGTCTCTAGACAGCTCTAAACATAATGTCATCATATATTACAGAATGAAAATTCAGTAATTAATTCAGTGATGCTACATGGTAGTGAGTAAACTCTCTGAGTTACAGGGGAGGCTCATTAATGTCACCATTACTGTGAGATAACACGAAGCCGTTAACACCTCTCACCACATGTTCTCCCAGCTGCACACTAGTTCCCCACGGCTGTTAATGTTAACACCTTAATGAGAGGATAGCGGCTCACAACCACTGCAAAATGAAGATGAATGCTCACAATTTTTCCTCTTACCAGCTTGAATTATATGTCCACAAAAGTGTATGCACAAAACAGCAGCCAATATTAAGCTTCACCTTTTAATTAAAGGTGAAAGGGGAAAACCATGCACAAGCTTTGTTATCGTTGCTGTTTCTTTATGGTGTTTCTGTGAAGAAGGCAGAGAAGGATCTTCCAAGAGGTCTCTATTTCCCTCATCTATTTGTATTCAGAGGAGAGAAAAAAAAAAAAAAGGAAAAAGCTATCAGGTCTTGTATCACCAGAAAATCGCGTGGTGAATGGATAACCAGGGACACTGTGATGAAAGTGCCAAGAGACTGAAGCTGAGCAACTGGGTGGGAAAGAGTTCTTCAAAACATTCTTAAAGCTCCTTCAGTTTTTATAATTTTTCTTTTTTTAAAATTCTACAGCTTGATAGGCATCTGGGACCAAGTGTGTCTTTGTTAAGTATTAAACTTCCCCTGCTGTTTCATCCAAGATGCAAGAGTTCCCAGCAATCATCTCTAGAGATGCCCAAGAAACTCTTAAAACCAGAGAAAAAAATTGACTTGACATTATTAATAGCTCAAACAGTAGAAAATGCATAATTAAAAAACCGGCAGGCCTTGCTATATATCCAAGTAAAAAACAACTAAAAAATAAATTCCTGTGTACCTCACAGAGAGGAGGTTCCTACAGAAGAGTGAGGAGAGCATGCAAATGCGTGTGGTTTGATTTCCTTTTCCAAAATGAAGTCTAAATGCACAGAGATTAATTGACTCACAGGCAATTTATCTTCTCAACTTGAGCACAGTTTCAAGGGTTCTACAGGCAAAAGGCCTGTGTGCTTCACTGAGGCAACATCCCTCAACTTGAGAAGAAATGCTGAGATGGGAGGAACAAGAAACAGCAGCTGGTATCTCAAGCAGTTTTCCCAAAAGAGCAGTTACTGTTCTACATGCAAATGTAGTTCCAGGCCTGGGGAGCTCAGAAACTCCAAACAGATGCTGCTTTCCCCTGCAAATTTCCTTTCACCCTTCTTCTCACCCGCCTGACTACGATCATCTGGATTGTTTTATATTGCTGCAGAACTCGAGACGCTTTATCAGATAGAAGAGATGGTCTTACCTCAACATTACTTAACAGACATTAGATGAATTTTAATATGAAGCATTTCCCCACTTGGGGGATTTTATTAAGTCTTGAACTATCACCAGCCAGAGGGTTTTCCTTTACTATTTTACAAAACATACACAGCATAAGTCAAAACAGGCTAAATATAAATAGTAACCCCAATAGCAAAACATTCTTCCCTCTGCCCCCAACAGAAAATAATGGTGATTTAGGGCTTGGCAATAAGGAAAAAATATCTTTTTGAAACAAAGCAAAGCCTTTATAAAACAAGTTTTCTAGTAAGTAACAGGTACCATTTTCAGCCATCTAGCTTAGTCATAAGAGCATTTATTATAGTGATGCTACATTACTATAGATATACGCCATTAGTTAATTTGAAAATAAACATCTGTACTTCATACAATGGATACTTGATTCTTAAAGTGCTGCTGGTGACAACCAGGTGAATACAGAAGGAAAGGCCCTGTCAGTCTGGGTCCACCTCAGTTCCTTGGGTTGGGAATAAGAGAGTTTTAATACTGCCTTTTGTTATGGCCTCCAGCAGGCACCACAGGCCACAAAGTTCTTCCCTCTCCATGTTTATTTGGCTCTTTGTGCAAGGTGAGTCATGGGGCCACAATCTAACACAGGCACAGAAACAAGAAAATCAGGCTGGAAGGGTTTTTTTGAGAAAAGAAAAATAAGGTAAGTTACATTTGTATCTTGGGTGCATTGTTGCTCAGTTCTTCACTCTTTAACGTCAGTTGGTCTTTTTCAATTTATACTTCGTGTTGTTCCGAATTGGATTGGTATCATCTCCCATACTTACACAATACTGACAAAAGACCTCCACATCTACTGGGGAAGTGACCCCACTGCCTTTTAAGTCATTTGCATAATTGCAGAACTCTAACTCAATGTAACCATCTAATAATAAACTTTTATGAAAGAAATCTATTATACATGCACATGACAAAAAAGCTTCCACTCCTACTAAAGATCACATGTAATACTCTTATCGTAACACAAACCTGTGAGCAACAGAACGTGTCAATAACATAGGGGTAGACAAATCAAGGCAGATTGTAGGTCATGACAGAAGTAATAGAAAATCACAAAATACCAAAAGGAATTTGCACTTATATTACGCATTGCTATGCCAAATAGGAAATTTAGGGAGGGAATTACCAACACACAGGCATAAAATATAACTTACGTAATGGAAACACATTCTTACAACTGCACTAAGAACTCAAGCGAAGCCAAGAGCAGAATGCAGGGAAAGGAAATCAATGGAAGCCAGAAAATAAAGGAAACTGCCAGTTCCAGCGTAATAAGACTATTTTACACAGTGATTTGTGAAGATAGTATGTAATGGAAAAATTATAAAAAAAGGACAATAATGTCTGTATGATGGTTGTACTAAAGAACTATCCAATTAAATAGCTTAAGATCCAGTTGCTGACAGAAAAGCTTTATGATGCACATCCTAAAAGGTGGATAAGACCGTAATAATATTGATGTTTATCATTAGAGACCTACTTAGTCTTATAGCCTCTTTAAGCTGAAAAGAAACCTGGTCAAACTGGCATAGAAAAATCTTTATTACATTCTCAAAATTCAAACTTTTCTGTGAAGATGTACAAAAACTAGATAAATTGTGTACCTACATCTTTAGGTCAAGATGAATACAGTAGTAAATTTTGAAACAGTACATCTGTCATTTCAGGTAAGATATCTAATCCATGTCTGTGTCTCTGAAATCGTAGAATTCCCCTGGACATTTAGAGCAATGCAAAGCACAGATCTTTAAGACTCATTGATAAGTCAGTAAAGCTTGATAGTACACATTAAAAAAATACCTGTTAGTAAATTGTGAGGGGCCAGGGGAGAGAAAACAAAATCTCTACGTCAAGTCATTACAGAAAGCAGACTTTGCGAACATCTAGAATTCAGTGAACATAGAATTCTTTTTTTCAAGCTGAGTCTATCATATTAATATAATCTACTGTAGACTACTATGTGCAGTAGAGAGTAAGGTTATTTCTCTTTGCATGTAAAGACCAATCTACTGAATAAATTCAGTGAACAAATTCAAGTTCTTCCCTTTACTCTTTTTCTCCTTCGTGCAAAAATAAAGGGTTTACCAAAGGCTATTCTGAAAGCAAACACTTTGTACTACATAGGAACTATCCTAAAAATTTCATGTTAATGACAAACATAATCGCATGCAACATCAGCGTGCAAATACACATTTTATAGCAAACTATTTCACAAGTGTTTAAGACAGAGTTTTTAGACTGTTTTTAATCCTTTATTCCAAAAAAAGCCTTTCTTTAGAAGAAGAAATGTTAGAAGTTCTGATATGGCTACAGTTTGAAGGATCAGAAAGACTGAGCAGAAACAGTCCACTGGGTAGAAGGTAGTGAAAGGCAATTGAAAATTTGTGGAAAGAAAACATGGCTGTAGCAGAACATATAGAGCCAGATAAAGAACTGTGATCATTCAAAGTGTGTCCCAGAAGAAGCACTGGCAGCACACTGGTACAAACCTTGCACGTGTGGATGCCCCTGCCCAATTTTAAACATTTTGGTGGTTTGACATCTCTTATTTGAATTATATTCACTATCCTTTGTCTGTAAGAGAAAGGACCTAAACAATACATCTCCAAGTGATGCTTCTAGGTGATCAACACCTGAATTGGTTCAGGCTGGCATAAGAAGCCCCTCTGCAAAGCCCTGCCCAGAATACCAGCAATAACTAAAGAGGACCAAGGCTCTGACTTGAGCACTGTCCTGTGATTCCCCGTACTGTTTAATAGTTTGCATGTTCCGTGGTCATGCCAGCAGCACTATCCAGACAATGCTTGGACACGGTTCAGGAAGCGTACAGGTCACAGATCATTCTCAGTAGACCGCACAGATAAGGCAAGCAGTTTTGGAGCAACTGGAGAAAGTGGGAAAAGAGGTTAGATATAGAAAATTAGTCTTGCTGTTACATTTACTTTGGCATATTCTGCTTGTTAACATGCAACAGCCACTGTGTCCCCGCTGATGTTATGGCCTCCCTGCATGTCTCTCAAATTTCTGAAGGGGTACCACATGGTTCCCTGTGCTTCTGGGCAGTCATTTAGCTCAGTTTCCTGGTCAAAGCTGGGAGAGATTAAAATCTGAACAACAAATGTAAATTAGACACAGAAGGTAATTTAAAGAGGATGCCGAGTTCTGAAAACATAAGATTACCTGTAGGACTAGCAGAAAAGAAGGAAACTATTAAAATCACTTCAAAAAATTACAATGTTAAATTCAAGTCTGTTAACTTGCAGAAGTGAATGCTCAGTTCTGTTGAGGAGCTGAGAACAGCTACCCTGCAGAACTTCACAACTTTTTCACCATTGTGCAGCATTTATAGGTCAGTTTTTAAGGCAGTGATATTTGCATATCTAGAAAAGAAAATATAGGCCTCTGATCATTGATCTTTGGAAGGAAAGTATAGGGGATCGTAGAGGGAATTCAGTCCTTCTTGTGTAGAAGGGACTTGGCAGAGCATTAAACATAGCACATTAAACATTAAACATGTTCTTAGCATTAAAGTAAAACCCAGGGAGAAAAACTAAAGGAAAGAAGCAGGTAAACCAGTCAAGGATGCCCATTTACAACCTGGATACTAACACATGTATTAACACTAGCACAAAGACTAGTTCAGGTAAAATATAGTTATTTCCGGGACAGAATGTAGCAGCTTTTGACGCAGCTCCTATATCCATGAGTTGAAGACAGCAAGTGAAAATCTGTTACACACACTTGCATACACACTCTCAAAGGTCTGAGCTAAAAAATATTAATACCTAGCAACATACACCTACCTGGAGGCCAAAAACGAACACTTACTTTTTCTTTCATCCATGTATCTTTCGTTTTCCTCCTCTTTGCATTTAATTTATACTCTGAAGAGCACTTCCAGATTAAGATTTGTAGAAAACAAGCCCAAAGCCAATAGCATTCAAGTTAGACCTCCATTTACTTCATTACTCTATTTCATTTTTCCTTCTGGTTATTAAAGCAGAGACTGAGCACTAATGACATGATGATTAGCATCTCTTCAAGCTGCATTCTTGCATCTCTCAAAACCAATTCTCAACAACAGATGTTTACTATCCCTTAGTTTAACAATTATCCAGAATATCGTTCCATAAATAAGCTTATTTCTTAAGAGCCCTTCACTTGATTTTTGACCTTTGCACTAATTGCTGGTTTGGAATTACTCACTTTTAACAAGATATTGTCTGTATTTCTTTAGTCAATTTACTAATAATTCACAGAGCCACTTACCAAGTAATTAATGATATAAAATTTGTCATATTCTTTGTTTTTGGCATTGATTCTGCGATGCTGCTTCTTTCTCATGTGATCTTTAAGTGTGTTTTTGTCTCTGAAGACTTTTTCACAGTATAAACACTGCAAACTAAGATAAAAAGGTAAACAGGTCAATGTGTTAAACTGAAAATAGTGCAAGATAATATCCTTAAATAAGCTGGAGATATAAACCGTAAGATTGATTCTAAGCATGTGACAGCAGGCTCAATGAAAAAGAAAGCTTATTTGAAAAAGAAAAGTACAGGATAAACTTAGAACACAATAGAATCAATGAAACACAGAGATGACAAAAATGACATAAAATGAAAATATAGATAATAAAAAAAATTACTGTTTGCCCCACATGCAAAGTGGGGAAAAAGGTCTGATTACCCAAAACTGTCCTGCCAGGGTATGGGAGGGCTGCTGACTAATCAACATGTGAACTCGTAACTTAGCATGCACTTATACTGGCATCCAATCCATCAGTAACTGCTTCTTTGTAATCTAGACTGGAAAAAAGCGAACTCTGAATGTGCTACATATCTTTAAAAACAATTTAAATTAGCTAAACAGAAAGTCTTCTGCTTCTAACTCAACAGAGAGGCTAAACACAAGTTTTTCAGGGTGATCAATGGGTTTTGAAATCCTGAGAAATCAAATTTGGTAAATATATTCATATACACACATGTGTGTATATATAGAATAATTCATATATATGTATATACATATATGTACATACAGGTATACACATATATAGACATGAATTATCATATATATACACACGTTACTTGACAAGGTGAAAACATTCATTAACAAATGAGAATTTTACCACAGTATGTCTTCCAGAGCAATTAAAACAAAACAGAAGTATATGTGCTGTCTTAAATTCTCTAAGTACTATAAAATAACTGTTCTCTACACTGTAGTATCAACTGACAACTGAAAGCTGAGCCTATAAAGCATTAAATCAAGTCTCTTGGTTCAGACAGCGGACTATGAGGACAGTAATCTGCATTTCAGCCTAAATGGACAATTCTCCCTGAACCAGATGATGGTTGTTTTTTTCTGGCAGTGACATAGCAGAGCCCTGGGCTTATAGGAACATCCTTGTTTAATGGATGTAGGTCTTGAGCCTCTAGTTAGCCAAAGTGCTAAGACATTTTTCTTGTAAGGGATGGCTTACATATCCTACCAAGATGTAGACAGTTTCTTGGGCTGTTTGAAAAATTACCTCTGCAGGGGGATGGGGAAAACCCCTAGAAAATAATTTCTCATGAAATAAAAACTTTGTAACTGTGGCATTTTATCTTTGTATTGGAGATGCTGGCTAGTAGGAAAAACAATGTGATGGGAGCAAAAAATGACAGCGCTTTAAGACACAAAACCTAGAGATATTAAAAAAAATTGTGGTGGCTCTGAATTAAAATTATCATTTTTTTTTTTTTTTCTTTACTCACAAACGAAAGCAGGCTTGATTGTACAGTCAGAAGGAATTTTAACAGTGTCTGGGTCAGGCCTTTCTGTGATTTCCCCAGATTTTAAGATACAGATGTTGAAGAAGAAAATTATTTTCTTACTTAAGCATTTGCCCCAACAGAAACCATTAATATTGTGCTTAGAAGGTCTGTACTTACACCCTGAAAACCCTCATACTCCTCCAGTAAAGGTGCATCCAGACTCCCCTTAGCTCTCGTGTGTGGAGTAGAAATTCAGGATTCTCAGTATCTTTTTGCCTTCCAAGAACTGTTGTGTCATTTAGGCTCACTGTTAAAGAAGTTTTGAGTTCTTCTTGTGCTTGCAGCCTCAAAATCTAAATACTGCCCTGTTGGTGAATCATAGGCCTGATGGCAGAATACAACTATGAATTTTAATACCTGCTTCGCTCCACCTACTAACAGCAAAGTGTTCGCTCTACTTGTGAGAGGCATTCCCAGGAAGAGCACCTAACGCTTTTCCTCAGCACACACAATGTAGTCATGCTTTTTGCCTGAAACAGGGTTTTTCTCCTCTTAATAATATTTTTGGGTACTATTCTACTAGCACAGCTATTAAGTCTTTTCTTAGCAGTATGAGGAGTGGCCTTTCACTGCTTTGGGAGCAATTTCAGCGTGCTTTGAGAAACCTCCATCGAAAGGAACCTCAGGTCCTACTGATAAAGAGTAAAGCTGCAATTTATCAGTGAGCAAGGTACCTCAGTGCATGAGACAACACCTATGATAACATAAAAGGCATTTTTAATACATCCTCATTTCCAGAGGAAGTTAACCTTTATCTGTTGTGACTGGACATTCTTTGTTAGGCCAAAGACTAAATTAGAGTGCACCGTTGGCTTTCCCATTCTTTGAATATCTTTTTTTTTTTTTTCAGATGTACAAACTAATGGATCCTAAATTTACTCAGAAGGATATTTACTCTAATTTCCATATCACAGTTTTCACGAATCCCAGTGTTCTGCGGCTTTTCATAACTAAGCCAAAGATTTAGGCAAATTTGTCCTATAGTCTTTGATTACGGACTGTGTTAAAATCTAATAAATTTGTTAAAGCTACAGTTTCACCCTTAAGGAAGGACATTTTCTGCTAGAGCCTAATTTATATTTGCTGCATACTTCATATTGTCCCATTTGTGAAATTCATAAAAGGCACTTTGATTTGCAAAGGAAACTCAAAGCAAAGAGTTTCTTGCTCTTTGCTACCCCAGTTCTTCTCCCAAATTCCCTTTTTAATATCTTCAGCTATCTCAGGTTTACATGTTTCTGAGGCAGCATATACATCGGCTTTCCCCTTCTGCTCTATGTACTCTATAAGCAGTAGAGAAGGGAGAGACCAAACATTCCTTGTTATCGATATACAGAGTCAAACAAAGATTGGCATAAGAACTCTGTATTCAGCGATTAAAGAGATGTTTAGCACAAAGATTGTTATGATGAGAAAGAAGATTAACAGTTATGAGAAAAAGGAATATGCTATTATTGATGTCAATGGAAACTGTGCAAGGCATAACTGAAGCACTGCGCGTGACTCCATTTTTCCAGCAAACACACACTATGATTTGTTATCAATTAGCTTTCAACAAGTGCTACTAAGAGCACTCACAATAAACTTACATTCTCTCTTTGTTTCTTCCTAACCATGAATATTGAATGGATTTTAACCCAACTTATTTCCAATGTTAAAAGAAATATGACCTAGATCCATTAAAAACAACAACAAACCGCAAACAAAAAACTACTTACTTGTTGAGCTTCTCCTGTAATACAGCCAAAAACTCATAGCAATTCACAATGTTATCTGGCAGCCCAATGTTAAAAGCATGCTCTCTTGCCATATGATTGAGAAGGACAGATCTGCAAAAGACATTCAAGAAGAACATTACATATTTTTAAAAATACACACGAAAAATATTAAATTCTCAGTGACTCAAAACACACCAATTGCTCTAAAAATGCATAAAAGCCAACATTAAATAAACAATAATAACATTGCTGCCACTGCTAGAAAAAAAAATGCAACTTTATTGAAACAAGAAATTTTCAATTTCAGCTCTGCTGTACATGCAGTAACACTTCAACTGCTTAATCTGCGTGCATGAAATATAACCCTTTAAATGAAAACTACAATATAGTTTATTTCGACCATCACTGTTAGCAAGGCTCAATTATTAACTTGAATAAGCAAATCACATGTTTCAAACAACTGTCTTGAGAAATATTCTAAAAAGCCATTTGCCAGTTTTTTCTATGCTGATTAACAAAGCAGAAATTCTTGGGTGTGATATGCTTTTACAGCAATATTGCTTCACACAGCACTAGCAATACAAAGAGCACTCAAAAATATGCATGGACAAATGAAATGGATGTTTAAGTAATTTTTCTAACAGAGGTATACTGGTTAATTCCTTAGGTGCCTAACATCTCTATATTCCTCAACTTCTGCATTTGGAAGCTAAAGAAACTCCCGAGTGTTAACCCTGCTGAGCCTTGCTTTTATGAGCATGATTTTCAAATCGCATATTCTGTGAGACCCAAGAATAAGCAGAGGATGCAGTTCGTGGGGGCTGAATGATGTGAACTTCACTACACCAGGCTGTAAAGAGAATAAGACACTCACAACATCGGGATGACCCGCAGGGATACGACCCCAGGTTCTTCTGCCTTTCCACAGTACCAAAACTACCCATGCAGAGACATTCAGGCATAAAACTCAGTCTCTCCAGCTTGAAATGGATGTACTGTATAAAACAAAATTCTCATTGGAGCAAGCACTTGAATGCAGTTCCTGCTTGCACTTGACTGATGATGCAAAGCACTCCGTTGTCGCTCTAATTTTCCTCCCCTCTTTTTCACTCACTCTTCAAATTGACACTGGTTTGGTGAGATTTGAAGAGGAAAATGTGTAACTGGATAGAAATATTTTTCTGTCAGCTCATACTGGTTTAAACAGCTGTCCTTGCCACTAAAACAACTGCTGAAAACTGTTTCTCTTTAAAATGGTTCAGCTCCCAACTCCAGCTTACTGTGTAGTATGAAAAGTTGTACTGGAATAATTAAAGGATTGAAAAGTGGGAAGGGGTCTATTTAAAATGGCTCTGCAGTTGAAAGAAATAATTAAACTATACCTTAAAATTAATTCTATCTTCTGAGTCCTACCGTCAGGCACTAACTGGTTCGATGACATTAAAACCGTAAACAAAGATGCTGAGCAGATACGAAAAAATAAAACAAAAGCAAACAAATCAATAAACAAACCTGTTTCCTGTAAATTCCTGATCACAGAACATACACATACTACGAAAACTTGTGTCATATCTCTCTTGCTGTTGCTGTTCTAGAATTTCTCTCTACGAAAAGAAACAGAAATAGTTATTCAGATAAAAAATAACAATCATTCCATCACATAAGCTTATTATACCTCTTTATCCTTACTGCTAACAATCGACATAGAAAATTAAAATGTGCTGCTGACACAAACCAGAAGTTAGCAACATGCTAGGTTAGACACTTTACAACACTTTACCATAATTTTCTGAACAACAACAAAATCATACAGCAGGTGATTTTCTCTGGTGCTGTAACAGTAGCAGCGTAGTTACCGTAGAATGGTTTGGCTTGGAAGGGACCTTTAAAGGTCATCTAGTCCAACCCCCCTGCAATGAGCAGGGACATCTTCAACTAGAGCAGGTTGCTCAGAGCCCCACCCAACCTGACCTTGAATGTTTCCAGGGATGGGGCATCTACCACCTCTCTGGGCAACCTCTGCCAGTGTTTCACCACCCTCACTGTAAAAAACGTCTTCTTTGTATCTAGTATAAATCTTCCCTCTTTAAGTTTAAAACCATTACCCCTTGTCCTGTCGCAACATGCCCTGCTAAAAGGTTTGTCCCCATCATCCCTATAGGCCCCCATTAAGTACTGAGAGGCCACAATAAGGTCTCCCCGGAGCCTTCTCTTCTGCAGGCTGAACAACCCCAACTCTCTCAGCCTGTCCTCACAGCAGAGGTGCTCCAGCCCTCTGATCATCTTTGTGACCCTCCTCTGGACCCACTCTAACACGTCCATGTCTTTTCTGTGCTGAGGGCTCCAGAGCTGGATGCAGTACTTCAGGTGGGGTCTCACCTCCCTCGACCTGCTGGCCACCCTTCTTTTGATGCAGCCCAGGATGCTGCTGGCCTTCTGGGCTGTGAGTGCACATTGTCGGCTCACCTCCAGCTTTTCATCCACCAGTACCCCCAAGTCCTTCTCAGCAGGGCTGCTCTCAATCCTCTCTGGTCCCCACCAAAGTTGTTGAGTACCTCAGCCTTCTCCTTTTTACTGTGGAATTACTATACACTTCAGATGGAAAGGCCATAATTATCTGGGACATGGGAGAATCGGTGTTTGGATTAAAAATTACCATATTTTCAGCCTGGCAGTACATGACCCTGTACTTGTGTTTTAAGTACTGATAACTGGTAAAGGATTTATTTTCTGTGCAATGCAGAGGAGATGCTGTCTGCTTTCTGACATTTGGGATCCTGACTGAATGTCTTAGGGGATTTTCTCAATCTCTTTATCTCCTTAGAGCCTGCAACAGTGGAGCTTTGTGTTTCTCACCTACCTCTTTAGCACCTTTTTTGCGTGGATTAAGGTCCAAACATGGCCACAGTCTACATCTAAATTCACATTCAGCTACATATTCAGTTGGGTAAGTTCTAGAGAAGGCAGAAAAGAAAGAAAAAAGAAAGAAAAAAGAAAGAAAAAAGAAAGAAAAAAGAGGAATGTTTGAGCTATTGTCATTACAGCCTTAAATGTGCCCTGCAATATGGACAGGCTGGTGTGGGTCTACCACACCACATCTCGTTGCCCACTGAGAGATGTCAGGAGGCTGATGCTGGGCAAAGAAATGCGCTGCTGGTTTCTTTACCACAGGAGCGGCACGCTGTATCCAGCAAGGGGCAGTGGGATGAAAAGGATGCCTGCTGGAGAGAGCAGGAGTTACATTTGGCCTCGGGCCCTGGGCTGCTGTGGGGGACAAGCCCACCGTGCCTTAGCCCTTCTGGGGCCCATATTCAACTACATAAGCTGGGAGCTTTAGCTGTTGCACATCAGCTAAGAGTCTCTTACCCTGAAAATGCAGATCCTGGGACTTTTTTGTTTGTTTTTTGTACTACAAGGTGCACATTTTATGTTGGAGTCATGCTCAGCAGCACCTACTTAAATTCCAGGTCATACCCGCTCATGTCCTGCTGCGTTATGCAAAACATCAACTAACAGAAATATAAATTCCTGTTTTTCAGGGCCGACTCCAGAAAGAGATAAATGGAGCATAACGCATCTTGTGAGAGCCCTTCAGCAGAGACCCAATTAAGTGAGGGTATCTGTCTGCTCCATGCAGGCAGTGAACATCCCACAGCACGTCAGCAAAAACTGGGGCTTTCTCTGGCACTCGTAGCTGTCACCTCTTTCCGCTCAGCAGCACAGCTGACCCTGTTTGGCCAACCTTGGATTTGAAGTCATCTGCATGCAGTTTGTATGCTTTGTCAAATGCACTAGGAACAATCTAAAAGGAAATCAAAAGATACCATCTACAATTAAAACATTAAGACACCAGGGTTTGAACACCCCCAACCTCTCATCCACGATATTCTAACATAGCTTCCCAATTGTACTCTGCTAAGAGAGGAAAAAACGTTCTGCAACACTTGGCGGCGTAACTCCATATTCCCACTTTACACCAATTGCTTACTGGAGCCCTGGTGAGCTGCTACTCCCAGTGATGCCTGAGGGGGAGGGAGAAGCATACTGCATCCTCCAGACAGATGGTGCCTCCTGCTTCCCTGCTCTCTCACCCTTCCCGTCTGCCCCTGCGCAAGCACGGTCGGCAGCTGGGGAGCTTTGACTAACCCAGCATTGCGGATTCATCAGTTTACTCAACAGAGTTTAACAAACGCTTTCCAAGATAGATGACTCCTTTTACCAAATGTTGGCATCATTCATTGCTGTAGGGAACTTTCTGAGCCAGCAAGCGAGTCTGGTACTTGCACAGGTGAGGAATTAAAAGCACTGGTTGGAGTCAAGCACAGCGAAAGCAAGACGTCTACTCTTCTTCCCTACAGACACTCCCAAACACACCTTCTATCTCTGTTCCATTGCTGGGACTGCAAAGGGAAAATAGCAATTCCAATAACTTGCACGAAACTTTTGAGATTTTTCTAAGCAAAGAGTTTCAGCTAGTAATGAAAATCAAGCCTAAACTGAAGTTACAAGGCAGGAAATGAGCAATTTACTTTAAAATCTGCACCAGTTTCCAACCTGTTGGGATTGTTGTTAGCATTAATTCATGATTGATACTATGACAAAAAACCCCCCAAAACGTTTCAGCCATGAATGTTTTCCAAAATATTTTTAGGATACTGTGTCACATCAAAGTGTCAGAGAATGAGAGGACAAAGTCACTTGGGGAAAAAGTAAACAGATCACAGAATATACTTATATTAGTTTTCTTTTTCCATAACGAATAAAAGAATTGAGCACAAACAGAAAAGGTAATCCAAAACACTACAAAAGTGAATCGAATGCCATAACTTGATATCAGGGAAATAGTTTACAATATCGATACAATTTGTTGAATAATTCATGACCCCCATCTCTTTTTTTCTTTTGTGAGATGTTCTGACAGCAAATAGCTGTCAGATAGTGTCCTCCACTTTCTGCCATATTCTATGATTTGCTAGCCGCCCCCCTCCAAAATCCATTACTTTACCAAAGACTGTAAAACCGGTTGTGAAACAACCATTGACAGAACAGATATCCTCACTGATACAAAGTAGAACCTAAATTACAGAGGCTTTTAGTCTAAACTCTGTGTCCACACAAGCCACGTGAAGCTCACGAGATCAACCAGGCATTGTCAAAAGTAAGTACTGCTAGATGACAAGTTCTTGGAAGCACATTTTTAGACAGAGCCTAGCTCAAATAAGCAATAGATATGACTGTTGCAGTTAGCAGCCTCCCGTGGAATAACTTTAGGAAAATTCTAGAGGACACAAGTGGTTCTTCACCTTCAAACGTGGCAAATGGAAGCTTGATACTACTGATCATACTTACATGCAACAAAAATGTAGTTGCTTTGCAGGAGTACTTAACGTATTCAATAAAATCAAATTCAGTTTTAATCCAATTCCCCTTTTTTCTGTCTGGAAAAAACCTCTTCTACAGCCCTTGGTCATACATTTTCTACTATATAGGTGATCTAACATAAAAAAATCCAGCCAAACTACAAAATACCACCTAGTCTCTGTTTTAACTAATGAACCAAAGAAACATGGTAAGGATGTGTAATCGTTTATACTGAGATGATCATCTTTAAATATACCAGCACACTAAACTGCTAATACAAAAGAAATTTGATCATTTGCATGACAATTTGTAACTGGGAGTCTACAAAAATGCCCTGCACATTCATGATGCTCAGTTTGAGGTTGTGAGGAGTTCAGACTTTCACCTAGGAGGTGGTAATTTAAAATGTGCCTAAAAAAAAAAAAAAAAGCGCCTGTTCCTCTCCTAGGAAGCAGTGTTTTGGAAGAAATTACCCATTTTTTTTCCCCCAGAATTGCTTAAACACTACGCATCAGCAAGAATTCACACTGATAACCAGTAAAAGATGAAAAATGCATACTTGCAGTTAGTAAGCACTTTTCCCTAAACAATTACTTTGTCTCTGGTCTATAGTTCAAGAGACATTAAAGACATACAAAATGCCTTCAAAAGGTAAGACTAAAAACTAACTCCATCGAATGCCAAAAGCTATGGACTCAGGACGGTACGTTTTATGGCACATTAGACTTTTCTCATATTGTAATTCCTGCTACCCTTCCCTCCAACAAACACTGTAACCCAGGTGCTAAACTGTCTGCCTTTATTGCTGTCAGACCAGTGGGTTTTTGATTTTGGGTTGGTTTTTTTTTCTTTTTTATCATAAACTCCTTTGCTAACAAGGCCCTCAAATAATTTACGTAGCTATTTAAAAACATGGCTTGGATCACTGACATAGATCAACCATTCACAACCAGGACTCAGCACAGCTTTGCTGCTTTTGATTCCAACTTGAGGAAAGAATTGGTGATCAAAATTTTGCCTGTTTTTTCCAATTACATTCATTGGTCCAATAGAAATATATTACTTCTTTCTCCAAACTCTGTCTCTATTTTCACAGCACTTCTGATGCATAAGAAATTAAGGCATAAAGTACTTATCTAGCTTCAAGATAGAGGTAGATTACACTGCAGTTTGGGACAAGATCATGCAGTGACTTTGACTGTAGTGAGACCTGAATTTATTATTGCTCAGTTGAGGAACCCTTTTGTGCAGCGGAGGATGGATTCTGCAGTTCCATCTGTAAAACAGAGCTAACAGCAGTATATGTCTTCTTTTTTTAAGATGTTCAGGAACAGAAAGAAAAATTACTGCCATAAGCCCCAACAAGGCAAAGTCCAAAGTTTCTCATCCAAAGACTTAAGCATACAAGTAGTCTCAGCTTTAAGTATTTCAGTACTGGGCTGGGTTGGGGCAAGATCATATTGTAGTTTGAGGTTCCTGTTGGCATCTGCCTTGCCAGTTCCGGTCCTTCACTCTCATCCTCTCTAGGCAAGAGGCTGGAAAGACAGTATGTTATACAAATGATCACTTGAGAGAAGTTCCAATGAAAGTTTTTTATAAATGGTGCTATATACTCTGGGGAGGCAGTTTGCCTGGAATAGGACTGCATAGCATAAAATACCACAAAAACAGAAACAAATGTCCTTTAAAAAAAGCAAAAGTTGCTTAAAGATGTTCCTTTGAAGAGGAAACTTGATGACTTTCTTCATGGAAAGGGTTTTCAAGCATTGGAACAGGCTTCCCAGAGAAGTGGTTGAGTCACCACCCCTGGAGGCATTTAAGAGACATAGAGATGTGGTGCTTAGGGACATGGTTTAGTGGTGGACTTGGAAGTGTAAGGTTAATGGTTGGACTCGATGATATTAAAGGACTTTTCCAACCTAAATGATTTTATGATTCTACGACTGTTCCAGTCTGAAGGACTGAGCCCTTAGTCACCCTGTTGCGAAGAATGCATGATCACAGGCCACACTCCTTCTGTTACGATAATGGACTCATTAATACTACTGAAATCAGAGTGTCTGCCTGGAAAATAAGGTACTACCAGAGATAACAATGTATGTGTGAATTTGGATCTAAATAATGTCAGATAGAGACTTCACAATAAGAATAAGTATTTTATCAAGCTCTCCTAGGTGCTCTCTCAAATACACAGTATCTTTACTTGTAGTTTCTTCCAATTTAAATAAGAGTTACACTTCCCTGTTGAGTGCTCACAGAAACTAGCTATTGCTGTAGGCAAAGGAAGCAAGTGAAATAGATTCTGATTTGAAAAAAAAAACGGTGCTGACAGATCACAGCAAGAAGCTGCTTATACACTTTACTGGCAATAAAGCAAAACAGCACAGTACACTGGGATTGGTGACATTTGAGATGCACTACAGACTCTAAAAACTTGCCAAGCGCATTATTTATTTTACAATTATATACACCTTTAGGATAAACTACTCTTATTGGAGTAAGAAAATTACATTTGGTTTTGTGTCTACGGTTTCCTCAAAGATTGGCTGATGAGCTTTAGATGTGCTTGTAGCTGCTAAATAGGAAAAATACAAAGAATCATCATATCAGAAACTTCATGTCTCTGTAAAGACCTGCAATCTTGTCTGCATATCAATAGCTTGTCTCCTAACTTCTATATTCAGCTTCTCTCCTTACCGATGACTGTATTCAGTTCTCCCACTTCAAACAGTACTCTCTTGCCTATTGACTACAGAATAAAAACCAACTTCCAATTCTGTAATGATTATCATGTCCTCACCAATCTTAAGATTGCCTTTTCTTTAATATTATCAGATGCCTGCCAGAGAAGCCCTTCAGGAAAACAGCTTAGTTGAAGGTGCATGGAAATACAATGAATGTGTCAGGATAGGACATCCAGTCTGGAGAACACTGAACACCTTTGAAGCCAGCTGTCACACCATCCAATGTACACGTGTTTACTAACTACTTTGTGCACTTTTCTCTTTCTGCAGTGAGTGTGAAAATTCATACATAGTTCAGGAATGTCACAAACAGAGCCCCACTGGCTAGACAGATCAGCATGTCAAAGACGTCGCTAAGGAATGAAGGACGAGGGCATTAGAGACCCACTTTCGGGACAGAGAAGAAAGGAAAGCAATGGGGCAGTGACCTGCTATCATCCACTTCATCTGGTAAGGGCTGATCACCCAACTGGGCATTCCTGACTTCCCACTAGATACTTAGGTAAGATGTTACCACAAAACTCTGTGAACAAGAATGAAGTAGGAAAAGGAATGGGTAGTGTCTTCCTGAAACTTTTTGGCTGAGTTCAAGGCACAGGCATAGATCAACACATTCTGGAAAGGAATGTATAGCTTTGGAAACAGTGACAAAATAGGGAGCATTTAAGAATATTGTCATACAGCTGGGGAAAAAAGGCTACCAATGAGCCCCCTGATAAAGAAGAGAAAGAGCATCTTAGAACATCAGCTTGTCAGTTAAGTGGGGAGATTTTAAACTAAGTTTGAAAGGACAGCAACAAAAAACCCAGAGAGGAAGAAAAAAGAGTTGTGACTGACTGGAAAAAAAGGAGGTTAGAAAGAAAATGGTGGTGGTAGGGAGGAAAGGATGTAAGAAGGAAAACAAGCTGGACAGTCTGCTGGACCGCAGATCCTAGGCAGACTGAATGAGTACAAAGACCAAACTCTAACTTAGCTGGCATTATAATGAATTGGCAAAAGTCTCAGGATTGTAACATGAGTGTTATAAATTTATTGTGAAACCTCTGAGGTGCATGCTCCCGACTCTTGTTTTGTATGGCGAGTTGCCTCTTAGAAATAGGAAAAATGTTTTTTTCTGTATCTTATCCTGTATTCCAGCCTAGTCTGCAGAGCACAGGTTCAAAGTGAACAGTGGGAATGACTGGGATGGCTATAAGGGATTGTTCCCCTAGCTGTCTGTCCTGCTCTTAGGTTCTTACTCTCTTCCCTATCACCCTCCTTCTGGAGTTGACTCAGTTGCTGAGGCAACAACAGGCTACAACCTACTCTTGAACAGGCTGTAAGCAATGAGGGGTCAGATGACTTGGGCTTCGAAGGGTACTGTGATACTGATGTCGAAGACATTCATACAGCTTGTTCAGCAAGTTGAGTCAATCAAAAAATGGAGGAAGACTTTCATGATATGATAAATCGAAGTAACTGCAAAGATGTATGGAAAGAAAAAGGGTTGAAATTGCAGCAGACGTACCACAGGCTGCCAACCTGAAGAGGGAGATAGGGTTTTTTGAGCTACGACAACCCAAATAAGATGGAGACAGGCTAACACAGTAAAATGGAAAAGCAAAAAACAACCTCCCCCCACTCCCAAATACATTAGAAATAAACGGGAAAGAAAACCAGAGATCCATTACTTAACTTAGGAAGAGACCAAACACAGACAAAAGAGGAATGCCTGCAATCTTCAGGACTTTAATCTTTCCAGGAAAGGTTAATTCTGTCAAAACCATTAACGAAATGCATTTAGAACAAAAGAAACAAAGAATTGAGACCAGAAAAAGGTAAGCAAGGGTTAGAAGTTGGAAATTGTACATATTCAAATCTGACAGAATTTCCCCAAGAGTCATTATGGAATTAGATAAGATGATTTCTGACCAATAGTGTGACAACTATTCAAAAGCCCATGAAGGATGGGCAAGGTTCCAGACTGCTTGAGAAAAGCAATTAAATAGTGAACATAGGGAAAGAAGGACCTATAGAATTTCAGATGTAGGTATTAACACGTTAATGTTATAAGTTATACTGTAAGGGCTTCAGGTGTTGCATTACATTAAATTAGGCTAGCATCTCAACCCCTTCCAGCACACAGCTTCAACTTCTTGAACCTTGCCTCAGCTTAAGCTTGTGACAAACTGGGGCTCATACAAACAGCTCATCCTGGGAAACAAGCATAGCCAAGTATTCTAAACATCCCTGTGTCCCTTTCCCAGTTTTTGTGAAGAGTCCTCTTCAGGGTCTACCTACTAGGAGGAACAGTAGTAGCCTCTTCACCCAAAACTACCAGTCACATGACAGGAGAAGAGCTGTAAACATGACAGCAAGACAAGGAAGTGGTAGGAAGTGTGTATTTTCAAAAAACAGGTCTGAGGTTTTAACTTTTTCAAAACAATCTTAAAGATAAGCCCAAATAGCTCACACTGACATTGCTTCTCCTAGTATCTTGAGTTTTGCTGCCAGGACTTCTCTGCCCGGTTCCAATGCTTCACAACTACAAATTCTTTGTCAAGACTGTGTTTTTCCAAAAGACCGTATCTGTTTTGTATTACACAGCCTTGTCAGCTATTTCAACAAGCTACGCTCTCTAACCTAGTTCAGGCTCATTCCTTGGCCTCTCTCAATACATCACAGTCACCATAATGTCTCTGCATGACATCCACCTTGGCTAGCTCTCCCGCTGCAATACAGCCTGAAATATTCCTAAACTGGAGTTTCAAAACTGCAAAATGAAATGCTTCAGCTAGCACATTTAAAAGTCAGCATTTGTCCTTGTTTGGGCTTGCTGTTGGAGACAGCAGTTAGGATTCAGAGACTGCAGAAAAATCACCGAAGTTGTATAGTTCTGGTCTTTATTCTGCACAACTCACACGAGCCCATTTGCCAGCTCACTCTTAATTGCTGGACTTGTCCGGAGGTAAAAGACTTTGCAAAGCAAAATAACTATTTAACTTGCAAGTCAACACTCAGATTGTAGCAAAAGGAAATGAAAAACTAAACAGACTTTATTGCTGTAACTAAAGCAGTGACTCCATCAGACCCAGCTACAGCTGCAGCTCCATTTCACAAAATCCTTCTGTAAAAATCAAAGATACAATTCTGATATTTAAAACAGTGTTAATAGCAAAGGCTATTTCACACCAAAATAAGAATGCTTACCTCTTTCTAACTTAATTTCTCTGTAAACAAAACCAGCACTTGCACTGTGCTAAATCCTGCACTCCTGAATTTGAGGAAACATCTATTTGCAGAGGAGATCAGACAACTCACCTGCCAACAGATTTTGCACTACCTTGACATTGGCAGTAGAGGGAAGGCCTAGTTGGAATAGGACTGCATAGCATAAAATACCACAAAAACAGAAACAAATGTCCTTTAAAAAAAGAAAAAGTACAGTCCAATGTGTAGCAGCCAGGAGGTACTATTACAATAGACAGTTCTACAGAAACATTAGCTGTGTGCTCAGTCATGACCCTCTTTCCTTCCGCAAAGCCACAAACAATATGATATATGCTTGGGAAACAAACACCTTTATGACACTGCAAGCCCACATGCAATGTTCAAGATGTCTTCCATAACCTCAAAGGCACAATAAGAAACTGGAAGAGGTACAAAGAAGTGCAAGAATGATGTACAGTGAAGAACTATCAAATAGACACAATTCTTAACCTCAGAATCATTAAATCATTACGGCTGCAAAGGACCTTTTGTGATCAACTAGTCCAAGCCCACTGCTTAAGCAGGGTCACAAAGCTGGTTGCTGGTTTCCCAGGACTGCGTACGGTTGTGGTTTGAATACCTCTACAGATGGGGACCCTACAGCCTCTCCAGGCAACCTGTTCTAGTGTTTGACCTAGAAAGTGTGCCGTTTGACACAGCGAAAGTGTGTTTTCTTGTTTTCAGATGGAATTTCCCAATTTTTAATTTGTGTCCATTGCCTCTTGTCCTGTTCATGGGCATTAGTGAGGAGAGTCTGGCTCCCTCTTCCTTATTTCTGTCATTTGCACACATCGATAAGAACCCCACCGAGCCTTGTCCTCCAGGCTGAACAGTCGCAGCTCTTGCAGCCTTTTGAGGATGTTCCCGCGTGTATGAAGGATGTTCCAGTCCTTCGATGAACTTTATGACCCTGTGCTGGACTTGCTCAAGTAAGTCTGTATCTTTCTTGTACTGGGGAACCCAGCACTAGATCCAGCACTCCAGATGTGGTCTCACTAGTGCCGAGTAGAGGAAAAGCATCCCCTCCCTTGACCTGCTGGCAACACTCTTCCTAATGCAGCCCGGGATGCTGTTGGCCGCCTTTGCTGTGAGGGTGCAGTGCAGCGCATGAATAGCGAAAGACAAAATGGCAGGAGGGTTAGAATTAGATGGTCTTTAAGGTGCCTTCCAACCCAAAGCATTCTATGATTCTATGCTAATGTAAGGTAGACAAATTGGGAGATGAATCATGAATGGTTTGGATAAGACAAAGGATGAATTTTTCACCACCTCTTCTAATAAAAAAAACTAGCCATGTGTGAGGCAACAGGTTCAAAAGAGCCAAATAGATGGTTCTCTCCCAGTGTGTACTTAAACTGTGCAGCTCACTGCTGTGGGAACCTGTGGATACTGGAGGTTTGTGTGAGTTCAGAGTTGGAGATTCATGAAAGAAAAACCTGTTGTGTTAATACACACAGATGCAATGTTGCTGAATTAAGACATTCTTGAGCTGCCAACTGCCAGAGACTAGGAGAATATTTTGAGAAAGAATAACCACCAGATCAGAAGAGGGCAAATACCACAGACACTTTGCTGCTGCCAAGGATATGATACTGATCTAGACAAACCTTTTTACTGATCCAGGATGGCTTTCCTTACCATGAATTTTAAGATAAGCATGCCAGGCATGAGTGTAACAGCTATTTTTGTCTCAGTCCATGCCAATCCAATGGACCTACACGAGAATGAAGATTTCAGCTGAGGCAACTCCAACTCCGTGGGAAATCCTCAGTGGTACCACAATTCGCCTTTGCAGGAGCTGGGATCCTATGGAGAGCTGTGTGAGACTTGTACGTACTCCACAGATTCTGGGGATTCGTTTGTCGTGTGTCTTGAGCTGCGGAACAGTGCTTCAGCCAGCAAACTGAAACAGCACTCACAGGGTTGTTGAACCAAAGGGATTTTGCCTGCCAATCCCAATTTTCCTGGGGACTAACATTTGGGTTTTGTAAGCATCTCCTTCATTCTGAATGCTTACGATTTAAGGTGGTTTTAGTTGTATGCTGTGTATGTACAGACTTGTAATAGAAACATAAGGTACCAGAAGAAACAGCATAACAAAGGGTTTAAAAGGCCTCTATTGACAATTCCCAGGACAGAGCTGCCAGCAGTAAACCAAGGAACACATTTATGTCAAGACCAAAAGGCCTGCACTCTAACACCTCACAGTACAGATGACTTACCAGTAGAAGACCCTGCATCCTAAGACAAGGAGATTCACAACAAGACTGTTATGCATCCCGCAACATTCATTTTTGAATTAGCCCAATGCGAAAAACAGACAAGATGTGTATTTTGAACACGAAAACAAAGCAAAACAAAAAAGCCCAGTTGTCAGCAACACGGACCAAGACTTAACGCAAACTGAAGTCAATAACAGCTTAATGTAAAGGACCACCCACTCAGAACTGACAACTCTGAAAAGATAAGAGAGGTCTGTCTGCAGTACTAGGTTGCCACCACCAAGCAAGAAGAACCAGAGTGGTTCATGAAGACTTAAGAGCTGGCATTTCTTGTCCTTTGCATCTCACAGAAACAATACTGGCCAGGCTTCCTCCACTCATGCACCGTGGTGCATGTGATTATGCCAGTGTGAATTAATGAAATCTGGGGAAGAGAGCGTGAATGCACAAAAAGAACTTGTTTGAAGATCTTGTAAATAAGTATCACCTTTCCTCTTCACAGTATCGCACACTGAGTTTTATTTTGCTAATTTCCCTACACATACATGATTACACAAAAGATAGTGTATCAATGCAGTACAGATTCTTGCATGAAGAAAAATGTTCAGCACACTCAGCCTTTTTCAGTGCTCTGGGTGTATTTTCCACTCGTGTGGAACACTGACATACAACCTGTAAATTTATTCAAAGGAAAAATCTATAAACAAGGAGTTTATGTATGCCTGTGCAGCAGCTAGGGAAATGAGCTTAAAAATAAAATAAAAATTCAGAAGTCTGCAGTCTAGCAAAAAATGCTTTCACTTTAAAATGCCCACTAAGTTACCATATATTACACCTCAGAACTGTTTACCTCAGAAAATTAAGTAACAGTAATTTCTTACCAGTCTCTTTTGCTGAAGCTGTTCTCTAAGTAATCTGTCTTCTGGTAAAACATCACATAGGAGAAAATAATTGTCCTGTTCTTCTGTTAAGAGATTAGGAAGTGTGGGTAAGGAACTGGAAGTTGCAGCTGCTTTGAATATTTCTGACACATAATTTGCTAAACCTTGGCATGCATTAAGAATGTGAGAATGTGGTTTTTAATCTACAAAAGTCAGTTATTTTAATTTCCTAATTTAATGAAACATGCTTAAATATGCGTATATACATATTTATGAGACCTTTACATCATTTATATTGCAGTACAAAACCAAAAGTCTTGCATAGTTTTTCCCCACTAGCAGCTTTATTCTTGTTTATGATGGTTCTTCTGAGACATAAAACAATGCTATTATTTGTTTTCATTTATATTGATCACATGAAAGAAACATGAAATCACTTTTAGTTTGATCTTGCATGTGGGGTTATCAGTTATTTCCTTAAGTAACTGTCAGTTTCCAGTAGTTATCATCATTTGATACACCCTACCCTTACCCTGAATGATCACATCACCTTTTACCATCAGATCTCATTCCATCTGCAAATGCACCACACCTGTTTAATAACACACATTGAGACTTGACTAATTTACATTCTACTTGTTTGTTTTATTCACATTTCATGTTTACTAACCTTATTACTATTTATGCCCATATCCAATTTAATAATAAACAAAATCTTATGCAAATGAATTACCTTAATATTACCCAGTGTGTAAGAAAATATAAAACCACTTACAAAAATATTTTACATTTGAAAGTAAATCATTTATTAATCAAAGTGTTATGTGGTTGGTGAAATGAAGTGACCATTATTAAGTCTTTTACAATTTCAAACTTGCTAGATTTCAGCCCTTCCCATCTTTTCACACAGAAGCCTGTGTGAAGTAAGACAACCTCCCTGATTTCTGTGCTATCAAATCTGAAGGAGCTGGCCATTAAAATTAACAAATGGCTTATAATTCTGACAAGCTCTGGCATTTAGGCACTTCATTGCAGCTTTCAAACTGAGTGGTAAGCATAAAAATTTCAGAAGCAAAACCATACATACATAACAGAAATGCAATTATGGTCTTTGGAGTGATTTTCATGTTTTCTAAGACTATCTTTCTTAAAATTAATTTGAACAACTAAAAAAATTTTTTTTTTGCCCATTTTGTACTCAGTTTTCACCTTCCACCCATCTCTGACACTGGCTGCATGCATTTCTTCCTCTCTTGTAAGCTCTCACTCTCCATGGAGAATTAAAGATACAGGAAAGCCCTAACGTTCTCTTGTCTGCTTTCAGGTAAAATATATCTTTCCGTTAGAAAAGGGGAAGTCAAAGAAATGCTTGGGCTAATTCTGAGAAAACCACTTCCTTCACACAGTCACCACTGTCCTTAGACTGGAATGTCCTACTGGGCCAACACAGCAGAACCACGAAGTGTGGTCTTTGGTCTTGTGTTGGAGCCCAGAAAATGGCTGTCTTTGTACCCCCACCATGAAGATACTGTCCCCCAATACCCTTGGGGCAGCACGCACTGTGGCAGGGGAAAGGAAGGGCAATTGTGGCCCTGCTGTCCAGCAGGAATTAGTGGCATCAGCAGGGGTGGTGGACAGGGTGAAGTCGGGAAAGAAAGATCACCGGGAAGGTTTCTCCACATTTCTGGAAGGACTGTCACCAATTATTTATGCAGGAGGTACCAAAGCTTCCCCCGCTGCGATGTAAGCAGCAGCTTTTAGCCCTTGATTTGCAACAGGTCCCAACTTAGTGAAGCATTTAAGCAGTTATTGAGCTCATCCTCACCCAGCGCAGCGCTGAAGCACGCGCCGCAACCCTTGGAAAAGGTAAATTTCAATATGTGGTTAAAAGTTGAACATGAGTCCTGTGGTTTTCTGACGTAGTGTCAGATTACTTCACACTTAACTGATCAAAGCAGCAGCATATGCCAGAAATTATCACCTGATCTGGTGAACAGAGAGTGTGCAAGCAGCATACTTACCTAACGGAGCTTCTGAATTCGTTCTTATCACACTACAAAAGTCTGTGATGGGCTGTTCTGCAAACCTCTTCTTCCAGTACAAGACATACCTTTAAAAATAAGGGGGAGAGGATTAGTGAAAAAGGAAACATCAAAAAAAGTTTAATAAACAGTTGATTTGCTCTCACTTTTTCCATCCTCTAAAATCTTAAGAGTGTTTTGCGGTGTTTTTTTTAATCCCTGTCTCAGTTTCTTCTTCCTTTAATCTAGTTTTCCAGTTCATTAAATTAATTCAGCTTCATTAAACTGGGTTTAACTATCCTGTCAAAGCGAAGAACTCAGTAAGACAGATTTGCATTAAGCTTTACATAAACACTGTGACCTATTCACATCTTCAGACGGAAGTGCCACTCAGATGCATCTTTACTGCAAAGATATACTACAGAGTAGTCCCAAATTCCCAAAATATTGTGCTCTGTGTTCTGCAAGATGCAGGCAGGAATATGAAACTAGGTAAAAATAGCAACTTGTCAAAAGTGAGGTTTTGGCAGGTCTCCTGTGGAGCTACAGTGAAAGCTGTAGCTTGGCAGACAACTATAAAGACAGAAAAATAAAGACCAGGGAGTGAGATAGCAGACAGAATAAGGAAAGCCCTAAACATATCCTGAAGATTTAACCCATCAACTACAGTTGTTTAAAAACATTCTTGTACTATCACTGAATTAGAGCAGCATTAATAGACCCTAATTGTGACTAGGTTCCCACTGAACTAGAAGCTCCTATCCAACCAAGAAGAAATCATTTCCTTCAATTGCATGATGAAGGGAACCAAGCAGTCCTTGTGCTCATTATTCAGCATCTTACTATAAAAAAATCTGAAAATAGTTAAGTGCATGCTTATATTATACTTATGACTCATGCATGATATAAATCATGTGAGAGTCACTACGGTAAAGGCTAAGTATACAATGACAGCTTCCTATTGATATCCCATCAAATTAGGAAAAGTAAAAAAATCAGATACCATTATTATGAAGACATTACTAAATAGCTGTAGCTTTTAATATTTGCGCAGTCTAAAAGTTTACTCACCACAGCTTTCACATCCCATGGTGGTTTATATTACCTCTTTACCATCTATCCTGCTGTGTAAGGACTTCAACTGCAGCAGCCAAGGAATCAGCACATACTTGTTTCTGCTAAGTCTGACATGGAGAGGATTAACCTCCGGTACAGCAGACAGCTAAGCACAGTGAAACCAGCACGCATGGCTGAAGCTCATTCAGAGGCATCAGTAGATGTCAGTAAGTGAGAGGTGAGAGTCTTGTTGTCCCCCTGCCTACTCCACTGTTTATAATGCACAATGAAATAGCCTTGCTGCCACATAAAACAGCAAGTCTCCCAGAATAAGTCATCCTCAAGCTTTTAGGACATAAATGTGCAAATGAAGGGATTTCAAGAAGTCATTTAGTCTGTTCCCTGCACTGAAATACATGAACACTGTTCAGACAAACTCATCGAACCATAACCATCTGTGCCATGAAGCTTACTGTTAAAGGGATTTCGCATCCTAAGACTTAACCCAAATAATCAATGAGCAAACAGAGCCAATGCCTTGTCATACTTCCAGGGAGAGAGCAAGAGTGATCAGTGTCCACGAGTGATCATGTCCAGTCATGCAGTGGAAGCTTATTCCCCTTATTTCTTCCTCATGCCCGAACACCAGCCTATCTTTATTCTTTCAAGGTAAAAAAATCCCAACAATAAAACAAACCAAAACTTCCATTAGCACTGCTCTTCTCTGGATTCTCCGCTTCTTGTAGCTCTGCCAAGGAAAGTATTCCTAAGACTGATTATAACTCGTTGCTAAGTATAAAAAAAATACTATGCTTTCACAGTTGTTTCCCTGTATTTTCCACACTTCAGTTTAATACCTCAGATTATACTTCCTTTTTTTGTACACAGTATTATATTATTTTACCAATATTCAGTAGAGCAAATAAGAGAAAGCACACTTCAGAGTTACAACTCCATCATTTCACATCCTGGGGCCACTTTCTGTAAGATTTGGTTACCTTCTAATTGCATTAGCAGCAAGAAGAATCTAAATGGACTTTTTCTTGAAAAGGTGATTTTAAAATACATTTCTATTACCACAGAATAATCTCCCAAAGCATACTTAAACTGGCAGTCCATGACTGAGCAGCTCCAATCCCGTTATTTATCTGAAGAAACTAGCATTATCTCCAAAGAAAATTACATTCTTGTTTTGCTTGCTTTCAGCATAAAGCCAAACAAAAACAAGTATCAGTTTTCCATTTTAAGCAACGTTAAGCTGATACATCTGAATAAGGATTTATATGGCTTACACTTCTCTTCCTAAATTTCATTTTAATATTTCATTTTTTTTGCATCTTGACAGACACGAGGTATTTATTGGCTTTGGCTGAGTAACTAATCACAGAATCCACACCAGAAAACTTGTTTTAGTTGAGAAATTATCCAGTTAACATTTAAACACTGCAACAGAGCTATCTATAAACTGGCAGGTATTGTCTAGCCTACCGCCCGGCCCATACATTGCTGTGTGTGAAAGCAAAATGCCAAGCAAGTGCGTAGTCTCTGAAGTTGCAAGCCAGCTGGGGCGACGCCAGCTACTGGAGGAAGTTAAGAGAGAGAAAGCCAAATGTGACCCTGCTGAGATGATCAATGACACAGCTGTAGGAGTCACACTTGTGTGTAGATCACAGCACTGTAAAGTATAGTTAAGGATTAAATGTGATTTCTGTGGGGAAATACTGGCATCCTTAAAATACAGCAAATTAATTTCCCGCCAGAATGTGAGAGATCCTGTACTGAGCAGCTTCTTGTGTACAATACACAGCTTCAGGACATTGTACAGTGGTAGAAATACTCTTGTCCTATATGAATAAACCCTAAAATTGGGAGAGTTGATTGTCTAGAATGTGCTTTATGAATAAACAGCTTTCTAGTTTGTATAAAACTTGTTGATTAGTGACAGGACCTGAGAAGTCCCTAGTATATGTCCAAGAATGTCTAACACAGAAATTACCCTGTATTTCTACTATCAAGTCCCCTGGTTCCAGGAACATCTAGGCGTTGGGGAGTGGGAGGAGAATGTGAAAACCACCTTACAACCCAGCAACAAAAAGCTCACGAAAAAAGTAATAAAAATCCTCCCATAACACCCCACTTCTTTTTAAAGCATTTTAAAAAGACCATCTCTAGTTTTCTGAAGCTTTCTATAGTATCTACACACACAAGACACTCCTTTTAAACAATATCACCCTTACCTTTTAAAATCTGCAACTAGTTTCACATCTGCTATGACGAGCTTGTGTTCAATAATCATGTGCTTCAGGAGTTGGCTTTGTTCTGCTAAGAGATAGCATTCTTTGCAGAAAATACAGGGCACATAGGGAGAACTTTCTACAGCAGCAACACCACTTGGACTTTCTGGCAGAGACAGAGGCTCCAAAATACACTCTGTATCTAAAATAAATACAAAGAATAATTAATTTAGACTCAGTGAATAAACCTACGTCACCTGGAGTATTTTTAGACAGTACATGTAAAACCTGTTTTGTTGGGTCCCCGTTTTGTTGCATAGATTGCACCAGCAACAAGGTGCTTGGAAGCAAGTTGACTGCATTATTTCCAAGAAGGACAGTAGGAGGTTAGCACAGGACAGTTCTCCAGCATCTGCTCCAACTGAAACTCCCAGCTGACACCAAGTCATCTGGTCCAATCCCCTTGCTCAAGCAGGGCCACCTAGAGCCAGCTGCACAGGACCGTGTCCAGATGGCTTTTGAATACCTCCAAGGACGGAAACTCCAAAGCCCCTCTGGGCAACCTGTGCGAGTGCTTGGTTACCCTCACAGTGAAAAAGGTGTTTTCTGATGTTCAGGCAGAACTCCTGGGTTTTGGTTTCTGAAGAAACCAATGTTTCTTAATTCTACAGAATTAAGAAAAAGGCTTTCTCCCAAACCTCTTCTTTTGTCACATAGGCATTTTAAAATGTGTTAGGTTAAAAGAAGTTTAATTAACATTTATCAGACTTCATCATCAAAATTTACATATCGGTACTACAGATCATCAAAATTCACATATATGTATTATATATTGGCAAGTACACCGAATCTGATAATTTGATAACTTGCCCACGTGGAAAATTTGAAAAATAATTTTAAAAATCATAGCCCTTTAGCTTTTTCTCCTAGGAAAACAAGCTAATGAAGCAGTGCTCCACCCCATCCTCCTCCAAGACTTTGAAATAACCAAAGAAGGGCTGCAGTTTCAGAGATAGACAGGGGAAACTCCTAAAAGTTCTGTGACAAATTTCAGATAAAGGAAGAGGCACAGAGAGAGGAATGGGACTCTGCCACCCACCGCACACGCTGTTCAGCAGCAGCTGGCCAGCCAGCGTGGACGTGTGGTGCTCCAGAGCAGCCTGAGGTGGGTGCTGCAGGGGATAGAGAATAAGCTGGATCTACTGGGAGCCACAAGTGGGAACAGGTATAAAACCCTAGGAAATATGGCTTCATCAGCTCCATGCTGCTCCTGGAACAACATACCTGCCCCGCGCAACTGTTCAGGCTTTACTTATGACCTTCGAAAAATAAAGCTTCCTGGAAAGGCAGTGACTTGGCTGAAGACTGATGGTCGGGTTACACTGAATTCAGTTTATCCAATAAAACTAAACAGCACGGAGAGATGGCAGCACACAGACCATGGCATTACCCAGAGCAATACAAAGGCTCTTGACAATCTAACATTTTTCCTCTTACAGTTTTACCTGCACTTCAGCACATTCCTTTCCCCCAGACATTTCTTTTTTAAACTGGCATTGTGTAAATTGTTCCACTTTTTCCTACTTTAAGAAAAGCAGCTGCTACACTAAATGCTAGAGCAATCCTCATGAAATGGTCAGGTCTCCCAAGCAAAACCGATGTTACCTGCAAGATTCTAGGTTTGTGCATTCTTACCCTCAGTATTAGTTCGTAGCCTGAAGAATCATTAAAACGTGTTCACAGAGAAAAGTAGAGCAACTTAATTTCCTTTGCAATTGCTGACTCTCACTGATGCCAAGAGAACTAAGAAGATACTCTGTCAGCTGGTTCAGCTGGGCCCAGTAAGCAGCTACGCTGCTTTTTCTTCATTTTCGGTTTACGTCTCTTGGAATGACCTATTTAAACATTTAGAAGTCTAAATAAACAAGTGCCTATCTGCCTCAACAAACCAACTTTCAAAAGATAGGTGTGTATGGCAGGAACTGGTACTCAACATAGGCAAGGAGCCGATACAATAATTTAGCATGAGAACTTGGGAAGAGCAATTGTCTGGGCTTGAAGAAGAGTTGCTAATCACTAATTGTAGTGGCAAGTTGCTGAAAGGAATAAACTGGGGTGAAAATTTTTTTTGCTGCCCAAAGAGAGCAGCCAATACTAAAATACAGTAATTTAAATATGCACTACTGGACCAGTGTAGCAACTGCAGAAGCTTATGCAACTTATTTCAAAGGCACTTAAAGGAGGAGGTGAGGGAAAAAAAGAATCCATGAAAATGTCTTTTTACTCCTCTGCTGCAAAAAACATTGAACAAGAGAATAAATGCATAGACCTGAACAAAGATGCCCAGCTTTTAGCATAGCACTTAATGGACTAACACATAACACAAACATCAAAATAGTACAAATAAAGCTAAGCATATTATTGAATTCTCTGCAAAAGCGGCTAATTTTGAGTCTGTATTTGGAGGAGAGTGGCCACAGGTACTGAAGAAAAGCTGCTAGCTAAAGCACAGCTAAGGGCTAACAGGGAAATAGAAACACTTGGATTGCGTTCCCGGACTCCACCAGAACTCCCATATGCAGAGACACTTGAAAATGACCGAAAGGCAACAAGTTTTTATCTTAAAATCTTCACAATCTTCTCTTAGAAGTCCACAAGAATGACTTCACAGGGTCAGATTAAACATCCGTCTACTGTAAGTGCCCTGGCCGACAGTGGCAAGAAGCAAAACCTAGGGAAGTGTATAAAAATAGGACAAACAAACAGTAATCACACAAATAGCATAGTCTTCCAGAAGTCTGAGGGCGGAGAGTTGAAGTCACAGGCTATATGAGTCCCAGCATTTTATGGCTTTTTTTTTTTCCTCCACTGCACTGCTTGAAATTGTTGGTTTGTCAACACCTATAAAAACCTGAAGCAACCTTTCACATTCTCCTAATGGTCCTTCATTCCTGGTTGTCCTTGTTCAACTGTTGGCTTGTTGCACTCTAACCTTCTTCATGTACTGAGGTGAGGGGTGGCTTGAAAACGCTCAAGAGTGGAAGAAAAGGGATTTCTAAATCAGCACAGTTTTTCTTCAATCTCTTCTCTCTTTCTTTTTTATTCCTAGTATTTTGCTTGCTTTTAGGATCATTGAATTAACCACTGAATTATCTTCAGTGATTTCAAAGTCTCAGAGAAGCTGTGAATCGGGTGTTGATGTACAAGACAGTGGACATATTCTTTGTGTTCACTCCCATGTGCATTACTCTGCATTTGTTTACACTGAATAGTACTTTTTTTGTCTGGTTCACTCACATACCATGAGATTCTTCTGCAGTACTTCAGTTGGCCCTCCTGCTTACCATCTGGGGAAAAAAAAGTGTATTAACAGCAGAATTTATCACCTAACTCCCTTCCTATTTGTGTCTGTGGTGAACAGCACCGGACCTAGCTCCCTATGAGAACAGAGCCCTGTAAAATCCATCCATTAAGTTTCTGCCAAATCATCCTGTCACCACTGAGTTTTCCTCCTCTGCCTAATGGAAAAACAGCATGACTGTTATGCACACAGATATCCCAAAGGCTTCACAGAAAGTCCACCGAACTCAGGAACTGAGAAAATCCTGCTCTCATTCACAAAATGACAGTTGACACCATGTTGTTCAAACTTTAATAGTACAGACAAAATTGTGGTCTTTTACAGCTAACTCGGAGATAAAAAACATAGATTAGGAGAAAGAAGAGACTAGAGGAATATATTATTTGAAACCAAAGACTAAGAAGTATATCCAGTTCTTCAGGGGAAAATAAACTGAATACTTTGATGACATTTGACAATGAGATGGTATAGAAAATGATTTGGATTACACAAATTACTTTCAAAACTAGAATAAGCACTATTTTTTGTCATAAGCACCCATAGGATGCCTAGTGCAATGGAATCCTGATCCCCGCACAGGAATTCTACACAATATTACAACAGTGATAAAAGAAAATGAAAAAAAAAAGGTTGCCTGTTATAGAAATTATATGGCTTTACTTTAAGTGTTGTTATAATATAGACAATTTAATCACAGCTAATGAACCAACAGGCTCAGAATGGATTCATTTTCCTTATTGGAACATTTTTAGTTTCAAATACAGTTGTTCTCAACTCAAAACTTAATGTTTGCACATTAAGTAAACGTTACACCCACACAGTTATAATAGAGACTATAGCAGTACAAGCAATGTACTCTACCTGCACGATCACACATGCAATTATCACAAAGCAGTATGCCGTGTAATTTTATGGCCAATACAATAGATGTGAGTATCAGAAAAAAAAGGAAGGAAAGATTCAGTATTTGAAGGTGAATTGTGAAAGGCAAAATGCTCCGAGATGGTTTAGCCAGTATAACAGCTTGCTGCCACTGAGAAGTGAGGGGATGTCATCTTATTCTGTCTTTCTCCACCTTATCCTACCACTCCTAGCCATGTACTATAGACCTTTTGCTAGTGTTGGCTCTCAGGCTTGCCAAATCCTTTGAAGAGTCAATTCAACTCATTAACCAGACAGACCTACTCACTTCTTTCTTTTTTGCTCAACAATGTTGAAAAGGCTCAAAGAAGAGTCCACCAAGTGCAAGAGCAAACTAAGGAGCACCTGGCAAGAAGCAGCAAGATGAAACAGGACCTTCCTCTTCTCATCTCAGCTTCCTCCTCTCTTCTCATCTTAACAGCTTTTTTTTGTAATTTTACCATAATCATGTCTTATAAAGTGTGCAAGGTTCCTTCAAAAGCATTGCACACAAAGGAAAAGAAAACACTAAGATTCTATCACTGTGCTTCCTAACAAGGACACCCAGCACTGGCTTCAGTTCACAAAACCTACTGTCATCAGCAGAGACATACGTAACGTACTAAATGCGGGAAGAGCTGTTGGGCTTAATTCTTTTTTGTTGCACATCTCAACTACGTGCTCTGACTAGAGCCGGGGACAAGTTGAACACTGCTTCATAAATTACATTCTCTAACTGGGAAGTGGAGGTACTGGGGGTTCAGATCAACAAAATAACTTCACTGTTACAACTCCTAACTCCTAACAACTCCCGGCCTTGATCCCGGGGTAGAACCTGCAGCCATTCTCTAAGTGATGCTGAGGAGAGGGGTACTCGTACCCTCTTTTTGAAGCTTTGCCAGCGGATAATGAGAGTCACGAGACCAAAAGGAAAGGAGATAACGCAAGTCCAAAGACAAGGGTTTTTAACTAGGGAAGAAGAGTCTAACTCATTTTAAAAAGATTAAGCATTTTGTTATCAGACGCAGAATACTCTGAAAATTTGAGACTCCTCGTTGTCTGAGAAATGAAATGATGAAAGAGGAATTCATACAAATTGGCTTAAGACACATATTTACAGGCTTCGTGTCATTTTTTGCAGTTTATGGCACAACAACAAGGCTTAAGGTTGAAGAGTGTATTATGTAAATACAGACATGCAGAGTATATATTTATAAGCCCACTGTTGGTAACACAAGGATAATGAAACAAAATAAGAACATCTGTTGGAATGTTAAGTGTCTTTCTAATTAAATCCAGTAGTTGAATGAATCAATTCATTACCAACAAGTCTGGTTTATTATCTCATTAATACAGCTGGTTAATATTATGAGGAGATTAGCCCAAGAACTTGAAATGATCCTAAACCAAAAATGAATGCAACAAAGACACACAAGCAAATAAAGGAGTCTAAACAATGAGTAAAAAAACGAGGTTTTCAGACGTGTAAAGAACAAAGGGGGAAAAGAATGACAGGAAAACAAAAGACACCTAGCAAACCTGGCACTCCATACTAACAGCATAACTGATGCCGACTGGAAAACAGAAAGGCTGGATACCTTCCCCCATCCTCAGACTGATTACATGGCAAAAACATTTAGTTATCAAAACGCCCAAACTCCCAGATCCGGTACGCTAGGGAACCAAGCTGGATTCCTATAGGTAATTCTGCATTTAAAACACTTTGGGAAACGAGTAGTTTTGACGCTTTGTCTAGTATTCGAGGCTTTTTGAGCTATAATGAAAAAGAGTATCGAGAAGCACCAGCTTGACACTTGAGATACACACATGACAGCTTCCCTGTTTTGCAGCCTTGGCACTGCAGCATCTATTTGTTGGCACAGCAGCATTCCCTAATTTGTGGTCATATTCTTGGAAGAGATTTTCTACTGATTACAGGATTTTTCCTTTGTTTTCTAGAATATGAAAGATGAATGACTAATGACTCGCCAAATAAACAGTATTCAAAAACAAAACTCAGAATAATGGAAATCAAAGAATAAATAAAACACCCTGTCATCATTTTCACCAATACTACATGCAAATATGTTCCTTGGTGAAAGAAGAATCAATGTACATAACAATTTCCTAGCTCCACATATTAAAGCACTATTAAGTTGATTTATCATTGAGTCTGAGTTCATGAGGAGTTATTTAGGTATTACTTCTGCTTGTTAACACACGATGAATGATATTTAGTTAAAATGTCCATGTGCTCTAGCAGACAACACATCCTGTAGCTTCCCTCAAGATCAGTCGGTCTCAACCCTGCCTGGTTTTTCATTGAATGCAAATGAGCACTTCAAAAGAATACTTAATCCTACAGCTAAACCTTATCAGTTTTACAGAAATCGTGCATATTCTGTAGCATCCACTGTCTGGGAATACGAGAATTTTACTCCAGTCAAATGACAGTTTTAAGAAAAGCTGTGAGTTACCAAATCCTAGTATCTCAGGACAGTTTCTATAGAGCAGGTGTCTGCTGGGAGCTGGAACTAACAGAAACACAACTGTGCTTAATAGCCATATTTAACAGGGCTGCTCTGTCGGGGAGCTTAGGATGTTGCAGTTTCATTAGCATTAACAAGTGTTGCTATGGGTACCAGAGCACAGGCATCAGAATACAAGTGAATAGAAGGAGTGGGAAAGTGATTAATACAAATGTGAAGTGTTGGAATTTTAATAAAAAAGAAAAGCATTGTGCTTGCCAATATGATCACGTTTAAATAATAGACTACATTACTGCCCAGTTCACGAGCAGGTACATGCCACTGCTTGCCATCTTTCTGCTTGAGCCCAGACAAACCCCTACATCAATAAAAATAAAGACCGGAGCAAACCCACTGTCCTCACATTGAGAGGGACACAAGTGCTCACGCACACATTAATGTGTGAAAGTGACCCTAATAAGTATTCATAACAATATTTAAGTGCTGATGTTAATAGGCAATTTATAAATATTTAACACATTACAGACAGGTCAGAGCCACATAATACCTCATTCCTCGGTAAATGGCACAGACTTACATTAGCGTAACTAAATGCAGGGTTTGGTATCTTCACCAGAAACGTGAAACAATATTTATCTACTTCAGAATGTAATTTTGAATAATTTTATTACACCCTTTACTGCTACTCTTATTGAATCAGATCAGTCGTATTTCTTACAACTGCTGTTAAGCAAAACTAGTACCATTTCTGTTTACCGAACACCTAAAGGGTGAAATAGTAACATTACAGGAGCATCTGGGTCATATGCAAAATACAAAGCCAATTTCTACTCTTAGCCAAACGAGGAAAACACATCTTACACTAATTACTAAACAAATGTACATTTATCCTTCCTCCCCCCCAAGTTGGAATTAAAAAATGCACAGTAACAGTAATTCCCACAAGTGACAACCCATGCGATGGGTAATAGAACTTCTACTTTGCTGTTCCATTAAAAAGTGAAGGCTGTAGTTTGGACTCTACTTTCAGCAGGTATTTCTTTGATTTTAGCAACATCTTCAAAATATCTCCCAAGTCCTAACACATCCACTCTCATACGCTTTTGGCAGTCAATACATTCTTACTGATTCTTTTGGAGGCACCTTAGGATTTATTTGTGCTGCTTCCCTCAGCGACAGGTGCTGCCGTGGGCTCGTAGGACAGACTGTGCCTGTATCCCTGTGAGCTGCACTGTGGCTGGTACGCAATTTTTCATTACTCCCATGGCCAAAACACGTTCCTGAGTTTCAGCATGCTGGTCTTCCACACCTGTGGCTACACCTTCCTTTCTAACCCCACTCTGGCCGCTCCTCCAGGATGCCCTTACCAGACTCTTCCTCTGCTGAACACCTTTAGCTCTCAGATTTCCTCACAGGTGTGACAGGAATCAGGAAACCAAGTTCAGTTTAATCACTTCATGCGATTTTCCATAAAACTTAATTCGTATTTCCTTCTACCCCTCCCTCCGTTCCCTGCCCCCAACCCCAAACCCCGGCAGTACAGAGGTGGCATGTTATGAGTTACACCACCAGCCATCAGTCTCCCTTCATGCCCCAGCTCTCTCCTTCCAAGAACACTTGTTTATCCTCACTTTTATCATACGGTATCCCCAAAGCTTTTCCTTTCCTGAATTTTGGCTGTGGATACAGCTTTCCTTGCAGTCTTCATAGTTAGTTCTACAAACATTTATTTGTGCAAACATTTTACTTATGTGAACAATCTTAACCAGGCTATTTGACTTGTTCTTCACCTCAATGTGTTTGCAAGATGAGAACTGTAGATCATAAATACACGGAGGCTGTTTTAACATCTATAGAGAACTACATCTGTCTACACTTTTTTTTTCCTTCAAATAGAAAAGCAATAAAGCAAATCAAGCTGAGTATGAAGTGGCACTTAATACTCAGTGGTCTTCATTGATATTTTCTCTGTACTTAAATGCTTAATTTTAAAAATTTATATTTATGAATCACTTCAGCTTGTATGAATTATTATACTGATCTCCACAGCAATACAACACTTCAACAAAAAAGGTATTTTTGAAGTAAACAATACTGACCTTTTCTTATTTAGTGTGATTGATCACATGACATGGTAGATATGGAGAGCTGCGATCCCTGTTATGTACTAAATTCAGGGATTAAGAAGCAATGATTAAACCTTACCCTATTATCTGGAAAGATTAACATGGTAATTATGTAGCCTGAATCCCAGAATGCTTAGTTACAAAGAGGAAGAAAACATGCAACACAAGAATTTGAAATGGAAAGACAAAAGTGATCATTCAGGTTCTTCTTTTGCACTTATCACATAAATCTAATTAATAAAACCCAGTAGCTTTTTTCTGTTTAACTTGCTATTTAATACAAAGGTATATCAAAGGCATAATAAAAAAGCACAAACAATGCTGTTTCAAAGTTGAGGTATAAAGACTAAATTTCCGCTATTTTCACACGAAAACTAACTACTCAAAAAAAAAAAAGTACAATTTTGCGCCAAACTGATCAAGACTGTCATTTAAAAGCTTTTAAAAATAAGCATTGGAAGGCATCACAAGTAAACATGTGTAGGCAAATTTAGTCTTTCTCTATGTTACACTGCCACTGTCCCGCTGACTCCTCTGCAAACATCCGCAAGCTGGAAATAGGCCATGTCTTAGTTTCCATTTGCTGTGATTGTGACCTTAGCTCTTCCACAATGAAGAGGTCCTAACAGTGTGTTTAATAAGAATAGCAATACTTCTTCATTGCTACAATTTATCTTTGCGGTGCCTTTAACAACTACTGTACTAAGCCTAGTACCTTTTATGCCAGCATTTCTACATGAAACATGTTAATTAGTTTACTCTCTACTTCTTGTTACCATTATTTAGTAGAGATCAATAATTCTTTATTACAAGGATTTTCCTTATCTTTCCTCGTCACCCGTCCTTTTCCTCTAACAGGATTCAATTCAAGCTCGTTTATCCTCTTCACGTTAAATGGATTGCCTAGTGGTCTTTTTAAATGATTGCTTTAGATTCTGTAGCTAAAGGAAAGGCTGTGTAATTTTCCTTAAAAAACCTAAAGCCTGCTTTAGCTAGTCCTATGAGACACCCCTATGTCATTATGACAGGAATTTTCAGAATGCTCCTGAATAAAATGTTTGCATCGCAGGGTTTATACCTCTTCAACACTGGTAGACATTCCTTGAAAAAGGCAACTATTTGAGAAAACCACCTAAAAATAGTATGAAGTTTTCATTTGAAATGTCACTGTAATTTTTTTTTCAGACTCGGATAAATTAGAACTAACCTCAAAGTGCATCCCGAGAAGTCCCATTTCTGGGGACTGATGTTTGTGGGTTTCATACTGACAGAACAGGCTGAAATCTCTCTCAGGTATTCCGACCGAGCTTCCTGATACTCAGAAAGCCTTAGAGGTTGGATTGTTTAACTGAATTTTCTACTTAATGAAGAATCAGTACGAGGAAGAGGCCCCGTGGCGTTAGAAGCTCTGTGGTCTGTTGCTGCTTTCTCAGTGAACTGGAGCTTTTCCAGTTGGAGAGTAGCAAAATAAGTTGTTACTACTTTTAGAATCAAAACTCCATAAATTGGTATTCAAACTGGAAAAAACAATGGCTGAAAAGGGAAAGTTCATTATAGCGTGCAGTGATGTGGATCAACATAGTCCAGCCTAATTGATATCTTAGTGCAGGAAAACAAAGCGTTGACTGTATTTCAAATAATCCACTATTTATACTCTTTATAAATAAATTTTTGAAAATTAATTTCAGAGGAAAGTATTTTCAAGTCAGAGCTTAAATACTAATGTCTTATGGATCAAAGGGACATCTCACAGCAGGCTATATCAAATTTCTGTGAGCATATTCTGACTTTGTACCAGCGTTTGAAATGAATATTTTTGTGATACTGGACTTATTTGTCTTGTCCTTCACACACTCATTAAACATATGACACATCTTGACTTCTTAAGTATGATACACACTTACTAACTCATACTGCTAATGTAGCTCATGGACACGGATGGTAAAATAATTGAAGTTAACTTCCTCAAGAAACAGAATTAGAATGTTAGAATTAGTGATACAAGTTGTTTGTGTTTTTCAGGCAACATTTTCCTAACTGTATAAATACATGCAGACTCCTGAACATTAAATTAGTACAGTAATAACACAGGCTGCGTGTTTTCATCCCATGTAAGACAAAATCAAATTAAAACCTCAAGCAGGATGTTTTCTGTTACATACCAGCCTTCAGAGAAAAAGCTCTATCTCATTTATTCATGCATTACCGAGTCATAATAAAATTCAGTGCTGGCACACTGGTCAAGACAAATGCTAGCGAAGTGCTCCGGTGACAGCAGTATCACTTATTACTGCACACATTTGTTTCGTAACCGTTCCTGCTTTTATATCGTGCGTCTTCTGCACTCTCACTGTGGGACCGCCAGGGCCGACACACGCTACCGACTCGGGCAGCGGTCCCGAATGGCAGGATGCCGAGCCATGCTTCCCTGCACGACTCCCCAGCCCTGTCCCTCTTCTGGCACGCCGGCACAGCTCTGACCCATGCAGAAGCCCTGCGGTCCCTGGTCACCCTCCAGCTGCTTCGCACACGGGCTGAGTTTAGAGAGCCGTTTTGGCGCACGTGAACTGGAGCCGTCTGGAGTCCACATACATACAAAATGCATCCCAACCCCCAGTGGGGACATCTGGGTCTAAAGCAAGGGGCATGGCTTCAGACAGCTTTGAGACACCTGCACACTGAGGCCGTTCGGTGTGGGAAGACTGACTACACGCAACCCAAAGCAAAAAATGCCAAACCATGAAATATAGTTGCAGGGACCGCAGGACCAATTGCCTTTACCTGCTGTGCCTTATTACTTGTTCCTGTGGACTGAGCCACACCATACCATACCAGCTCGTGAGGCTGAAACAGATGCCATATCCAGTTATAAAGCTTCTATGCCAAAGGGACAAAAAGAAGGCTTTTAACCTGCTGCTACTACTACACAGAGGAAGACACAGAAGTAGCTGCTCCTCAGGGACAGGAAGTCCACCAGTGACAAGTGGGAGGATGACATCTCAATGAGCAAGGATCAAACAGAACCAGCTGGGCCATCTCACACTGGTCACTGGCTGCCAGTCATAAAAATTAGAGAAAAATACACTAAAGTAGAAAAAAGACTGTTCTGGAGAGATTCAAAAGGAATGCAAAATTCAAAAGGAAAGTTCAAGAAACCCATTTGAAATACATTACTGAAAACAGACAGGTATCTGTCTGAGAGTTTCGGACCACTGAAACCACTAACAAAACATCTACTACAATTTCTCATTTACAAGTCTACTATAGCAACATATTAGGATAGAGTGGCAAACAAGCAGTGAACATGGAATTACCTGCTGGGAAACCAGGCCTTGATATCAACAATCAGACGTCAGACTTGCAACTACACTGTTCCCTATAGTGCCAAAATATTAAAAGTTGACAGCTACTGTTGTACACTGATGATCTAAAATCCTTTATAATCAGAGAATAAACTCAAGCAAAATGCAATGCCCTTTTCATTTATTTCATAATTATAATTTGACTGCCATAACACATAACATGTTTTGAAAAATCAATAAAGGCTCCAGTTGAGCACCCTTGGCTCCACGTCATAATCAAATTATCAAATATGGGTACTATTTCTATACAAAGTAGTTTAAGCACACCACGTTTGTACAGCAAAAAAGTGTTACTGCTTATACTACAGGGCATAAATCTACTGCCCTGCCAAGTGGGGCAGAGCAACTCCCTAACATTAAACTGTATTGCCACACTAAATAGCCACATGCATTACATTTGTACCCTTAGTAATATCTGCCATATTCTTACTGAGGCACACTGCTTGCACACCCCCAAATTACCTAACCCTACTGTTTGGCATCTTTCAAAAATTCGCGCATTATATCGCAAGCTAAGCAACACAGTTTCAGTCTGGCTTTGTGGTTTTAAAGGTACTGGCCAATGCATTATTTAATTCAACAATGATCAGGTCACTGGACACTATTTTTTTTTCCTCTCGAGTGACTGTAATTAATTAATGATGACACGAGACAACAGTTCTGCAAAGAACCTGCACTTTCACTTACACATTCCCTTGTCTTCAGGGAGACACCGGTCAGGATGACATGCCAACTCTTCACAAGCACAGACTTGCACAAAACTAAGCCCATTTTTTCTCTCCCAGTTCTTCAATGCCATGCTCTTTCCCACATTGTGCAGGGCTTTTATTGATGCAATATTTAAAGCTAGTTTAAAAGGTCCATAGAAAGACCTTCAAATGCTTTCAGGCTTTTCCCCTGGCTTCAGCCTGCCGCAGTTTTGTGGCTGAGAACATAAAGCAGAAGCCTCAGAGAGTCTGGGAACGACTGTAGTTTTAGGATGCAGATGTTCACACAAAGATGCAGGAGTTGCGAGACAGGACATGGTGGAAGGAAGCACGTAGGGCTGGGAAAGGTTATGAAGGCTGTTTGAACAGACAAGAATTTCACCTATACTGAAGTTAAAATACTTAACGCTTGTAATTTCGTAATATTTAAGTCTTCTTCCTTTCCTACAGCCTGCTCTTGTCACAACCATACTCCAGCTTAAGACTTGTATTCCTTCATCAAGAAAGCTGGCTAAAATCTTAAAGGGACAATTCTATCACCTGTTTATATGACAGGCACACCTTATGGCAGACATCACTGGCTACAAGGACTTACAGTTTTGGTGCTCTTCCGGAAAACCAGTGTTGTCCAATAAAAACAAAACAGTGAACAGGTTGTTTCAATAGGCATAACAAGCTATCCCGGCATCTGTGTCACACTTAGAACATTCAAAAAGCTTGTAATACCTCCCTGGTCCACGCTGCTACATCTAAATAAAACATGTCCACATCTATTATTTGTTCAGGCAATGAGAAACCCTTTCAGATAAGAAGCAGGTATTTGCTAATACTGATGAAATCCTTTAAACCATCTCAATCGGCAGGCTAATGAACCACCGCTCACGGTTGCTCTACTGCAGGTAGCAAAAGGCCTGAGCAGATATTGCAAAGAACTTTAAGGCTTTAACACGCAAACAAGTTATCATGTTTAACCTGTTTTGTGGTCCACAGGAGTGGGCTCACCAGGTAGCCTGAAGCAGCTTACTTCTCAAAGAGCTCCAGTTAGTATATAGAGCAGCTGATAGTTGGTAGCTCGTTTGTGTATGAAAGCCTTCACCTGCTACTGAGCAAGCAAGAATTGTCTTAGATGAAGGGAAATAAAGGCAGCTCAATGTCCACTAGTAGACAGTTAAATTGTATCTAACAAAAATAGAGGCTATACCTCTTCTTTTTTTTAAGCTATAAAAGCTTACTGAGTTCAGAGAAAACCAAACAACAAGCCTTTATTGGGTATTTTTAGAGAATAGAGCATACCCTGTGTCTTGTGCTAACGGCACCTACATACTCACTCTGAGGTATGGGGGACACCGCTTTGCCATCAGGTAAAATACAGTGCACATTTGTAACACAATTATTTGTAAAATTATGGCAGGATCACAGGCAGTTCAGATCTGTATTACCAAGCAACACAGTCCATTACTTATTTTATTAATCCATTACTACCCATTTAATTAAATACTTAGTTTCACTTGTATATTCTCCCATCATCAGGGGTTTTTTTTAAGAAATGTGCTATGGAAGGCTAAAACCACTAAAATCTTATTGTAACATTACATGAAAGGATTTTGCCTTTTTACTCTCCAAACACAGAAGCACATAAAAGGTTACTTTTCCAACTGCAACTTAGTAATTTCCAGCCCTCCAAAAGATTCACATGCTTATCAGGTAACCATTCAAAATGACTAATTAAAAATAGTAACAAATGTTCTTAAAATTTTTTTAAATAACACTGTTTCAGGAGATTCATTCTTGTAATCATATTAAAATAAACTGTGTTGCACTTACAGAATTAATTACTGAACTTATTCTCCAGGTGTAGTGATAGTGACTCAGTTCACGCTGATTAACCTCTGTCAAACCAAGATCCTTTTTGAAGCTAGTAATGCCTACTGGTAGAAGGAATCTCTTCTTCCCCTCTCCAAAATCTATGGCACGGTGGAAGCCCCGGGTCTTGGAAATCCTCCACTGAACACACAGATTTAACACAAGAAACGTATCACCAGTGGATCTAGATGCGTGGAAGCCCCCTGTGGGGGAACAACTGAGGATGCAACCAAGTGCGTGAACGTTTGGAACTGTCTGGGGCTTTAAGGAAGGGCACCGAGCAGGATACCAACCTCTAAATCCATCAAAGAGAAACGGGCAGATACGGGTAGGCTGGGTGAGCCCATTAAGCTAATGTCTGAAGGAACTCAGGTGAGCAAACTGGCAAGAAGTGACAGCTGTATGGCTGCTCCATCGCCTTGCTGGGGTTGTCACCCATGGCAGCGGGCAGCCAGCAGCTCCCTGTTGACAACCACGCACGCTGGGGATGTTTGAAGGGGAAGGAGGTAACCCGCTCCCTCAGGGCTGATCTGCATAGGAGGGGTAGTACAGGGATGTGCGGGGTGGGAGCACGTCTGGTTCATTACTGTATTTGGTTAAGGACTATTCAGTACAAAAGGAAACAACAAGCAACAAGGGAAGGAGTGGATTACACACAAACACACACCGGCACTAATGAGCAGGTGATAACAGAACCAGTAAGTGTCTCTGGTCACCACAGGAACTAATGCCATTAACAGGAACTACTCAAGACAGCCTTGCACAGGTTCAACCTGAACTTTGTCACCGATAAGGATGGGGAAATGTCATTATCTGTTGTGTTAAGGTATATTTGAGGGTGTTTGTGGAACGGTGTGAAGCTTGTTATGGGGCATCAGAAGAGGCTTGTGGGATTATACTCATCTTATTATGGGAAATTCAGAGGAGGGGCCAAAGGAAGAAAGGTAAGGATAGGGGAGAGCAAACATCAGAAAATGAAGGCGGGGAATGAAAAGGGCCAGCCACATTTAAACAGGCTGCTGGTGGGTATGCTCTTATGGTCAAACCCTCCACATGGTCACTAAGGTCTGTATTTTCTTCTTACTAAATCCTTTCCTTGAACACTTTTTTTTTGTGTTTGTAATTCACCCTCTATCCTATGTGTGATACTGCTGCAAAGCCTAGGAGCCAGGAGCTCCAAGTCACAAGGTCTGCAGGTCCAGGAATCAGCAACTAGAGAGACCATGGTGTGTCTATGATTTCCTAGTGAATTTAACCCTGTATGCATTGTGTGTGTATGTGTAATTTGCTAGCAAGGTTCAAACTGGAGTAGCCAGTGAGTAGAAGGAGACCTGTACCTGGAAAGACTCAAGGTCTGAGTGAGTGGCTGGACAAGGAGCCCAGGGTCCAGCCATACGCAGAGTCGATGCCTGGCAAGGCAGTCCAGCCAACAGACTTGGAGACTGACTTGTGCTAATATTTGAGGGATCCGTGACTGTGGGGTACACGTGAGACAAGTGTATCAACTTTGATAGCCAACACCAAGTCAGATTTGCTAGCAAACAGGAGGAAACCTGCATTCTGGGTAAGAGGACCAAGACATAGATACCAGATGGGTTTAGATTCCACAGTAATGTTCAAGGAATCCATGAATGTGCACTTGCTTCTGAATTGGGCAGTGAGGGTGTCTACTCAGTGTCTATGGTGTTTTCACTAGTCACTTCAATCCTGACCAGTCTTTACCACCCCAAACAGGACTCAAAAGTACCACCCCCCTTAACACTCCACCCTTGAGAACAGACTTCAGGGCAGGGCACAGCCATATACATTGCTGCTGTGGCCATTTCCCTCTCTGTCTGGCTGTCCCAGGGAAAGGGAACAAGAGAAGAAGTTTCCCTTTCTGGAAGAGCCATAAGTGGCCAGGGGCCACTGCTGGGGAATCCCTTTAATTGTTCCTTCAGCAGGCCGACCCTGATGCATGCATGAGCTTTGTTCAAGGTGCCCTGCAGCACCGTACCCTCTAACATAGCTTGAAGGAGCAAATGTGAAGGAAGTTGTCACTACAATGCTCTCAGGAGTTATGGATAGCCTGGAGACATAACTTGAGTGGAAAAAGGGAAACACTCGTCCACTCCCCTCCTCACTTCCCAGCTTCCAAAACAGAATTGAAGCAGCAACATAGAGGCAAAATCCCATCTGTGTTTTAGCGCCTCACTTCCCCGACTCCCAAAAGTTTCTGGGTGGACTTTCAGCTACCAAGCTCAGTAGGCAGGAGAGCTACAGAGAAACTTCATCTTTCTGACTCCTAATTTACTCCTGCTTAAAAGCAGAGATTATGACACTGCTGAGAGCCAGGTACCTCATGTGGAAGTCGTGCTTTCATGCTTTGCCTCACCACCTTTCGTGCTGTTGTGACTCCACCAGGCCTAATGAAGTTTAATACTAGGGAAGAAGGTGCAGGGACTACAAAGAGAGATCACACGGGGGGACAGCCAGGAGTAGTGTGGTGAAAGAGAATGATACACAAGAATTAGGGGTGGAAAAAAAATAATTTAAAATAGAGGTAATACAGAGAGCAGGGGTGAAAACAGGATCCAGAAGCAGTCTGTGGATGACAGCTGTTGAGATGCATGGCAGCAGGGCAGGAGTGGTGGGACCAAAGGAAGAGTTGTGGGCAGCGGAGGCTGGTGGTTCGGAAGGGAAAGGGGCAGGATAAAAGGAGTAACTGAGCTGGGTGTGGGAGATGGCAGGGGCAGGAGAGACAGAATTAATATTGAAGAGTAACTGGCTGAGGAACTGTCATTAGAGGATTAGAGAGACCTTCTAGAGGCAGGTGACAGCTGAGGAACAGAGGCAATGAGTGACGAATGAAAAGGAGGCTTGAAGTAGCTGAGAGGACAGCGTGAAAGGCTGGAGAGCCACAAAGGACAAAAGTGTTTGGTGCAGAAGTGAAGAGACAAGCCGGATCAAGCCATTTATTTTCTGATATACAAGCAGATGGGGGCAATCACAAAGAAGTTTATGAAGAAAATTAACTGGAAGCTAAAATGCCCACCAAAACCTTGTGCTGGCAAAGGCCAGAGCAGCAGAGGAGATACCCTGAGAGCTCGACAAGACAGCAAGCCCAAATTTTCGCAGGCGACACCGAAAACAGGGCAGGAGTGCCAAGATACACACGCTGATGACCAGACCCTGGCCTGAGGTTTAGCTAACATGAGAAACTACTGGACAGGACACAAGAAATGGCTGAACATAAGCAACAGTGAGGAGCTGGCAAAAGTTGCTGTGAGCACAGTGAGGAAGGGCTAGCTTCCAGGTAGTTGAGAGGCGCTTATGTGAAAGGCAGCCAGGCTCCACAAAAACTTGTGGGGAGATTTTGGGGAGTGAAATCTTGCATGGCCAACAGGGCTGAGGTAACGTATCATACTGTGTGAGGCTGAGATAGCCCAGGTAAGAGCACCAGAAATACCAGATTTCATCAGTCATCAAGCTGGAGCAGTGAGGAGGAGGAGACCCTCACCTGGAAAAACTTGGTGTCTGAGCCAGTGGCTGGGTAAGGAGCTCAAGGGCCAGGAATGGATATTAAACAGCCCACCTGGATATTCAAGTGGCCCGCAAACACAGAGGTGCTTGTGAATCCGAGGAGGAATTGTGCTTTCCCTAGTGAATGTCAATCCTGATCTACCAGAAGGGAGGAACACCACTGGGCTACCCCTATTCTTGTTTACGCGAGCATTGTCAGTGTTTATGAGGATATGATAAAAGCATTGCTTTCTGGGTGCCCGTGTGGCCAACCATTTCAGTTTCGTGTTTGTGCAGGTCTCTCGTGGGTGCACGCTCAGCCTTGCTCCTGGCCAGACCTGCAGGCAGCAACAGCAGCAGCTGCATGCATCAACCCAGATAGAGAAACCTCTCGGGTCTGAGGGTACATGGGACCGGCTTTCAGTGACCAGGAAAGTGGAATGCCTGGGTCCCAGAGTCCACTGGGTTGAGCGACTCTCATAGCATCCTTAACAGAGGGAATTCACTGTTGAGCTAAAGAAGTGACACTTACAGTAGCAGGAACTAAACAACTTCACTAAAATATCTTCTAGGTAGCAATGAGAAAAGGTAGACTCGCGCAAGACCAGTCAAACTTTAGTTTTCCACAGTAAGCTGAATTCCCTTAAAAATGGGAAACAAGAGAGAGACGTGCAAGGAATAAGAATAACACGCTGTGCTCTGGCATGGTGCGCTCCAGCAGCACGGTATTAAAAAGCATTTGAGCACATTAAGACCTCGAGTACGAAACTGTAACTGTCAGACTGCCGATGAAGCTATGAAAGACACAATTCCAGAAGAAACCTCATTTTAAAATCTACTGACAGGTGCTGTAAGAAATGTTGATATGTAGCATAATTAATGCAGACTGAACAAATTGTACTGTGGACAGTGATATGTTTATTACAAGCCACTTGGTGAAGGCTGCTGGAGGGAACTAACTAGAAAGCAACACCATCCTGGATTAGAATTTACAAGCACAGGCTTTCCTGTAAATAGGAAAAAAAATTGTTATTTCATTTCCCTATATACTGTTTCCAAAGAAGTGACACACCTTCTCAGGTGCACATGCAAATACAAGATGTTGCAAGAGCAAATAGGTTTGCAGAAATTAAACCTCTGAAAGAATAAGGCTTTTGCTCAGGCAGGGAAATGATATATATTAGGGTGAGCTATTTCTTTGCCCACAGACAACGTGATTTATAGTATGAGATCTGTTTACCCTAAATGACTGGGCTATAAATTAATAATTTTGAAGAGGTTATTTCAGCTATAGGGTAGTCTTGTCTTTGTTCAAGGGAAGAAGAAAGACGGGGTCTGAGCTTAATACAAACATGCCGAAGTCAGTCATGGTTAACATGATGGACAGCAGTTAAAAGGCTGTGGCAGAATTTCATGACTCCCAGACAGCATGTTGGCAACCCTCTCTTAGGGAGACAAGGATAGCTTGGATGTACATGGAAGTCTATAGGCTGGAGTGGATGTTAATTTAGCCCGGCACCTATTATTCTGATTTTCAATAGTGACTTTTACACATTTTGTCACCTAGAAACGCCAAAGGATCTGCTGGGGACGCAAAGCACGTTTGGGAGCAAAGACACTGAAAGTTCATTAATCTTCTCCAATGAGTACTTGAGCTCACTAATAGGAAAACAACATAGCCCTCTGAACTCCAATGGAACAAACTTTTTTTTGTTCTGGTGCCTTTACACTGTGTAAGTAAAGACACCTTTACTCGTGTCTTTACAAGAGTTACCTGGAAAAACCTCAGTAATCTCCTCGTCTGTAGTACTCCACAGACTTTATACTCGGTTTCACACAGAAGACTTTCACAGACAAAAGTGCATGTTCTTTTCAACAGTTAAAAGGGCACAGCTTTGCCTCTGGGTGCATTTACACCAGTGTGGAAGCGCTCAAGGAGGGTCTGGCTTTTCATGTAGAAGAGGCTCACACCAACACGCTGCAACACATAATAAATAAAGTAAGAGTACCACTTTAACTCTTAACTTTAACTCTCTTCATAAACCACTTTTATGAACAGAAGCAGAGTACATACTAGAGAAACACCACAAAGGTCACTTAAAAGGCCACACTACCAAAAGATCACTCACTACCAAAGTTTGACAACTAGAAGGATAAACACGGAGGAAGTGTGTTCCGACTCCAGGTTTGAATCTGTCTGCTTGCACATGACTTTTCCTTATGTTGTGTCCTTCACACTATTGGCAACTTAAAAATTCAACATAACTTGACGGTAGAAGCTAAAAGACAATCTGGACTGAAAAAAAATTGCGCCACTTCCCTCTCTGAAATGTGAAAACATTAAACCCTGGGTTTTTTTTTTTTTCAGTTCAAACTGAATCATCCCCTAAAATTTCTAGTTACCTGTTCAGAGCAATGACTTGTTTGGAGAACATTTTTTTAAAACCAGACGTACTCACCTTACTGGCGAGGCCTGCAGAGCAGCACCGTATCCCTGGTGTTTCCGCCCGTTTTTCCATCTGTCCCTGCCCCCAAGACCAGAAGATGTACCTCAAGCTCTTGCTCCTGCCTCACAACGCCTGGGTTTCTCTAAGAAGGCTCAGCTCGGGCTGGGGATTTTTGGAGTTTACCAAAGGTAAGTTCTAGCCAAGCTGCTTCCCGAAGGGCACAGACAACCAGGACGGAGACCTCGCCGGTCTTGCTGCTCGTGGTGCCCGACTTCTGCCTGGCCGTCACCCCCCGACAGGCCACTGCTGCCCCTTGCTGCGCACCCCCTGCTCCTCTCCGGCTCCGCGCGGGTACGTGCTCACACACGGGTTTAGGTGAGGAGCCAAAAAGGAGCCTGACTGACGTCCCACCCCCCCGGCGCGCCGCCGGCACCGCGTCCCTCTCCAGCACACCCCGCCGGGGAGACCCCCCCCGGGTCCAGGCGCCAGGCGCGGGGCTTGGCCGAGAGGAGGCAGGGCACAAACGGGACTCACGCCCCGTGGTAACCGCCGGGAGGCGGGGACGCGGCTACCGGGGGCTCTCCCCGCAAGCCCGCTCCGACGGGCGACCGGCAGGGCCCGCGCCGGGCCGGGCCGGGCCGGGCCCCGACGGCTGCCGGCTGCCCCACACGCTCCCCACCCCCGGCGCCC
>VZSF01006075.1:503942-572879 GCA_013398295.1 Chionis minor | reverse complement strand
CGGGGCCGCGGGCATTGTTCGCGTCGGGGGTTTTGTCGCGGCTTCGGTGGAGACCAGACAAAGTGTCGCTTGTGGGAGTCGCGCTCCCTCCCCTATTTGTTCAACTCTGCCCGGCGCGGGGCTCTGGAGCCCCTTGATTTGGCTTCCCAAGTGATCGGGGCGGCTCGCTGTGATGATCGATTTCATTTTTTATTTATATATTTATTTTTTGACGCTACCTATTCAAACCGCTGGTGGCTTCGTCCCGGACAATAGCCCCCTTCCCCCGCCCGCCCGCGACACGGATGCAGCCGAACTGTCACCCAGGGCGCTCGGAGCGTAGGAAGCAGCTTTCCCTCTGTTTACGTCGCGCGTGGACGCGGAGTTGTGGATGTTCCGGCGGGAGCGGGGGGAGCGCGGAGCCGCCTTTGTGTCGGTGCGCGTCCCTGCGCGCAGCGGCGGCTCCGGCGAGCGATTAGCGCGGGAGGCAGCCCCGCGCCGCGCCGGCCCCTTCGGACTTGAGTCCAGATGTTGCCGTTAAATTATAGCCACCGTCCACGGGATTTATTTTCTTGCCGCCTTTTTATTTGCCGGGTCACAGCTGGGTGGCGAGAAATTGATTAGTCCTGCCACCCGCCTTTCTTCAGGAGGATGGGCAGAGGCTTAAAAACCACTCTGGGACTCCCTGGAATGGCATGCTGGATATCAGCGGGCAAGTATTTCAAGCTGCAGCCCTCCTCTCGCTCTAGTTGTTGTGTTGTTGAGGTTTTCTGATTTTATTTTTGAGCCTAGTATGCTATTTCACAACTAAAGCATATTTTTCTTTTTTTCCTGATTTGTTGGCTAAAAAGCATCTTTTTTAATACAGAAAACAAGCAGCCAAACACTGTTCCCCGTACTTGAATAACTACTCTCTGGTCGCTGAACAATTAAGTGATATTCCTTAAACCTTTTCAGGTAGTTCCACATGGATCACTGTCTAGCTCTTCCTCTCCTACCAGGGCCGGTGTCAGTGAAATCTTATGCCTGCTAAAGAGATACATTCACGATTTCTCAGTGGGGCTTCCTTTTGGTCAGCCAGAAAACGTAGTTCACCACAAAAATCCTCTTTATTTGTGTAAATATAATATAGTCACAAAAAAGATGCTTATTCTTATTTAAATTCAGTCCATGGTCTTCTGTGATTTGCCTTCCAAAGGCTATTCAAGATAGTAACAAAAAGCCACTGTTTAATTTGGGTCCTCTATACCCCTAGGATGGGGGGTGATACCGTAGTTCGTATGACCATTGCACGATGTTGAAATGCGAACCTAAAAGTAATTCAGTTTTTCTCTTGGACTGCGTTTTATGCTGTGTGCTCACTCACCTGCATGGTGAGTGCTGTCTGCAAAATCTGCCCAGTTATGGTGTAAGCTATTGTGCTCTATAGCACAGTGGTAGGAGATGCAGGAGAAAGAGTTGTATCTTGCCATATAATTCTTCAAAGTTCATGTAAAGTGAATTTCATAGATCATACTTGCATTTTACACCACAGACCTGCTTATATATATATATATTTTTTTTTAGTGCTGGGATTACTACGTTTCCATATAGCTTTTTTAATAGTGATGTATTTATGTGCCCTGGTAAAATGGGTGCATTATAAAACCCCTTTGAGAATCCCGATTAGTTGTACCCAGCATATGTATCCTTTGTATAAAGAGCTTAGGGCTTGCATCCACATCAGACCTCATCTGCATTTTCAATGTGAATTTTGCAGCACATGCTGTGTGCTGCACATTTCTACTGTGACATGCCAAAATGGATGAATAACCAGGCAACAGCCACCTGGTTGCGCTGAAGGGGTTGCTGGTAACCAGGTGGCTGTTGCTCACTCACACAGCCTGACTGATTCCTGCTTTGAGGGGCAGTTCATACAAGTCACAATCCTCAAATTTTTAAACTTCTGCCTGCTAGCCACTGATAATATCCAATTGCTTTTTACAGAGCAGGTTGCTTTACTGTGAGTTCACTGACTGGTAGGCCACCACACTGCCAGTTCATTTCCTAGTAGACAGACATGCTGCCATAATCAAAAACATGAATACACTTGCATGTGACACCCTTTGTACTACAGTTACATGTTTTTATTTCCAAGACTTCAGTTTTGCCAGTTATGTATTATCTGTTAGAATGCTAAAGGTAAAATAAACATTGAAATATTTATGGTTCTGAGAAAGTTTGCTTTGTCTGGGTTTTGATACCTGTATTTTCAGAACAGAAGGTTAAACTTCCGTATTACACTTTGAAATTCCGTATGTTTTGAATCACACCTTCATTTGTTGTGTCAAACTAGTGATGGCATAGCACAAAGGACCCAGCGGCCAGTTATGTGGAGTATTTAACACAAAATATGTGATGTAAGGATAGAAGTAAGATTTTTTTTTAATTTTGCTGTTAATAGTATCTAAATCGTGTAGATGCCAAATGGAGTTGGTTTATAGAACAGGCACACACCATTTATGTGTGAATTTAGAACCTAACAGAACAATATTGTTTGGAACAATAACCAAACCCTTTGTTAAAGCGAGTCATTAAGACAGTGTAGCTGTGGATGCTCTGCAGCAGCAAACTGGTAAGTGTAGCTTTCAGGGGTGACTCTTACCAATTGGTGCAAACTAGGAACTTTAAGCTGTAATAAATAAATTGCAGGGCTACATAATTACTGTGTAGCTGCTGTTTGGAGTATAGATACAAGTTTTGTTAGCCTCAGTATAGAGGATCGGTTTTTCTTTTTGTCTTACCAGATTTGCATACTGCCATATCACCCAATTTCTTGAACTTACCTGAATCTGTAAGGATGCAGTTACGTTTTCTGGAATGTAGGTGACTCGCCTTTTCCTACTGAGCACAAAGCTGCTCGCAGTTCCTCAGAAAGGCATTTTTTTGGTTTAGGACGGAAAGATTAATTAAGGAGAACAGTTAAAAACAGTTGCTGAATGCATAGTCTAATTTATAAGCAGAGTGGTATTCCAGATCCTAAAGTCATTCTGTACAGCAAGATACACTAATTTAACTCAGCCAAGCTGAAATAGTGCTTGGTATTTTTACTGCGGCTAAGCCATAAATCTGCCTTCCCAAGGGGGTATGAAGTGTGGCCGTCTCCTATTTTATAGATGGTGAACCAGAAGGGTTAAATGACTTTGTGCTGTAAACTGAGGTTACAGGAGGGAAAGAGACAGGGGTGTATTAGTTGATCACAGGAGCAGTATTGACTTGCACATAGAGGAAAGCCAAATCAATTGGTTCATGCGATGTTCGTCTGAGCTGCAGCCAGACTAGTCTTGCTAGCAATCCTCTTGAAAGATAGCTGAGATGTCTTTATCTTCATGCAGTAATCGCTTTTTTGACTGCAAGCTAACTTTACTGTAAATGAGCTTGGTTTGTTTAGCTTGACAACAAAAAGACAAAGACTATGATGTGGTTAATGTCACACTGTATCTCTGTCAATAACTGTGCCAGACTTCTAGTATAATGTGTTTTTGTTTAGCACAAACACTTCATCAGCTTCTCATCTGTCCCTCCCCAAGTAGTACAAATGGAGCCTTTGGTCTTATTTCTTGCATTCTGCTGTGTTGATTTTGCCTCATGTTTCTATGTGGCATTTGCTAATATGACCACTAATAACGAGCTATATTCAAAACTTCTGTCAAGCTGCCTTAAATAACTGTTTAGGGGTGAGGCAGGGCAAAACATAGAGCATTTTGAGGCTTGTGAACCCCGTCTGGCTAATGAACAGTTGGAGGATGATGATCTTTGTTTTCTTGTGACTGTGGGGCTGGTCACCTGCAAGTAGGTGAAGGTGAGGTACCACGGGGCCCTGAGCATGAAGTTGGTAGGATACCAGTGCTCCCTTCATTTCAATGGGGTGATGGGAGCCCTTTCTCACTTCATGAAATACTCCCTGAGTTCTAACTATCTGAGATAGAAAATGTGTGGGTTTTTGGTACAGGAAGGTTTTTGACATATGACATGTTGTCATGGGGGCTTTTACATCAGTTTAGGATGTCTGATAAAGATGGTATTTTTCCTGGTCTTCTGTATAAGCAGTATCTTTCAAAAACGGAATTATGTCAACTTGCAGCTTTTGGACTGAAAAAGAAATAAAATCACTGTCTAAGGTTATGCTGGAGAGCAGAATATGAAGGTTGAGATTTTTAAGTCACTTCCATCAGAAGACTAGCCTGAACTTAAATGAATGTTGATAAAGTGGTGAAATTGCCTTAAAATAAAACTAGGTAAGGATTTTAAAATGGATTTTTTTAACAGCTGCTGCCAAAAATCTAGAGTCTCTAGTATACATGTAATGTTTTGAATGTCTGTCATCTCTTAAGGACAACCCAGAGCTGGCTGGTTCATTAACACCTTCTTACATAGTGCCCTTCAGAGATCTTATCTTTCCTATTCAGGATGTATCTGGAGCTACTAGGGAAGACTTTTGAAGGCTGATGTTATTTCATGGCTAGCTGTATACTGGTGACACTGTTTTCCTTCATCTTTCACTGTATTGAAGGTTTTTTGCCACCATTCCCAGTGTTAGACTTGTGTGGCTACTAGCTGGGTCAGATTTAGCTAAAAAAGATGGAACGATGGTGAAGCAAATTACATTCTCGCCCTTCACCCCTTATGTTGTCTCCCTGCTGAAACAATACTTTTTTTGTTATCTAGCACAGGTTAATATAATCTGATTGTTTCTGGGAGCTCAGACAACACATGATGGAGTCAGTAACTTCTCTGTCAAGGAAGCTATAATTGGTTATTTTACTCCTACCACGCAGATATCAGCAACTTCTTGCGCTACTGCAAGAGTGTCTGCCTTTGACACATCTCTCTGCTTCCCTAGGCTGCAGCACAGAAGTGAACCTTTCAGAATAAGAGTTTCAGACTGGTTCAAGGTGAACAGGTTATCTACCACGTTCCATAGTTTCCAGTTAATTTCTGAGTGTAATTCACTGTGTAGGTTTTGGTCTATAAAGTTCCCCATGACTTGAGTCTTGGGATCAGGGAATATCCTGAGGAGAGCATTTTTGACTGCCTGGATCATTTGTGACACTTGAATGTGTTCAGCAACCGAGATGAAGCACTTCCAGCAGAGTTTGCACTCCCGGGAGATGCGCTGCTTCATTTCTTTCATTTTGAGAGACTGAATGGTGTGTAGAGGTGGGTTTTTGGTGGAGTATTTTTGCTACTGGATTTGTAGTTGATTCTGTGAAGGTACAGGGGAGCAAATTAGGTAACCCCTCAAAGTCCTTTCAAGCCCGTCTTTGTGGTTTTGCCCAGAAGGCTTGAAATGTGAAGGTTTTGCTTCACTCTGTTAATCTGGATTTTGGTTTGTTACTGTTTATTTTTGCATGCAACTGTGTGCATCCTTGAATAACTTTGTTTTGCTTTTCCTCCTTTTCTTGCTGTTTGCTATTTTGTGAGGAGCTGGGCAGAATACCTTTGAAGTGACCTCTGTCCCCTTCCCAGCGATTTAGAAACCAGGAGACTAACCTGAAGGGAGATATCTCCTTTTATTCAGTAGTTGCATGTTTTTGACTTGTGGTAGATGGCTCTAATGTTATGCAATACAAAGTTTTGATTTTGTTGTGTGGATGATCAATACAAAAATAGGAAAAAATATGTTCAGAAAGGGCTGTGAGAGATTTAAACTGTACCACTTCCTCAAGGCCAAGTCAACTGTATCACTTCTGAAATATGTTTGCCAGCATGTTATTTAAAACGCTGATAATGGAGCGTCTGCAACTTCTGTAGTCAGTGCTTAGCAATCCTACTACTAGAAAGTGTTTAGCATTAGTTTTCCTCTTGCACGTATCCTTTTGTGTATATGAAGACTTGCCAAGACACTCCTTTTCCTTGTATGAAATAGCTCCAATGATTTAATCCTCTCCTTGCAGATGATGTTGTTCTTATCTTTGACCAATTGATCTATGGTCAAAACTGGACAGGAAAGCTTTGTCAGGTAAAGCAGGAGAATCTTAGTGTGTGCTTCTGGCAGTGTGTCTGCTTGTCATTCCTGATGTGATGTTTGTTCCTTTTGCAATAGCATCACATTGACTCATGTTCAGTCGGGAACCGCTAATCAATCCTTCAGACCCTTCTCCAGAGTACTGTTGTCTAGACAGTCATTCTCCCATCATGTATTCGTCAGCTGACTATTTCTGCTTATGTGTTGTTAACGAACAGCACCTCTTTTCCACACTATTTCTGCTGTTCATCAGCCAGGCTGGCTCCCAAATTTCCTTTCTCGCAGAAGCTTGTTGGAAGCACCTTGTCTGACAGCTTTGTTGCGAGACGCAATTTAAGAACTGTACTTCTTAACAGAAGAGGAGCTTGTTAAGAGAAGTAATGCATGATGAACGACTAAAGACATCTGATTTGCCATTAGTTTGCCTTTGTACGTTTAAAGGAATGTATTTTTCAGATCTTTACAATGACAAGAGACTGAAGTAATTGCTGTTTCTGTTCGTAATGCGTGCTTCTAGTTATTCAAAATACATGTACCCAGTTACATAGTTTAAAGATGATATGATAACTTGTGAACTCTGCATTCTTGGGCACCTGAAATGTTTCTTCTGAAAATAATGCTGATCTAAATTCCAGATGCTCAAGGTTGGGTGGGAGAGCTGCAAACAGTGCAGCTCTGAAAGTCACTTGTGCTACAGGGACACAGACAGAAGCTTGGATTTTGCAATTTGTAATGCATTGTGCTTGCTGGCTTTTTGTTCTTTTGAATAAGCAAATAGGGTAAAATCAAATCAGTTTTGCAGGATTAAAAAAACCAACACAGTCTTATTATGGGATAAGACAAAAATGTGCTCATGTGCTCTTGAAGGAGAGCTAATATAAGGGAAAAAACCCCTGCTGATCCTGTTTGCACCTTTTGTCCTTCTCCAATTAAGGAACCAAGTCAAATTATTTCAGATTCACATGCAATTATTTATCTACTTTGTTAATAGTAACAGCTGAAATTACTACAACTGAAAGTGCTTAAAGTCGGTTTACTCAGCCATCTAGTACATAGAGTTTTTCTTTATAGTTTGCGTGTAGAAAAGCACAAATAGTAGATGAAGTAATAAACCCCCAATGGGGGTTGGCAGGTAGCAGAACTTGCAATAAGGTGTTGGAGGAATAACTTACACTTATTTTGGTTTTGCTTTTTGTGTTACTGGATTTCAAGTGTGTATGTATGTCGGTCCTTTCAGGGATCTGGAAGCAGGTGGTGGCTGGTCATGTACCATCAGGAGCTAAATGATGAGCTTGGTCAGTTCTTTCTGTAGCACAGAAGAAATGGAGTGCTCTTTCAAATCCATTGCTTGGGATTTTTTGATTTGATTTTTATTATTGTTTGCACTGAACTTATGATTTCTGCGTCTTATTTAGAAATGCCGAATGTGTTCTTAACTATAAATGAGTATTGACGCATTTCCATGTATAATTTGCGTTGAGCGTATGGGAATTTATATATGCTGTGGGTAAGAGGTGAGAACCGACTGCACGATAGGGGCTCTTTTGTAATAGAGGACTGAATTCTGTTTAGTTATTTTTTTGAAACCAAAGCATTTTCTTTCACCATCATAAATCACTGACTACATATAAACATATAATAGGATAATGTTTCATTTTTTTGAAACTCTTTGAAATTACAGGTTGCAGTGCAGAAAGCAGATGATTACTCCACGGAGCCTTATTTTAACTTTTTCCTCTGGAGCAGTGCAGAGAGCTAAGCCTGTGTGAGATGTTGGCGGGGGAAAGACCAGTACTTCTGGTGCTTTATTTTTGTTACATGCCCCAAATGCAAGTTAGCTGTAACAATTGTATTTCATTATTGTACTATGCAAATAGGAATGGGTAACAGCTTGATCTTGGATATGTGGTATACTATATAAGTATGAAATAATTGTGCTTAAATGAAGTAGCGTTCATGCTTTTGTAGGTAGTGTTACCCATAAAATACAGAATATTTTTTTGAGGAAAAGCCCTGTATAAAGATGGCTGTTTGATATTATTCAAATAATTTATATGACTTGATGTCTTAAATTTTTGGGGCAAAGAGTAGCATTGGGGAACTTAAATGCCATCAGTGATTCATAATGTTACCTTTGATTCCATAGTATGACTGTGCAGTACACGCCCTGAAACTAAGCAGTATAGAGATGGGTCACAGGTTGTCAATATTAACTTTTTTTTAAGTGATAGTTTTTACAAGGAATATGGTTGGCTAATATTTTGTACCTTGAAGGAATATGCCTCTTTCCCAGGCTGCCTGGCTTCTTTCCTAACATCTGTGGTAGGTCTGTTTGTGCAATGAGGGTACAGAGCTTGACTTCCAGTTTCTGCCTTTGCATGGGATTCAGAATTGCTTCTTCTGGTGTTAACATTGTCTCCCCTCTTACTGTGATAAAGAAAGAAGAAATCTTAACATGTATTTTTGAAACAACTTAGTGGACAACAGCTGGCAGAGCTGCTGTGTTATTCATGGTTAATAGTGGAAACTTCTTAAACATTCTTCACTTATCTGTCTCTTCCCTATTCCTCTACCTTCCCACCCTTCCCCCAACTTCCTTCCTTTTTTTGGTCTGTAAAACTTTGGACAAAAAAAGAGGAAATCCTAAGGTGGAAAACAGAAGATCCTTGTTCTTGTATTTCAGTCTAAGAGAGCACGTGTCGGTTCTGTACAGAGTTCATTATTGTGGCTGTGCTTACTTCTCTTCCTCCACCCATCCATATCAGAAAAAAATTGTATAGCTAATTATAGCTCAAGCCAAAATGATATTACTTCATGACATCCTTTCTTCCACTTGGAATAACAAGATCCAAAAGCTAAAATTCTTCTCATTGGGCCAGATGTAGTCCTGAGTGCTCAGCTGTCTTGAACAAATAGGCTTATTCTTATCACTTGCCAGGTTAAACAGGTATAGTAAGGCTGGCAATATCTGCCTGCACGTGTTTTGCCATTATATTTGTCTTGAGAAAATATGTCAGGGATTGCACCTGGTAATAATAAAAATAAGCACCTCAAGTTACAAATTCTCCAGTTGCTCACATAATTGGAAAGCAAAATTCAGTAACTTAAACTGTTTTTATTCTCTTTTTGCAAATCAGATTGGAAGACAAAAGACTTGTCTTTCCTGCATACAAGTTAGGCTTTTTGTAATGATTTAATTATCCAAAGAAATCACTCCATTCTTTTCTACCCATCAATTGAAAAAGCATAGTAAAATATGCTGAAAATAGATAAAATATACATATTTTTACCAGGATAGTGTGTGTTGTCCTTGCACGTGAGGCAACGGTTGGTTTCAGAGTTTCATCTTCTTTGGAGATGTAAAATGGTAAACAATATTCAGAGCAATCTGAGGTAGTGGGCTTTCCAACTTCAGAGAAATCACTCCATCGCTACCTGCAGAGTTCGGTGTTTTTTCTAAGATGCTGTCAGTAGTTGCTTCTGGAAAGCACTATTGTTTTGGGGTTTTTAAATGTTTCTTTTAGACTACAAATAGTAGCTTTATCTCAATATGAGCAGTTATAATGTGCTTTTAAAGAAGTAGTATTTAAAACTCGTTCCCTCAATAAAAAGCCTTGGGTTGCCGGCAGCATGAAGGATGAGTGGTGTCAGTCTTGCTGCTGCTCACCATCTGTTGTTCAGTGTTAGGCCACATCCACTGCTTTTGTATCTTCAAGCTGAAGCGTGGTCACGCTTTTTCATGTTCAGAAAATTGACTGGGAAGCCTTTAAGACTGAAAATTGCTGGGTTTCCATGTATTTACATGTAAAGGAAAGTGTTTCTTTATTGTGCTTCTGCGAAGACTCCATTCTACTGAATAGGCTGGGGCTTCTATGGCAGTGCCTCTAAAATGTGTGTTTAATAGGTACATTAAATAACACTAGTTTTCAAGATGTCTGAGATACAGAGGTTAGTTGTCCTATTAAACAGGCGCAAATTATGTGGTTCCCTCTTTTTCTCAATGTAAACAGAAAAATGTAACCTATTAAACAGGAAAAACTAACATTAGAGAAATCATAGTCTCATGATGATTCTTATAAAGATCTGCTTGAAATTATATTAATAATTATTGCCTCTAGTTCTCTCGTTGAGCAGCCAGTTAACAGCATCATAATTGAGGTGTAAATGTGGTTGTACAGCTGGGAGAGATCTGTGGTCTTTGTCAGTGTGCTTTGCCTCTCGTTGTGGGTTCCTCAGCGAAATAACGTCCAAGTAGCAAGGGACTGGGCTGATGGGGAGGTGCTCGCTTCTAGAGAAGCAGAGGTCCAGAACAAACCAGCAGGTTAGAATCTTCTGGTTAATCTATGAAGTGGATTTATTGTTTGCAGAACTGTCCTAAGTTTGGCTTTTAAATGGCAATTTACAGAGGTCATTAATGTTTTTAGATACCTTACGCAAAACCTCAGAAGCACTCTGCAGGCTACAAATAGCAGGTTTTATGTAAAAATATGGGCTTTGTGTAGGATAGGAATATGAACAGCTACAGTACCATATGTTAAAATAATTCAGGAAACTCAGAATAGCATATTGTCTTGAGTATGGGGGGGTAAGGGAGGGAGCTTTGGCGAGAAGAATGTAATTGTCTGGGGACCATCTGAGCCATGTCCAGACTGGACTAGTTCTGGTGCTCTCCCAGCTCTGGCCACGTTCTTCCTCTCTGCTCCCTTGTAACAGCTTCTGTGATGAACGGCTGAGAGCTGATCTGGCTGAAAACCAATCGCTTTTTTTGGCAGGGAGGGATTCCTACTGGATCAGCACCTCTGGCTGGGCTCAGGTTGTCTGCCAAAGTACGTGTGCCAGCCTGGGGGAGGCGAGGGAGCGCGCAGCTGGGAGTATAAAGATGGCAGGACCCCAGCGCTCTTCCTTGTGTTGCTCTGAGTGCCTTGCAGCCGTGGTGGACTGGTGCTTCCTCGTGCTGTCCTGGCGCTGCCAAGCGGCTGGGCTCCTCGGCTTTGAACAGGACCTGGCAGCAGGGTGGGCTGGCTGGGTGCGTGGCCCTGGAGGCAGCGGCTTCTGTGGCTGGTGGCTGGCTTGCCACTGCGCAGCTGCTAGCCCTGGTGCAAAGGGAGCTTTTGCGACAGTATGGGAGGGACGCCGAGGTGCTGGAGTGTCCAGGGAATGCCAGTGAAGCTGGTGAGGGGTCTAGAACACACGTCTTCTTATGAGGAGCGGCTGAGGGAATTAGGATTGTTCAGCCTGGAGAAAAGGAGGCTAAGAGGAACTGAGAGGAGACCTTATCGCTCTCTACAACTACCTGACAGGAGGCTGTAACGAGGTGGGGGTTGGTCTCTTCTCACAAGTAACAAGCGATAGGACAAGAGGAAATGGTCTCAAGTTGCGCCAGGGGAGGTTTAGGTTGGGTATTAGGAAAAAATTTCTTCATCGAAAGGGTTGTGAAGCATTGGCACAGGCTGCCGAGGGAGGTAGTGGAATTGCTATCCCTGGAGGTATTTAAAAGATGGGTGGATGTGGTGTTTTGGCAGTGTTAGGTTTATGGTTGGACTTGATGATCTTAAAGGTCTCTTATAACCTATGTGTTTCTGTGAGCTGCCTTGCTTGGTCAAACCCACAGGCGCATGAGGTGAGATGTGATAGAAAGCTACAGCCTAATGAGAAATATAGTCAGCCTGTCACAAATATATGCCTGTTTCATGGGGCAGGAACAAATAATGAGCTGAAGTAAATAGTTAAACTGTATGTCTTCATCCAGCTGTTTGGTCTGGGTTCATGAGTGTGCTGTTTACTGAACTCACTGTTGGTGTAACCTAAAATTTGTGAATTCTAGAACTAACTTGCTAGTGCTGTTCAAATAGTCTTAATGTGAGCACTATGACTAGCGTTGCAGGAAGTGCTTTCCTATTCTAGAGGCTGCTCGGTAAGCAATTGCCTGTCCTTGCTACCTCAAACTGTTTCCACATGCAACAAGCAGAACTGTCTAAGCACATATTTTGGACATTAAGTTGAGATTGATTCCTGTCGACTCCAAGCAAGCTGCCAGTTGGAGTGTCACAAGATAAGAAACTAAAAACTCTACAGGTGCAACTTCAGTTCTGTGGATGTAGAATTTGTCTTAACTTCACCATGGAACAGAACTTTTGGAAAAAGGTAGAACAATGACAGAAATGAGAACTGGTAAATGCACAGTAGGAGTTCAGTGAGATGCAAGTAACAAAGTAAAATGAGCATATACGTAATACCTACAACATCCTTTTGAGGGGTCTGTGTCTCTTTACTGCATCCAGAATTTAAATAGACTTTGAGTCCTTTCAATATAGTGATATAAGAAAGAATAAGAAACACTTCTGCCTGGTATAATCAAAATACATATTTTATAATGATAACGTGTAATTTGTGGTTGATGCAGGAACTTGAATACCCTCAGATTAACGAGAACTGCTGCTTCTCATACAGTGATGTCTCTGAAGCATTGCCATTGCCGCTTCAGGATAGTTCTGGGGATAATTCTGAGGACAAAGCCTTAGCAATTTTTCCTTCCAACTATCTCTGCTAGTCTTCTCCCATTTTCTTCTCTGCTGTGGATATCTCTGTGACAGCCTTCCTGGAAATACTCAGTGGAGTGCCTGGGGCATCCTGCAGTACCATGATTGCGTCCTATTCTTCTGCCTCTTGTCCCCTGTCACCTGGTTCCTTCGTCTGATTTCTGTCCATAATTTCTTTAGGTCTAAAATCTGTGACTCGGGCTTAGAGGAAATCCTTTGTTAATTCTGCAATGTTTGTTTTGTACCAAAATCAGTTTTGGACATAACATGCACCTTTCAGCATGAGAGTTGTTGTTTGATTTGCCTATGATCTGTGGGGAGACAAGACTTCTCAATTTTCATTAAATGTGAAACGGCGTCCTTGCAGCTTCTCTGGTACAGTAACTATAAAGCTAGGGGATCACATTTGTAATACTCATCGTATTGAAGGCATTTTCTTGGGTGTTTTCCCATCTTCTTAATTAGACTAGTTGTGAACTGACTTTTACTGTGTTCAAAGCATTTTTTTTTATGTAAAACACCCCCTGGGAGTGTGATAGGTGTGCTTGATGTGAAGAAATTTATGAGAAAAAGGACTGGAATACAATACATAACATGTGTATGTATTTTTTTCCAAGTTGGCAGTTGCCTTGCTTGTGACTCTTCTAATTGCTGAGTGTTTTCAACCAGTTTTCGCACAAGGTTTCGAATTTGTGTGTCCCTACTGTTCAGCCCTACCACAATGAACTGGGAAGTGGAGGGGAGGGGAAAAAAGAAGAACTATTATATGTCTGATAATCACTGGTATGGCTCAGATCCAGGATTCTGTTTATGAAGAGTTCCATAGCATGATCTTAAAATATGTGACTTATGCCCTGAAATCTTGAATCCTTGAAGCACCTTTAAAATTTAAGGGGCAGGTAGTTATTATGAGGTGTCAGTATTACCGTTGCTTTTTGCAAAGATAGTTTGATCATCCTTAGCCTTCACATCTGTATACATGCTACTTGGTGTTTTGTTATTTTTTTTACAAATTGACGATCCCTGTTTGCAAAAGGAAGTGCTTTTTAGGCGATATCTCGTATAAACACAAAAATAACTTAATGATAAAATATAGAAGTGATTTGGAAAAGAATAGCTTGGTCTCTTCAGACTTACATTTAATAGGAAAGCTTTTTGGACAGGTCTGGCTTTGCTTCTTTTTAATTCCAAAGGTTGGATACTGAATTCTGTCATGTGGTTGTTTTCCTTCCTCTGTAGAGGACTTCAGCTCCAGAAATTCATCAGTGTTCAGTCATAAAATTCTTTGACTTTTTCCTAGTATTAGTGATTACAAACTAGCTAAAAGACATTTCTGTCTTCTGTATGGATGTTGACATAACAAATGTGCAACGGCATTCCTGCAGCCTGTGGTATGTCGTACAGACCCTGGGGAGGTGCGAGGAATGCTGCGGCTTCGGATGTCATCGTGCTGAAACACTGACACCGCCAGTGTGAAAGGTTGCAGCACATAAGCCGTACAGCGTACCTGATTTAAATACCCCAAATTCTCCAAGCTTAGAGATGGAGCTTGGCTTCATATAATTTGCTTTGTAATCTCTTATCGAGCCCTCTTCAAGCCAGCATTATACACTCGTGCATGTGTGGGTGAATAGCGCTTGGCAGGCGCTTCTGGTACTTGGCTCTTCTAACAGCTCCTACAATAATGATTTAGAACCAGAACTTCTACCCTTCCCCCCACTTAAATTACCCATGTGCTTCTCCCAAATAACACGATCCTTTCTGTACTTTCTGTACAATGTTAGTTTGAGGCTAAATTAGTTTACTTTTCAGATAATATGAAAAGGAAATTTATCTGTACGGTTGTGTGCAGATACATACAGGGATCCTATGCCAGTTGTTTTGTGGTTACTTACAAATTGTTTTTTACCTAGAAACTGTTTGCTTTGTTAATCTTGCAAAGGTGAGTTGCTATAAATCATGAAGTGAACTGAAAACACTTAGGTTAAGCATGTATTTCTATTTGTAATATTTTGGAGCGGCTTTTATTTTTTTTTTTTGAAAATACAGAAGCTTGGAGGCTGTTGCAGCAGCTCCAGTCAGAAGCGAAGGGAGACTCAGACAGAGATGGGCCTAGGAAGTTAGACTCCGCAAATCCAATAGAGGATGGTCAGTACTGGACTTGAAGAAGAGCCTGGATGAGGGATTATGGAGCCTAAGTTAAGTGACAGGCAGGGGCAAAGAGGTCAGAATTGCTGTGTGCTTTTATCAGGTCGTCAAGTGGGACTTGCAAAAGGGTTTACTGGTGAACTGGCAGAGGGGAAAGCTGGTAATCAGGCAGGGAGAGCAAGGAGGCGTTCTGACTGTAGTGAAAGGCACAAAGAAATACGAAAGTGTGGGAAGCTTTGGGAAGCTTTCTTCGTGCTCCACTGATGGCCTCTTTGTGGCATCTGCTGCCTGCCTGTCTGGCAGGGAAGTTGTAATTAAGGCTTGCTGCAAAACTTGCAGAATAAAGATGGGGGAACCAGATCATCTGGGCAGTCATTTCTGGACAGTTTGCAGTTGGGGATTAGGTTTTGGAAAGGATATATAACATTACTTTTGGTGCTAGTGGGATCTTATTAAAGCACATTTCAGAAACAAGACTGTATCAAGATTTCTAAATGCTTGAATTTTCATGGTATGTTGTTTAGTTGTGTGGTTTTAGGTAAGGACCTCAGATTTGAGCTTTCTGTAATGACTTGTATTTATCTTAGTTTGTAGGTCATGCAGGTTTTAGTTTGCTAGATAACAACTCAGAGAGATTCTTGAAGTTGCTAATGAGCTTTGGGCTAATCAAAAGTCCTTGTCCTGTGGTGCTAAGTAAGGGCTCATCGCTCTGAGCGGCTCCTGAATGTACACAATTTCTCACTTCCAGAAGGCTGCTTAAACTTTTGACTCAATGTTTAATTGTGACCAAAGGGTGCTTGAAATAAGTGCTCAGAGTGTAATGATGTTTCTGTGTTATGGCTCTAGCTATGGAGGCGCTAGTACATTAGCTTGGAATAGGCAGTATTTAGCTGCGACTTGAGGATTTGCTTGCTTATGTGACCTACAGGTGACAGACTGTGGTTGATGTTGAAAGATGTAGATGCTTGAGATCTTATCTGTAACATGTCATCATTACTTCTGTTTCACCAAGGTAGCGGATTCTGTCAGTGTCCTGTTGCTTATGGGAATCCAGTCTGAATTTCATTTGTAAGCGAACTTTCAAGTGGCAAACCCAATCTTGATTAAATGACATGTTCACTTGGCTTTAAAAGAAGTGCTTTGTTCACTGTACAAAACATTAGCATTCCTTGTATTGTCTGTGCCACCTCATTTCACTTCAGTGAAATGTAGAGACTAATACAACTTGTATACCAAAAATACCATTTATTAAATAAAATGAAGAATATGTATTTGTTCAGAGGTGTAGAAAGTGATGAATGAGTGTGATTTTGTAGAACTAAGGTTGATTGCACACCACAGAACTCTTTTTATTTTTTTGAGGTTGCTGCTTAGAGTGAGTGTTCCCTGGCTGCTTGCAGGCACCTCTAGTTACAAAACAGGGGGAGTGTGTGTGAGAGAGTCCATGCGTATCATTATTGCTCAAAATATCATCCCAAAGGGCTGTTGCAGAGAGTGATAGGAGTTGAACCTGTGTTATGAAGTGTGTGCAGCAGAAGTACAATGAATGCCTGTAACATTAATGAAGTGGCTTTTTTACTGACAAATCACAGTGGATAATATTAAAAAGTTTAAATGCCTGTTCTCTTCTATAGGCTCACTTCTGTAGTCTTAAATATGTATTTGTTTTTGTATCACAAATATGATTTTAAGTTTTCAAGTAATGCAGCTGTGTGCATTGTGGGAGACACTGGTGACCTTACTAAAGACTGAATTCAGGCCATTCGGCTACTGTCCAAATGCTCTGCCAGCTTAGCTACTTGACCACCTGCTTCTGTTTTTCCATTCCCTTTGCAAATGTAGGTTTTGTTCATCTTCTGGCATCTCAGCATTGCCTTTCATGTGTAAAAAAAAAAAAAAAAAAACCAAAAAAAACCCCAAAAACGCATGGGTAAGGCCTATGCTGTAGACCGCTTCAGGGTCTTTGTGGTTCTTGTAGTCATTTGAATTTTCATTAGCCATTCAAGCATGGGTTTGTTGGAAAAGAACGGAGGATGACGGCTTCTGCACCTCTACACTTGCTTTCCCCAGTCAGTCTCATACACTTCAGACTCTTAAGACACAAGAGCTTTGTAGCTCTGCTAAATCACACTGTATCTTTCCTGCTCTGCATCCTGAGATCCTAGTGGTTGCTCCCTGTGGGAAATGTCCAGGTAGTGCTGACATGCTCTTGGGTGTGACTGTATACCTTAAACTGTGAAAACATGCAGCTTAAGTTCTTTGTCTCCGTTCATATCTTTCCAACATGAAAACTGAGGACAAAGGGAATGTGGAACATATCTCTGACTTGGAGACATAATGGTAAGTGCCTTTGAGTATGAATCCCTTAACAGCCTGATGTGGTTGGAGTGTTGAATGGGGAGTCTCCAGTAATGAGTTACATTCCCACATCTACTACCAGTCTGCTCACTGACTATGTCCAAATTACATGACCTCAGTGCCTGGTTTGTAAAGCAGCACGCTGCAAAGCAGGCTGCTGCTGCTGCTGACTGAAAGCCTGTGTAGTTGTATCCTCTGACATAGCTGAGATAGTTCAGGAGTTACGTCTGTGGTTGGTTGATGAAAACTAGAGAAAAAAGGGTTGGCTGTTCTGTGACTTCTCATTGGTTTTAAATGCTGCTAATGGTTTCTAAAGTCTCTGTCCCGTTTTTGTCCACAGATACCACCGTGATTCAGTGATTTGGGTGTACATGGATATTAAGACACTAAACTTTAAAACAGAAAGATTTTGGTATCAGTATGAATGCCAATCCTTATATATATACACTAAGCGGTGTTACTTAGTGTAACTCGCCATCACATAGTAAGAGGGTTTCAGCTTTTCAGCTTTCACCACCTCTCTGTCTCTGGAAACTAATGGATGTATTTGGTGTTCTTGCAGGCTTGGCCTACCCTAGTGGATAGGATGGAACAGGATGGTACTGCAGAAGCTGTGCAGACAGCTGAAAAATGCTCACTTTTATTTTGGTATTCACTTCCAGTGCGTTCTGTAATGCCTGCAAGAAAGGGCATCTTTCAAATGGTGGCTTGACTGCCTGGACTATCTTCTGCTGGTTGTTTGGGCAGGTGAAGAAAGTGCCTGAGCAGGCACTGCCTATGGATTTATCTGAACAGTCAGCGATGTGCATACTTGCCACATTGGCTGGATGAGTGCGATGCTGTTAACTGGCTTTATTGCTTGTTAGACAGATTACAGTTACTTGGCAATGCTGAATTGGGAAGTTTGGCCTGTGAGGCAGCGAGTCTGTTAAGAGGGTTGAGTGCCTACAGGTTGCAGCATTTGGAAAAAGTGCCTGTTGTGTTAGGATGATGGATCAAGACATAGTTGTGCAGAATCCATTGTGAGATGCATGGGGAGTCTGCGTGAGGTCCGTAGAGGTGTTGGGTTCAGAAGTTTGCTGGGTTGCCCTTGTAGTGTCCAGAGGTCCCAAGATTTCCCTCTGACATCCTAGAGGATTGTCATGAGGCTCCCAGTTAAAGGTGAGACAGTATCAGTTGTCAAGAAACTTAACTTCCTCTATGTGTGATCTATAGAGGCTTCAACAGAAACATTAAGAATTCTTTAAGAATAGCTTACTGGTTTTGATAATTTATTTAACAGAAGTGGAATACTTGAGCTCTCACTCTCAGCTTTCTACAGTAAATATGTATGTTCTTTTTTGATTTTCACCTATGGAGTACCAAAGATGTACTTTAGAGCCTGTGTTCCTTCACTCATTCCTTTCTTTTCCTCGCCTGCTTTGTAAAAGAATCTACCACAGAACAAGCCTGCCACACAAGATGATAAATCTTTGCTTTTAAAAAAAACACCTACACAAAAGATCCCTGAAACAAAATAAAAAACAGTCCAGCTTCTACCAATTAGTGCCTGGTATTCTGCTTGAAAATAAACAATTTGTGTGAAAACAGTTTTCTTTTTCAAGCTAACTACTTGTCAGTGTTCAGAGTTAGGTGGGGGAGAAAAAAGGCTGGCTTGGTGTCATCAGATACAGGGGAAGATTTCTAGTGTTATGTCCTGTGTATAAAGTTTCTACTTCCCAAGTGGCAAAATATTGAATAATAATTATCCATTATAAAGATCAATTTAGGAAATGTTACCTCTTAGAACTGTTTGCTGTTAGTCTTGTGCAAATAGTATGCTGTCAGCTGTTTTTAGTGTCAAATGGAGATTATTTTGTTGTTAACAATGTTGTACATGTTGTGTCACCAAGTGGTGAATTGCTATATGCCAGCAATGTGCCACTGCAGGTTTGAAGTAGTATCTGGATTAAGATGACAAATAACAGCTTTTCTTGATATACCCGAAAGAGAGAGTTGTTAGAGCATCCAAGCTCTGCAGAGATTTATTTATTTACTTTCTTTTTTAACTGTCTTCATGCTCAGCATATCTGGGCTTTAGTATGGATATTTGACACATCTGCTACGAAGAGTTTAAAAAGGTGAAGGAAGAAAATAGTATTTTCTTTCCAATGTTTAATTGTAAGTAATCAATATAAAGCCTGGTTATGGTTTTTGTGGTTAAAATTTAAGGCCTTATTTCTCAAAACAAATGCAGAAAACTAGAAATTCCATGATGCAATACATTGTTTTGTCTTATTTTCTTTTAACCTTTTCAGTTTTAGTCATTTGCACAAGAGCTGTTATCAATGTCAAAAGCAGTTATGTGTAGCAGCAGAACTAACTGACCATTTGTTTGCCCTATCTTGTTAGGTTATTGAAAGAAGAAGCAGGATCAATATTCTCTTTGCTATTCTCCAGACAATGCCACTGGAGACTTAGACTTATTCCGGTTCAAGGGCTTGACAGTTGACTTTGTTATGCCACATTAAACACAATGTGAATGTGCCATACATGATATTGATAATTTTTGTGTTGTCTGGAGGGAGTGGTCTTGGTTCTCGGTCTGTTATGCCCAGTAGTCTTAAGTGCATGAATAAATCATCGTTACATTAGTTTGCTGTGACAAATTGTATTCGGTGTGAATGGCCAACAACTTGTTGGGGGCGAATGGGGATTGAGGAGAGGTGTTCTGAAAATACTTGCTGAAAAAAAAAAAAGGTGCTGCCAATTATTTTTTTTTTTTGGATCAGGATTGAAGCCACTTTAAGGTTTAGAAGCAGAAAGGCCTCGTTTTCAAAAGCAGACTTCATGACTGACAGACGTGAAGTACCTAAACAAAATTAAATTCTGATTACCCATTTCTGTCCATCAGACTAGAAGCTTGTCAGCTGTTGGGAGAGAGGAGCAAGCAGAAGGGAAGGGTAAATGGACAAGGTAAGTCTTCAGAAATGTGCAGTTACCTGAAGGTATTTCTGAAATGCCTTTATTTCCTGTTGATATTTCTACTGGGCATGAAGATTTTGGTAGTATCTGTAATGCTGGATTGGCATTAACGTTTGCAGCGAGACCAGAATATCTTTTTGACAATAATACTGTCCTTTATTTCTAGGTCTTGCACAGTAAGTCTAGAAAACTTACTTTTTGGACTCAAGCATGTACGTATCTTCTGTAGCAACAGCTGCTTTTTTAAGATTAATAGTTTGCCTTAAATATTCAAATGTCTTTAAATTGCTAGTTTTCCTCATGTTTGTTAGGATGTCAACACTGACTTATGTTTCAGATAGCACTGGAATTCTTTGTGTCCTTCAGGATTCATATGGACAACCTGTTAGATTTCCCAGTTGACTTGAAAATTAGAGATGTTCTCTGTAGCTATAGGGAAACAAAACACTTGTTGGTTCTAAGCTACACTCAGTTATTTCTCATTTAACAGTGATTTCTTAATAGTGATTGTTGTTTCAGCTGGGATGGAGTTGACTTTCTTGCTAGCAGCTGGTGTTTTGGGTTTGGGATGGGAATACTGTTGATAACACACTAATAGTTCTAGTTGTTGCTAAGCAGTCAAGGCCTTTTGTGTTCCTCACATTGCCTGGCCAGTGAGTAGGCTGGGAGTACATAAAAAGTTGGGAGGAGGCACAGCTGGGTGAGCTGACCCCAACTGACCAAAGGGATATTCCATGTCCTGTGACAACATGCTTAGCGTATAAAGCTGGGGGAAGGAGGAGGAAGAGGGGGATGTTCAGAGTTATGACATTTGTCTTTCCAAGTAACCATTATGCGTGATGGAGCCGTGTTTTCCTGGAGATGGCTGAACACCTGCCTACAGGTGGGGAAGTAGTGAATGAATTCCTTGTTTTGCTTTGTTTGCGTGCACGGCTCTTGCTTTACTTACTAAACTGTCTTTATCTCAACCCGTGAGTTTCTTATCACTCTTACTCTTCTGATTCTCTTCCCCATCCTGCCATGGGAGGAGTGAGGGAGCAGCTGTGTGGTGTTTGATTGCTGGCTAGGGTCAAACCATGACAGTGATGTGTCAAATGAAAAGAGACCTTGAAGTCCACCACTGTTCAGGTGTTTCACCCTGCATTGAAACTTCCTCATTAGCTACACCTGTGACTTGCTAGTTGTACTCTGCATGTAGTTCAGGGATTTGTAGTGGAAACAGACTAGCAGGGAAAAGTGGTGGAAAAATCTGAAATTAGTAAGGTGAAGCCAGAGAGCGTTTAGGAATGGGAGTTTGAAACTGTCAAGGGAAGTATTTGAGAGAGGAGCCTTGGAGGCAATGGAAGGAGGATTTGTGAAGAAGGGTTTGTGAAGGGGAGCTTTCTGCCTCTGGCAGTTGTCAAAATCTCCTTAAGCCCATGAATGTGGGAAGATAAATGCATCAGGAGCATCACTTGTTGTCTGTGGTTTAGCAGCAGCCTTTTTATGAGCTATCTCAAAGTACTGGACAGTACAGATGAGCTGTTGTTTCCCCCTTTTCACAGAGGAAAGTAATATCCAGTCTGTTCAGGAGGCACTGACCAAGTGGGAATGCAGGTGCTCTGGTTTGTTCTCTGTGCGGGCACTTTTTGTACTGCTGGTGTCCTGGGCTGCCATTGCACTTTGTAGCCTGAGCTGAGCAGGTGTGCGCAGCCCACTTGGAAATGCTTCCTCAGTTAATTCCCAACTAATGTCCTTGTTTCCAGCTCTCCTCTTCAAGTTGTTCTTGCATGCCTTGCAGCAGGTGGCTGCAGAGAGAGTTAGTGACAAGAAGTCAATAGGACTGATTTGGGGAAGTCCAAAGCTTGGAGTTGTGAAAGTGGAAGCAATCTCAGGCAGGAGCTGCAGGAGGGGAAGTGAAAATAGACAGATATCCACAGGCAGGTTCCTGTCCAGGACTGCTTGAGCTAGCTTGGGTTTTTTGTTTTCTTTTGTTCATACCCTCTCACCACTCTGGTGCGTGTAGAAGAGCTCGGGTCTGATGCAGATGTACTCAGTTGCTTCTGTTCAGCCTTGCCTGGTGCGTGCTGGGGTACACGTGTGCCTGCCTTCCCTCAGGCCACTCTGTACCAGCCTGGAAGGTGATGGAAAGCAGCTGCAAAGGCAGTTCTTCCTAATACCTGCTTGTACCAAGAAAAGCATTTGGAATATTTTTTGATTCAAGAAGTATGGGGAAGGCTTCAAATTATTAATTCAAATACAGCATATTACTTTCATCTAACAGTTTTGGGAGTGCCCAGAGGACATCAACAGCAATGGCTGAAAAGCTATCATTAAATATATTAAGTATCTGGCATGCTGGAGTCTTGAGGCCTTTGGATTCTATTGTAATAGAAATAATGGTCTCTATTGTGGTCTAGATATATATCTCCATCCTCATCCATACCCAGTGTGTACACCTTAAACTGACCACATGTCTTATGTACAAGTTCCTCTATCTGCAGTCACAAAACATCAGTGGATTGGTGTAAAGCATACTTTGAGAGCCACCTCAATTCTGTCCATGGACAAATGTCAGTGTGGATAGTCTGGCCTGAGGCTGCACCAGGTAATTGCTGAGAAAGCTTAGAAAAAATAAACAAATCTGAGTCACGTGAGAGAACTTAAGACTTGAACTTGAGAATGCTTTGAATATGCTGTCGAAGTACTTGTATAAGCCATGTGTAATTAACTCTAAATTAACCTCCACTGTGTACTTAACTATTTAATCTAATAAATGTGTATGTAGGCTGAGATTTGTGTGTCTGTCATGCAGTGTAAATATAGGAAGATTGCTATATTGTGGTAGGTGGGAATTTAATAGGTTAATGTGCTGGTCAAGCCTCATGGCAGTCTGGCCTGTGAGGAATCAAGACTTACCATGGGCCATCTCACTCTTGTAAGAAGTGGTCACCTTTCTATGTTTCCCGTGACAGAAAACACTCTTATGATTTTCAGCTATTCTAGGTGAATTTGGAAGTGGACATAATGGAGTGAATTTTGTTCTTTATTAATGATTTGTGAATCTGAAGCAATACCAGTGAAGATACTTGCCCTTAGCTAAACCAGAGAAAAGAGGGAGAACTTAGCTTTTTGCTGTAAACCCAAACATATGTAACTTCATTTTAATAACAAAGTTTATATTTATTTTTAATAATTCATAGAAACAAATGTATCATAAAAACTGGATCTTTGGAAAAAATTTACTAGTGTTACTTCAAGTAGATATATTGTTTTAACAAGTCATTTTGAAAAAGTATTATGATTGTCAGCTTCTGTGGTAACTAGCAGGCAATTTCTTTCCTGCCTAAATTGCTTTTTTTGATATTAATGAATGTAATGTTAATCAAAACCACTTTAACTCATAAAAGCAGGCTAGTGAAAAGAAATAATTACTGAGAGCTACAAAGACTTAGGAAAATACTATGGATTCTCAGTTAATTTTAATGATTGCTTCTCAAACTCCTGGAAAAAGAGCTTTGAGATTTGTTTTTAAAATTAAATTGTGCCTGCATTTCTCTCCATGCATGGAGAGAAACACCATAACTGTTATGTGCTAGTTTTCAAAACAGTTGCAGTGAATGTTCATTCAGTGGGTCTAGCATTTCTTGCTGTGTCTATGTACATATAGTACTGTCATTTTTCTTGTACTGGACTTGTTTGTGCCTGTGATGATTCAAATGATTGTCAAAATGAAGTAGAATCTTTGTATTTTAGAAGCAGCAACTCTGATAGAAATGAGCCCTGTTAGAGATCTTCCCTGTCTGGGTTTATTAATCTGTGCCAATGTTGCTGTGAGAGATGAGAGCGTCTTTATCTTATGGAGGAATAAATGCCAGTCTCTTTTTTTTTTAGTTTCTTTGCAGAGAAGAATTGTTCTGTTACAGTAGACAGTGCTCAATGCAATGATCTGTAACTTTTCTTCATGAAACATGGAAGTTGTCTTAAATTTTTGAGCTGCTCCAGAGGGAAAGTGATGTGTGCTTTCTCCTTTTCCAGAACCATAGCAGAACTTAAACATTTAAAGTAACCAATTACCCCAGCAAATATATACTATATCTTTTAAGAAATGTTACTACTTCTAGTGTCTTAATTTTTTCCCCCCTGCCATTTCTGCAAAGAAGTGCAAGCACGGGTTAGACTTCAATGGACTTATTTTCTTTCCTTTACTACATGTCATATACATGTCACTATGGTTGGACTCAATAATCTTAAAGGTCTCTTCCAACCTAAATGATTCTATGATCTATATAAAGCTTTGTGTTCAGTGAATACTGACAAGCATTTCATTATGTAAGGTTGTTAAAGTGTGCAGTTACCACACCTTGCCTGCCAACATTTTTTGCCACAGGCTTTCTTTAGCTTTTCTTTGTAGTCCCTTCATTTTTGTGACCCTTGTTGGACTCTCTCCAGTATGCCCGTGCCTCTTGCAGTGGGGATGCCAGAACTGGGTTCCAAGTAGGGCCTTCCCAGTGCTGAGTAGAGGGGAAGGATCACCACCCTCACCCTGCTGGCAGTACTTTGCCTAATGTAGTCTAGGATACCGTTGGCCTCCTTTACCACAGTGGAACATTGTTGGTATGTGCAACTTGGTGTCTACCAGGACCCCAGGTCCTTTTTGGCGAAGCTGCTTTCCAGCTGGGTGGTACCTCACATATACTGTAGCCTGAGGCTGTTCCTACCCAGGTGCAGGACTTCGCACTTCCCCTGGTCGAACCTCCAGAAGGTTGTCAGCCCACTTGACCTGCTTGTTGAGGTCTCACCGGATGGCAGCATGACCCTCTGGCATACCAGGCACTCCTCCCAGTTTTGTGTCATCAGCAAACTTCCTGAGGGTATGCTCTGTCTGTGTTGAACAATGATTGTATGTAGTATTGACACCGCTGGTTACTGGCCTCCAACTAGCCTTTATGCCACTGATCACCACCATCTGAGCCTGGCCCTTTGGCCAGCTTTCAACCACCTCACTGTCTGCTCATCCAGCCTGGACATCACCAGCTTCTCTGGGACAGTCTTACAGGAGACGGTAGGCCTTACTGAAGTCCAGGTAGACCCCGTCTACTGCTCTCCCCTTGTCTACAAGGTCAGTCATTTCATTGTAGAAGGGGGTCATGTAAGTATGTGTTACAGATGTGTGTTTAACTTGTAGCTCTTGAAGTGTTGCTTTGAACAGGTTTGCTTCAGAATCTGTACTATTTAGATTGTAAATCACTTCCTAGACTTCTACACTTGAAGCCATGAACCCTTCTGTTTAAGATAAATGACTAATGCTATGCTAATTGAAAATAAATATATTTTATTATTTGTGGAATGTCTTAATATATTTCAAGATGAACTTCTAAGCTTTGGAACTTCTTATTTCCAGATTTTTTTAAAATATTTTTCACTAAAAGTAACTAAGGAGGGATCTGCTGTGGCCATATCGGTAGCTCCCTGCTTAGGGTGGACTATGTGGTTAAGCTTATCCAATTGTAATGAGCCTTAGCACTGTTCAACTCAAAAGATAAAATTACAAAAAGTCCTACCACAAATTTCTGCCTTAAGGCTTAATATAAGTAACTCTGAAATGAAACTTAGACTTGGGGGACAGTATTATGATATTTTTTCCCCATCTGCTAAAACCAAATAAAAACCCCCAAAGTGTCCCACAATTGCCAGGTTGCCATGGAAACTAAATTTCCACAGTATTGTTTCAAAAATGGATATGTTTTATGTACATACTTGAACTGATTCACTTGCAGCGAAAGTAATGATAAATAAACTATTTGAAGGTAACCTTAAACCTCTTGCTTAAGCACTCTTTGTATACAACTTTCTAATGAGAAAGTTTGCGTAATGATGTTTTTACATTGACAGGTACAACAGAAATTCTAATAGAACAAGGGGTTCTGCTCTCGTGAGTCTGGCTACCAGCTTTTCCTAAAGTTCTAGAAATTAATTATAAAAGCTGTAGTTCTTTTTGATGGGATTGTATCATGTTCAGTAGAGCATTCAGTGAATTTCCTTGGGTCATATCATGTGATGGGCTTTGTTTGAGGGGGTTTGTGTGTCGACTGAATTTGTAGGAGTAAAACTAAGGAGAACTTGCTAAACTAGGAACCTTTTAGTGTAAATTTTTCCAGGTCAGGTATCTCATCTCTGCCACAGGAATGAGCTACTGAATTTATAAGTAAGTGGAAGGACATGTGAGGCACAACAAGAAAGATATAGGTAGTTGTGGTCTATTCACATTACTGTGTAGAAATAAATTCCTTTTACAGTTTTAGGTGAGGTTGCCAAACTGTAAATATTGGTCTGTGGCACATGGTGACATCTTCCACAGCAGAGATACAGGACCTCTCTGAAGACACATTTATCTGAGCTTGGTGCTAAGAGGTGGTCATCAGGCACACAGACCTATCAAGTTTCTGTCTCATCACACAGTTTTGTCCTCAGGTTTTGAGCATGACCTTGGAAGGTGACACATGCATCACTGAACACCTAGTATCCTTGCTTACACAGAAGAAAATAAAGACCAAATTTCTTACCTCAGTCACTGACAAATTTCAATGTACTCTTTTCTGGTGGCACGCTCACGAAAAAGTATAATGTTAGCACAGTGAAGAAGCTCTCCTTTGTAGCATCAGGTGCAGAAGGGAACATGCATTTTCTATAACTATAAGCAATGATTTCTTTAAAAATTTCTTTCATGTTGGGGGGCAGGGAGTGTCTATCCTTAGCGTAATGTCTTTAGTAGATGTTGCAGCCCAGGAATTGTAGTGCAGAAGATGTGATGGGACAGTTACTTTCTTCAGTTCTGCTTTAAGTGATGTTAGTTGGCTCTCAGGAGTGCCCTGGCTGGCTTGCTCCTGCCAGAGTCCTTGCAGTTGTGCTGAGTGACGGGCTTAGAATGTGACTTCTCCAAATATCTGTTCCCAGAGCTCCTAAAGGTCAAGTCTGAGGAAAAGACTTGGGCAGGATCCTGTCAGACGTCACTATAGTTGAAACAAAGGCCCAGGAAGGAATGGGGTTGGGGGTGTGTGTTGAAGTACCTATACAATACTTAACACAAAGATTTTGGAGTGGTTTGAAATCTTTCCCCTCTGCAAACAGCAAATGTCTGCACAGGACTAGTTTGGGGGAGAGACTTACAGTTGTTCTCAGGCTCCTGATAACTGTAGACCAAGTACAGAATCAGGTATGTATGATTAATATTTAAAACTTATCACAGGCTTATTGTTTCAATATTTAATGGAGGCAAAAAAGCTCTAATTGCCTTTTTAATTTTAACAAAACCCAAATATATTTTTTAGAGATTAAAAAAAGTATTTTAAGAACTTCAACTGTGGGATTTGCGTTGTTCATTTATTTCTTTTAATTGCCTTCTGGCTGCTGTCAACCACAAATTTCTTGCAGTATAGTTTTAGCAGTAGTAATTATGCAATAATATACAGGGCCTGGGCTGGGAATAAGGAAAGAGTGTTCCATTTCTACCTATTCCTCAGTTTTGTTTTATGATATGCAGCGAATCACTGAACCCCTTTGTATGCTCATTTTTGATATTCTTACGTTTGGGAAATATTTGAAGATACTTCAGACAACTAATTGACAGTAGTGTATGTATTTTTTACTCCTTTAAAATAAACTCCTTTTAAATATCTTTACTTTTCTCTGAACTTCAATAGAAATAAAGTAAACTGTCTTATATATTTTTGTGTAAAAGGCAGTTTCTGAGTTACAGGATATCATGGTTGAGAAAGAGTAAATTATTGTGTAGAACAGAGTTTTGAAATGTAGTTGTGTATGAAAGTAGCTGTGCTTGCTAAGCGATCAACAGTAGTAAAGAGTGTTTGGTACCTGTTAGTTCTGTTCTCCTTTCCCAGTTTTACAATGTTGAAGTTAAAAAAAGTTTATCCTGGTATTAAGTTGCTTTAACTGTATGTACTCGCATCCTTGGAGTGCTCTGTTTTTTGGAATAGCTGGAAACAACATGCCTCCAAAAAGATATGAAATGGAATAACTGGTTACCATCATAATTAATTAAAAAGCAAATTAGGTTCAGTAAAAAATCTTGTATTCCCAAGATCAGTTGTAATTCTTTGGATATGAACTGTTGAGTTGAAGGCTTTCTCTGTTTTTTATTAATTTCAGAGTATAAGACAATACTTGGGCATAACAGAAGGAGTAAAAAAAAATTGATAACTTTCAGTACAGACGTGCTTTTAAGTATACTTCAGTTGCTCCAGTGTAAGGCTTTAATTTCACTTTTGCTCAGAAGAAATTGAATTACCTGGTCAGAGCAACAGAAGGAGACTTCTTGTGATGCCACAGAGCCTGGCTGTCAGGGAGGAGCCGTCATCTGTCAAAAATACTTACAGAGAGTGTAGATCACTGCATAAAAGACACCATATTAATGTTTACCGAGGGAGTCTATAATATTGAAATGACTGCTGTGAGTAGACCCCCAGCTGTATGTTGATAACAAGAAGTCATTGTATTTACATGGTAATTCTTTTTCCTAAAGACACATTTTGAAGTAGCAGAGTTAATTGGGGTCAACCTCTTGGCTGCTATATACAGGCACAGCGCTAACTTGAACTTCTCCTGTGATAAACTTATTTTATGATAAAAATTTATGGCCCTAATGCTTTCTGGTTGTGTGGGTTTTTTTTAAATGATTGAGCATGAGCATTGATGCTTCTTTGCACAGAACTGGGGATTTTCTTTCTTATTTGAAGCTGTTTGATCAATGTTTGATGAACGGGGAGGGAGGGGGGAATTCTTAATGTGACCACTTACATCACAGGTAAAACCCATCTAAATTTATTAGCTGAATACATTTGGCCTGACCTTGTCACAGAGTCTTCACTCCACTGCCAACCTCCGTTTTTCTGTGGTAGCCTTAAATGTGAGGAAGAAGTAGATCATTTTCTCAATGCTCAATAGCTGTCTCTTCTGCCTTCCTGAGTCCTCCATGATAAGTGGAGTTGGGGGGAACATATGCCTCAGAATTTCATCTAATACTAGTCTGTGGGATTTGGCTGAGTGAAGGGTCTGTACCTCCTCACATGGTGGAGGAATGTTGGGCAATACTTGCTTGCCTTGGCTCCACTGAGGCAAAACAGGCATTTTGGCAAGAGGGTTGAGGATTGGTGGCTAAATCTGACTGAGCAGTGACTGAATGTTTATTCATGTTAAACACATTTTATGCAGACTATGAAGTCAGGTAATTTTGCCTAAAGAAAGCAAGGAGGGAGAGGAGTATAGTTCATTGTTGTTGTATGATGTACTATTAGACATTTAAAAAACTCTAGATAGGATAACAGTCAGCATGTAGAAGTTAAATACACAGTTCAAAGGTGTAGTGCTCTCTCTAAGCCTGCTTCTGCTAGGAAATGCAGCATGAAATACAGGATGGAATGAGATTATTTTAAAGACTATGTAACTTCAGGTGATGATGCTTAAACTGTCTAACAAAATTCCCCTGTTTGTGCCTGGTTTTATTCTTTGAACAAAGAAAATCTTGAATCATGATTTTTTTTAACACTTTTAGTCAAAACCTTTGCCTTTTCAATTTAAACAAACTGGTGCTTGGACTCTTCATGTCTGAAATGAAGAGCAGCGATAATTGTCAAATTATAAGAACAGTAAAGGAAACCTCAGAATTAAATTTACCTCGAGTTAGCTGTGTTGGGAGCCACTTGCTTATTTCTGTAAGAATTTTATGATATTCAGCAGAATTTCAGTTTTCCAAGTGAGTTATGTAGGTCAGGATGTCAGTAGGTTGATAGTAGTAGAATTTCTAATATAGCTTCCAAACTGAATATTTAGATTAGGAAAAAGCATGCTACATGGTTTCCCTGTGCTTTGTACTTTAAAGAATCTTCATATGCTACTTGCTGACAAATAAAGGGTACCATAACTAGCCATTAAGGTTTTGTCCTTTAAAAATGAGACATTTCTTTTGCTTAGGAAGGATTTGGTTTCAAATGCTGAACTTGGCTTTTAGATAAGCAGCTACTTGGGTTTATAACATATTGAATTGCTGTAGAATATTAAGACATCTTTTTGGATTATAGAAATTGTGTGGGCTTTTTATGGTATAGTCTTTGGGATCTGATGTTCTCTTTGTAACATCAAACGATGTCTGGTGGTGGTAGTGACTGAGCATGTATATGAAGGGACATACTACCCCTTGATGACTTTTTAAAGAATTGTTGTGCAGATATTCTTAGAAAGAAGATATTTTCAGGTTTTATCACTGAGCAGTTTCTAGGACATTGAGTAAGAGTTGAAGAAAACATTGACTCTGTTTCCATGTCATAATCCAAAGAAAAACAATGTCAAGAATGGAAATAAATACTGAAAGGAAAGACTTAAGTACCAGATTTCATTCCAAGTATGTGAATCCACATACGCTTTTTCAAAAGCTGCCAAACATAATTAAAAAATGAAAGTGACTTAGCAGACGAGCTCTTCGAAAGTAACACACCTAATCCACTGCTTTTTTGACTATGCTTCTGGGTGAAGCTTTACTCTTTCCTTCCCATTAAGCTTATGCTGAAGCTCAACACTTCTTTCAAATGCAATCACTTAACACTAACTGCTTTAATTTAGGTTTACCTTTTGTAAACATGCTCTGCACACGAGGAAAAAACAAAAATCAAAGACTGTAAACAGTGGTAGAAAGCTGAGATGGATTACTTAAAGCTTGTTGCCATCTTGAATACGCAACTATTTCACTTTTTTCCAGCTTAGGAAGAAAACCAGCACAAAATAACTGCACTTTCAAGTTGGAAATATTATTCCTATAAGGGAATTAATTGCTGAATGCCTTTAATTGCTGGTAGCAATTCACACAGGTTTTGCAGTTAAATGTCTGGTCTTTACTCAATTACTATGGCTGCTGCTTTCAGTTCCCTGGAGGAATTGAGCTTGTTTCTGTCTGAGCTGTGACCAAGCTTGGTAGGAACTGTGGCCACTGAAGTATTGATTAATATACAGCTTAAGGAAATAATAATCTAAAGGCTTTGATGCAGGAACAAATTACCTTGAAACACATTACTAAGGACAAGTTGAAGGTGGACATTAGAGTATTTGCTTGGAGAAGAAGCAGGCCACTTTATAGAAGGGCCTTTTTGTTTTAATTGAGAGGAAAACTGACATGTAGTAAGATAGACTCCATTGCATGCATTTCAGGGAAAGTATAAAATTCTAAAATCCAGTCTACATCCATGCAAGTGACATCCTGCTGTGCCTTTCTTTGCGTGCAGTTCTAGCAGTGGCATATCCCTGCTGCTGCAGTGTTTTTCATAGTTGTGTGTAGGACAAGGTAGAATAGGTCAAACATGGAGTTGATAGATCGTAGTGAGTGTTTTGAAAAACTGCTTTAAGTTCTGCTTTTGATGTGATTTAGGTTTAGGGGCCCTACTGTGCTCTTGAGTGAGACTTAATTCTAGGATCTTTATGCAGAGTTATCAAAATACTCTCAAAAAAAGTAAAGAAATTCCTTGCTCCTGCAAACAAACTAGAGAATTTCAGGTCCCCCAAACAGCAGTGGTCAGTTGCTTCCTAATTAGCTACCAGCTGTGTGGAGTCCCCATGCCAAACTGTGCAAATTCAAATTCTGAATTCTGCAATAATAAGAAACATTCTCAATGACATTTCCCAAGACAGCAAATTCTCTGAATGATTTGGTGATCTGGGAACTATGGGGCTATTTTACTACTTATGCTGTAGAAACTACAGAGTCAACGTCCACAAGAATGAAACTTCTGAGTGAGGGCAGAATTTTCTTTATTTCCTCTACAGTTTTTCCCGAGTGCAGCTCTTCTAGTGTGTGTTATGTTGCAGGACACTGGGCTTGTTTAATGTTTTAAAAACAACCATGTGAAACCACTTTGCAAGGTGACAAAGACCAAGCCAGACAAAAATGTAAGGTAGGAACTCTGGAACAGATAGCTGGTATTATTCGTGGTGTGTAGGGAGATAAGAAATGAGAAACTCGCTTATGAATTCTGATAGGACTGATAACCATGACAACGGTGGCAAATACAAACTGGACTGCAGTATAGCGTATGGCAAAATGTATTGAGGAGGTAGTTTTCTGGGAGCTTATTTCAAATTCTGCCAGTGAACACTTGGAGTTGTGTCACTTGAAATATGTAATTCTGTTTTATGTGAATAACTGTTTAAAACTTGACGTAATGTGTAATAAATGAATCTCAGCACATAACTCTCCCATAGTAATTTATCTCTTTTTTTTTTAAGCAACATTTCTGCTGCTCAGTTTAATATCTTTAAACTGTTATTCAGTTTTTGTTTGATACAAGAAGCTTAACTTGACTGTTTGTTTGCAACAATCCTTTCCTATTAACTCCCTGCAGGTGACTAAAGCATTGTCTTTGACCAGTTGTAAACTGTTGGCCATAACTCCTTTGTGTGCTATTCCTGGGCTAAGGGTTTGGGTATTGGAACAGCAGCAAATTGTTTTAAGTCAACCAAAGTGGGGAAAGATCAAGCTGGATTTAGCAGGAGTTGAGGAAATTAATCATCCCTCAGTGTTTTATGGACAGTCTGCTTCACTTCCAAATGTAAACATGTAGAAAACTCTTAACTGCTTGCATTTGTGTCCAAAACATCAAGAGTATAAGGCTGAAAGTTGAGGATTGACTTGTACAGCTGTGTTTATTCTGTGTTTCTTAGCTTGCCTGAAAGTTCTGAAGACAATTAATGAAACTATGTTGCAAGTTAGATTGCCATACCTGTTAATTTAGTTAATGTGCATTTTCTATTAAATGAAGATAAATGAAATGGCCAGTTACTGGTTTTGGTTGGGATATCTAACACCCCACCCCAACTTAATAATCTATAATTAGATCATTATTAGAAACTTTTTCTTTTACAGAAGCCACAAATTAAAAATAAAAGCAAATTCTCTACCTATCCATGCTGACAAGAAATGGAAATTAAGAAAGTGAGGCACGATATGCATGTGACAAAGTTATGCATTACTGATAATACTATTAATAACTGTAAATTAGTCCGGAATAGAACTGCCACAAACAAATGGGCAGTTTTCTTTTTTGCACACAACAAAACTGTAAAATGGAAACTTATCTCTTACAGATGGATCATGTAGCCTTTCTTGTAAGAATACAGAAACCGCACTCTTAATTGGAGGAGTGATTCATTTCCAAGAGGCTGGGGTCTGTGTTTTAGTGGGAGGTGTGAAAAGAGCTTCTTGGGAGCCACAGAATCTGCTAATGGGGAACTGCTCCTCTCAATTACAGGGTAACAGATATCACCTAGAGCTTGTGGGTTTGTGCCCTTTCAAAATAGTTCATATTTTTAATATTGCTTCTAATGGTCTTGGGTACTCTTGCAAATATCCAGTTCTTTCTGGCAGTTTTACGAAGCATTTGCCTTCTCTTTCTTGGTGTAATTTGTCCTGGTTTTGAGGTAAAACAGAACCAATTTTCTGTTCAGTGATTTTACTTTGCAGCTAAGCCTCTAACTGAACTATCTGAAATTAACAGACACTGTCCACTTCCAGAGTGATAAGACCTAATTGTTTCTACTTTATGCCAAGGACTGGGATGCAGAGAGGCTCTTGCTTATACTTATTGCTGTAACACCCAAGGGCAGCCAACTTTGTTATTTGCCCCATTGGAAGGTCGGAAGCAGAAGAGCGTAGAGGGGTCACATTTGTGGGGAGGAGCAGACAGGACAGGGGACTCAAAACTGACCAACAGTGTATTCCACCCCATCTGCCTCATGCTCAGTATAAAAGCTGAGGCATCAAAGGGTCAGCTCTCTTCAATGGCCTGTGTCCGAGGAGGACTCTGTTGGTCTGCCTTTGATCCTGATCCATACGTTCCTGAATCCACCTCTCATATGTCACTGAGTCCAGTCTGGGACTTCCCAGTGCCTGCTGGCGATGTGATCATCATCCTGGGAACTTGATACTGATTTTGTATATACTGTATATATTTCATTATTTTTTTACTTCATTATTAATATTTGATTAAAGTAGCTTAGTTTTTTCTAAACTCATAAGTCTCTTTCTCTTCCTTCTCTCTCTGAAGGGAGGGAGGTCAGAGAGTATCCGTTGTTTGTTTCGGTGGCTGTCCAGCCCAAATCAAGGCATAATTAAACACAGTAATTACTTATATAAATAACAATTTCTATGTGAAAAGTTTTTTTCTTTTACCAGTTTTATAGCCTTTCAGTTGCGTTGTCTACTTGTAATTTCATGAGGAAGGTTGAACAGATGTTCCTGACCTTTCTCTTTGCCACTCATTGTACTATGTATCTCTACCATGTTGCCCCTTTAGGGACTTTATTTTTCAGGGGGAACATCTCTTAATATCCCTTCATTAGGATGCATTTCTACTGCTCCTAAAACTTGCCTCGGCAAAATTAAGAAGCTGCGGTCCCCATACTGTTACTCCTCAAAGAGGACATTTTTTTTTTTCTGATATTTTAAGAAAGCTTTTGCAAGGAGTTATTTCCCCCAGGGAAACTCTCTTCTGCCTTGCTCATAATTCACTGACAAAACACGTTGCTCTTATGAGGTGGAGTACCTTGCTGTAGGTGGATTCTCTTACTTCCAGATACTTTACCACTGTTTCTCTCACCCTCTGGCAAGATAAAGATTTTTCCAGGACAGAGGAATGAGCTTTCCTGTATTTAGATACTGAATTACATGTGTGCAGTTGTCCTTCTGCCCTCAAGGTAAGATCAGTCATACCTAAAAATTGCAGCATGCCGTTTTCCTTATTTCATGACTTCACTGCAGTAGACAGGTTAAGGAAGCATGCATTTTTCTCTGCTCCTTCAAACAGCTGTTCACAACTGAGAAAAGAGGCACTTGGATTGGTCCTAGCCACTGGCTAATGTTGAATTTAGTGGTTCATCTAGAGCAACTATTTACTGTGTTATTTCAACAACCACTTCAGTTCTCTAGCCAAACTATTTTTTGACAGCGGCTGTCTGAGCTGTGGGACTACTGGGTTGGTTGAAAAATTGCATTTTCTTTCTTGCAAATGGGTTAGCATATACGAATCTTATTCAGTCAATGACTCACTCTAATTAAAGGCAGCGTTTGTGGATGTTTGTTAGACATCTCCGGTTCTCATGACTTAGTTGCCTTCTGTTACTACTTTGTGGTGGACAGTAGTTAGTCTTTGCCACACNCCCCACCCCAACTTAATAATCTATAATTAGATCATTATTAGAAACTTTTTCTTTTACAGAAGCCACAAATTAAAAATAAAAGCAAATTCTCTACCTATCCATGCTGACAAGAAATGGAAATTAAGAAAGTGAGGCACGATATGCATGTGACAAAGTTATGCATTACTGATAATACTATTAATAACTGTAAATTAGTCCGGAATAGAACTGCCACAAACAAATGGGCAGTTTTCTTTTTTGCACACAACAAAACTGTAAAATGGAAACTTATCTCTTACAGATGGATCATGTAGCCTTTCTTGTAAGAATACAGAAACCGCACTCTTAATTGGAGGAGTGATTCATTTCCAAGAGGCTGGGGTCTGTGTTTTAGTGGGAGGTGTGAAAAGAGCTTCTTGGGAGCCACAGAATCTGCTAATGGGGAACTGCTCCTCTCAATTACAGGGTAACAGATATCACCTAGAGCTTGTGGGTTTGTGCCCTTTCAAAATAGTTCATATTTTTAATATTGCTTCTAATGGTCTTGGGTACTCTTGCAAATATCCAGTTCTTTCTGGCAGTTTTACGAAGCATTTGCCTTCTCTTTCTTGGTGTAATTTGTCCTGGTTTTGAGGTAAAACAGAACCAATTTTCTGTTCAGTGATTTTACTTTGCAGCTAAGCCTCTAACTGAACTATCTGAAATTAACAGACACTGTCCACTTCCAGAGTGATAAGACCTAATTGTTTCTACTTTATGCCAAGGACTGGGATGCAGAGAGGCTCTTGCTTATACTTATTGCTGTAACACCCAAGGGCAGCCAACTTTGTTATTTGCCCCATTGGAAGGTCGGAAGCAGAAGAGCGTAGAGGGGTCACATTTGTGGGGAGGAGCAGACAGGACAGGGGACTCAAAACTGACCAACAGTGTATTCCACCCCATCTGCCTCATGCTCAGTATAAAAGCTGAGGCATCAAAGGGTCAGCTCTCTTCAATGGCCTGTGTCCGAGGAGGACTCTGTTGGTCTGCCTTTGATCCTGATCCATACGTTCCTGAATCCACCTCTCATATGTCACTGAGTCCAGTCTGGGACTTCCCAGTGCCTGCTGGCGATGTGATCATCATCCTGGGAACTTGATACTGATTTTGTATATACTGTATATATTTCATTATTTTTTTACTTCATTATTAATATTTGATTAAAGTAGCTTAGTTTTTTCTAAACTCATAAGTCTCTTTCTCTTCCTTCTCTCTCTGAAGGGAGGGAGGTCAGAGAGTATCCGTTGTTTGTTTCGGTGGCTGTCCAGCCCAAATCAAGGCATAATTAAACACAGTAATTACTTATATAAATAACAATTTCTATGTGAAAAGTTTTTTTCTTTTACCAGTTTTATAGCCTTTCAGTTGCGTTGTCTACTTGTAATTTCATGAGGAAGGTTGAACAGATGTTCCTGACCTTTCTCTTTGCCACTCATTGTACTATGTATCTCTACCATGTTGCCCCTTTAGGGACTTTATTTTTCAGGGGGAACATCTCTTAATATCCCTTCATTAGGATGCATTTCTACTGCTCCTAAAACTTGCCTCGGCAAAATTAAGAAGCTGCGGTCCCCATACTGTTACTCCTCAAAGAGGACATTTTTTTTTTTCTGATATTTTAAGAAAGCTTTTGCAAGGAGTTATTTCCCCCAGGGAAACTCTCTTCTGCCTTGCTCATAATTCACTGACAAAACACGTTGCTCTTATGAGGTGGAGTACCTTGCTGTAGGTGGATTCTCTTACTTCCAGATACTTTACCACTGTTTCTCTCACCCTCTGGCAAGATAAAGATTTTTCCAGGACAGAGGAATGAGCTTTCCTGTATTTAGATACTGAATTACATGTGTGCAGTTGTCCTTCTGCCCTCAAGGTAAGATCAGTCATACCTAAAAATTGCAGCATGCCGTTTTCCTTATTTCATGACTTCACTGCAGTAGACAGGTTAAGGAAGCATGCATTTTTCTCTGCTCCTTCAAACAGCTGTTCACAACTGAGAAAAGAGGCACTTGGATTGGTCCTAGCCACTGGCTAATGTTGAATTTAGTGGTTCATCTAGAGCAACTATTTACTGTGTTATTTCAACAACCACTTCAGTTCTCTAGCCAAACTATTTTTTGACAGCGGCTGTCTGAGCTGTGGGACTACTGGGTTGGTTGAAAAATTGCATTTTCTTTCTTGCAAATGGGTTAGCATATACGAATCTTATTCAGTCAATGACTCACTCTAATTAAAGGCAGCGTTTGTGGATGTTTGTTAGACATCTCCGGTTCTCATGACTTAGTTGCCTTCTGTTACTACTTTGTGGTGGACAGTAGTTAGTCTTTGCCACACATATCTTAGTGAGGGCTGGTTGGGGGGAAGAATGCTTTACTGGAGGAGAAAAGCTTTGAGAAGTCTGGGATTTCTTTTTGGCTTTGTGCGAGTTCACTGCTCAGGTCAAAAATTACTTATGTTTGTGGGATTAGGCATGGATAGAGTTAGGAAAAGGGACTTCCCTGCGTGTTCTCAGATATATTGGGAGATCTTAAGCTAGTCATGTTGGGTAATCTTTGCTTGATCGTGGATTGGGCCTGCTATTCTCTCCTCAAATTTTTTTGAGAAGGTATGCATGAGAGAGTATAGATTGTAAATTGGGTTAAAAGTTTAAAAAATGGAATTTACATACAAAAGCAAGCGGTTTGCTTCCCAAAAGGTAGTCCATAAACAAGGAAGAAATATTTAGAGATGAGAAGGAGGGAGATACCCAGTGTACCTTAGTTTAACTCCTTAATGATATTCTGGCTGGCTGCATGTGTGAAATGAAATCAAGAGAGATGCTCAGGAAAATAGACAAATATTTCAAAAACATCGTCTGTCTAGAGTGTCTTTCAGGAAACTATGGGTAAGCGGTTCATGGGGAAATTACTTGTAAGCAGTCATTAGGTAGTTTTATTTTCACTAAGCTGAAGTCTTGGGATTGAGAAGAGTATTAGGCTATTCAAAATTGCTGTCTGGAAGAGGTGTTCTGAGACGGAAACATGTAAGTAAAGGAACTACATACACTGTAGTACTCGGGAGTTAGCAGAGCACGAGAGAGTGCAGGAAACCAAAGGCAAGATATGTCTAGCATGCAGGCACTGCTGTGTGCCTGCCTGTGTTCACATTAGCTATGTAGCTTGGGCTCCTCCAGCCTGTAGTTACAGCCATAGCTATGGAGAGGGGCAGACAGACTGTTGGTCTCTTGTGACCTTTGCTTTGTGCTGGCACTACACTTGTGTGAGATGTATGGAAAACCAATCTAGAAGCAGCTGTTTGGGGTCTCTTTAGCAACATGGTGATTGCAAGCCCTAGAAGAAGAGTATCTTGCAAACAGAAGTTGTTAGTGGCCTCTGAGCGGCCATCATGTTCTTTGCACCAGTTCATACATGGGCCCGTATGTTAATATGTTCAGTAAGTAGTTTTGCTATCCTGGGCCTATGCTGAATGATAAAGGTGAGCAGCTCACCTCAGGAAGAGAGTGGTAGGCATAATGGAAACCTATCATGGTATGCGAAACTGCAAGGCAGTCTAAGTTATCATATGCCCTATAATCATGACAGGATGCTAAGAAATGGGATGCCATAGTGCAGAGATCTAGTTTGAAATCAGATGAAATATGAATTTCATGCTGTAGAGAATGCCACTATATGGCTGTCACTTCAATGTAGTTCCACAAAAGAGAGCAGGGGAGAAGTCAGGGATACAGCTCAACCCCCAGCTGTAAGGAGCTTCTCTAATAGTTGTGAAATATTTCTTCTGTCTTCTTACTCCCTCACAGGGAGTGACACCGACAGTGCTGGTTCCTCTTTTTCCATCATGCCATATTTTGAAATCGGAGAAATATTTTTAGAAACCACATTTCTCTTGCATTCTTTGAATGTAGCCTATCCCTTTTGGAACCTGTAACTGTGTTTATTTGCACTGGAGTCCTTTGTTTTTTAAAGAGCCGTGGTAAATAACCTTAAAAGAGGGGGGGGATGTAGAAAGCAAATGGGTTGTCTTAATTTTTTTTTTATTTTATCACTGTCCTCATTTTGTTGCCTGCAGAAGACTGCCTCTGAAATCTGAAAAAGCTAAAGCTGTTGGAACAGACCTTGTTCTACCACTACAAGGGTTGCTTTTTACACTAAGGCTTCCATGAATATACAAATTCAGAATAATTGTGCGTATGAAAAAGAAACAAGGCAAGATGTGTGTCTACATAAGCAGAAACCCACTCAACTTGCTTAGAGCCAGCCTGCAGCTTGAGTCAGTGGTTAGAATCTGAAGAAAATCTCTGAAGAATGCAGTTACTTCCTCCTCCTATGCAGAGTCAACCTGGAAGCACAGGAAATAACAATGTTGTTCATATTAATTGTGCCTATGATACTTCCGCTCTGCCCCCTTAAACATTCATATTCTCACTTACTATGGAGTTGTTACCAAAATGCACCCAGTGCTCACCAAATGAATGATAGCGAGTCTTAAAATACAGACTGTCTGTGCATTTACTGGCTGTCTGTCAAATGTACTGATCCTGAGAAACAGTTTCTTCTGTGTTTTCTCAGATATGTTGGCGGTGACCTGTGTATTTGAGTGTCAGTGGCCTTGGCTGATGTGCCAATTGCTGAGCAATCAAATATGTGCAGTTCAAAGCAGCTCTTAACATTGCACAAGGGGAAACATATTGACACAATCTAAGAAATCTGGTTGGATGTTCTCTGACACACTTGGTTTCAGTCTCTGAAACTGATTTTTTTTTTTTTTTTCCCCTCGGGTAGTAATTGCATCTCAAGGTTTTTAGAAATTACAGTCCTTTTGGACCAAACAGTTCCTGCAAATTCAACAATGGAGGAAAGGCTGAACTAACTATTGGCAAATGCAAATTGAGCTGATCTCTAATGTGGCTGACTGGAGACATGAGAGTTGGAGAGGAACATATAAATAAAAATTGTCCTTGAAAAGAAATAAGGAATTTGATTCAAAGAATTGATGAGATATAGACAGAACTTTGGCCTGAAGTTGAATGTTTCTTACAACACTTCAGCTAAATCAAAATGCAAAGGAAGGACGCTTCATGTGATATTAGATTAGAGTTGAATAAAGGTTTTGGAAAGAAAAAAAATTCACAAAGTACTGATGTTAACTTCTTAGTTATTTACAACCAAAATGCTGAATGAAAACTATGAGGAACTTGTACTTTTTTTTTTTTTGCAAAAGAAAAGTCAAAAGTTATCAGGTATGCTCTAGAAATTAACAGAAACTTCTTAAGGCTAACAAACACCAGAAAGACTTTCCTTGGCTTAAGGTTTCATTTGAAAAAGACAGTTAGGATAGAGGTCCCACACAACTGCACACTTGATGATGTAACTGTAATTTTTAAGTGGAAGATATTCTAAATGGAAACTGCTGTGGTTAAGATGGAGGAACAAAAGAAAAAAGGTAACCATGCAAGAACAATTCCTATGCTGAATGCTTACTGCAACTGACCGGTTTTTTTGGAGGTTCTAACTGCGCTTCCAGAATCTTGATTTGGAATAGACTGCAGGATCTCATGCTGATCTTCTTTGCCTCCTTGAGGGGAGTGTTTGTGTGTATCGGGAGCATACATATGCACAGCTAATTCTGAAAGCTTATTAAGGAACTGCCTTGATATATTATTGTTTTGAATCCATTTCTTCAATGAGCAATGACTCTGATCATCACTAGAAGCTATTATTATGTCTAGAACAGTTGTTTTGAAAATGCTAATAGCTGTTGGTAGAAAACTCCTACGTTGTTGTAAATCTGAACTAAAGGTTGTTAAAAACTTGATACCTACTGTCCAAAAGTGCTTCCTCCATTTTCTGTCACATTACTGACACTATGAAAACATTACATACCTCTTAAAAATTTGTTTACAATTAAATGTATCTGTTTGCTTGAAAAGATCTTCCTATTCCTGCTGTCCTGCTAGATTAATGAATAAAATATTAGGAATGCATTGGAAGGAGAATTGGCTTCAAAGCAGAAATGTAATAAATTATGGAACCATTGTTGGCACACACCTTTTCCTGCTGCAAATCCTACGTATTATGTAGACATAAGTTTATTCTCCTTCTGCACTTTGGCTTTTCTTCCTACAGCAACATTCTGCACAAGCGTTTTCTGTGGCTTGATGCACGTGTGTGCATATACATGTACCTAGAAGCTGTTTAGGATGTCCTCCCTGTCTCTTGTGTCTTTGAGTGGGAAGATAGTTGTCTTGTGCATCCACAAGCACAAGGGATGCTCAGAGGAAAGTGCTGGCCAGATTACTGTAGCGTAAAAAGCAGAAAGCACTTGGTGTAAAGAGTTTCTGAGACATTAAGATAGTAATTACAGAGATGGAACAGGTCTCTGACTGGATTTGTGTGTGTGAAATAAAAGATTGGGTGCTTATCATAAAGTTCTGTACCAGTTTGAGTTAAATGAGTATTTAGGCATGGCTAACTTGCCTAAACTGACTGTTCAATGTAATTTCCATAATGGAGAAGAAATTCAACAAATGATAGATTTAGTATATTAGGCGTACATATAAGTGCTATAAAAAGTTAAATGATGGGTGCTTTGAGCCGTTTATGGGAAGTAAAAATGTAGCCTGTAACCCTGAATGATATTTCTATCACATTAGATGTCCATTACATTTCAAAATTGCTATTCTTTGTTATTCTCTTGCAGTGGGAAGATATTAACAAAGTCTTAGTCGTTCTGTTTATATAGCAGATGGAAGTTGCTAATAACTGGTTCAGGTGGGTCATAGAACGATTCTGATTCAAGAAAACTGGTACTAAGGATAAGCACATATATTGGTGTGCTGGGTTGATCTTGTCCATCTGCCAGATGCCCACCCCACTGCTCTCTTGCTCCCCTTCCCTCAGGAGGACAGGGGAGAAAGTTAGATGGAAAAGCCTGTGGGTGGAGGTAAAGACAGTTGACTTAGCATGTACTGTCATAGGCAAAACAGGCTTGACATGGAGAAAGTTAATTTGTTGCCAGTTAAAAATAGAGTAGGATGGTAAGAAACACAGACAAAAGCTCAACCACCTCCTGCCGGCCATCCCTCTTCTTCCTGGACTCAACTTCATTCTTTCACTCCCTCATTCCCAGCTCCCCTACCCACCCAGGCAGTGCAGGGGAATGGGGAACTGGGGGGTTGTGGTCAGTCCATAACAGCTGCTCGCGGCTGCTCCTTCCTCCTTACACTTCTTCCTCGGCTGCACTGTGGGTCCCCCGCGGGGTGCAGTCCTTCACGTAATGCTGTGGTGTGCGTCCTTTCCACAGGCCACAGAAAACCTGCTCCTGCGCGGGCTCTCCGTAGGAAAGAGCTTCCTCTGGGACACAGGGAGACAACCTGCCTTGCCCTGGTCTTCTTCATGGGCTGCTCCTCCCTCCTTCACTGACCTGGCTGTTGGCAGGGCTGCTTCTCACACCCTTTTCCCCCTCCTCCTCTCTCTGTCAGGCACTTTTTACCTTTCCTAAATCCCTTTTCCCCAAGGCGCCACCGCCATCTTGTCTGTGTGGCTCAACTGGACCCTGGGGTGGGTGGGTTGGAGCCGGCTGGAACCGGCTGTGTCCGGCCCAGGGCAGCCCTGGCCTCTCCTCATGGCGGCCACCCCCCAGCCCCTGCTGCCACCCCCTGGGCACCCTCAGCCCCTGTGATAAGGGGTTTGTCAGCTGCCTCAGAAAAGCTACTGTCAAATCGCTTGGAGAAGGGGAAAAAAAAAAAATAACCCAACCCAAAATAAGTGGCTGGCTTTGGTATGATGAAACACTGATGAATCCTGTATGGTGGATTTCCTGTTGGGGCTGTTCAGGACACCGCGCTGGGCAGACCAGGCGGCTCGGGATTCAGGGATAGTGAAATCTGAGCATTGAGCCTGTCAGTACACACGTGGATTTAAAACTCGGGGTGTTCCTCACCTAGCTTTTTCAGCTTTTATGAAAAAACTTGCTTAACGTGATTGAATAAGTAGCAATTTTAGAGAGGCCTTGAACAAGTGTGGAAAAACTTGTGACTGTATACTCGACCTCATCGAGAAGCGAGCGTCTCCAAACTCTTACCCAGCCCTTCCCAGACAGGCTGCAGGTACCCGAGTGGCTCTTCCTAGTGAAATGTTTGTAGGACTTCAGGCACCGAGAGAAGGAAGTCACCCACTCTTTGCATCTTGTCTAAAGCCCTGCTAAATTTTGTACTCTTATCTTCACCCAAAATAGGATTTGGACTTTGCAGCCTGTCTGGAGAGTTATTAAATTTGGGCTCTTGGGGATCAAAAATGACATTAATTCAGGATCAGATTTTCTGTGGCAAAAAGCCTGTGAGCTTCTATTTGTGAGCGAGTGTTCCAGCTCGAGCAGCTCTCTGGAGCAGCATGTCTTCTGCAGAGGCAGCTGAGGAAACATCTTGGATTTTGAGACGAATGCCAAGATTTTATGCTTTTTGTCTTAGTCATGTTTGGGAATAAAACATGGGAGTATCCTTTCTCAAGCAGAGCCAGAAAGTTGCGCGTGCTTCATGTGCACTTTCTTTCATTCAATCTCATCAGTGAAATTGTAAGTTGTTAGAGAGTGCTTGTTGGACTAAGCCCTGGGTAGGGGAGTGTTGTGTTAAGAGTTAGAGTAATTTGGCAGAAAATAAATCCCCTTGCTTTTCAGCTGACCCTCAGATATTAGGGGAGCTGGGGGCGGCTGGGCTTAGATTCTGATTGATGCCCAATGTGGTGTTAATAGTCTGGTCCTGCCCAATACCTTTATTGGACTATCGCGGTTACGGATGCACTATTAATGCATGCACAGTTCGTCCGGTCGTGCTCTCTTTAACTCTCACGGCCGCACTTAAATATGCAGTCACGTTCAAGAACTCTCATGGCCAGATTAATGAACAGCACACTTTATTAAAGCAACAGATGCACAAGTTCTTTTAGATTGCCGGTGATAGAAATGTCTGCAAGGTGTGTGTAAAAGATTAATGTGACTAAGATACACACGTGTGGAATAAAAAGCCGCTCTGTAGAGATTTATGAGTGCGCTCGGGGATGTGCTCAGGATAACCGAGTGTTCGAATCTTAGCCAAAAGGCATCCCAAATGGGGGGGACGAGAGAGACTCAGCTTGTCAGCCAGTCTCAGGGTTGGAGAACCTTCCGGTGATGGAGTCTTCCCCAAAATTCACTCCCTTCCCAAACTATTTTATAGGATTTTGACTTACAGGTGGAGCTTGACGTGACCACTGTCATACATACTTTTATTATGATTGGTCTAAAATTCTCTTGCTTTGAGTTTAAAGGTATAGAATAGCTAAAATTCAGTGTGCAAACTCAAAGGGGGTGATCTCATCTTGGAGGCGTGAACCGTCTAAGATGGAGGTGTAATGACCATATAATGAGCAAAGTTCGCTCAAAATTCAGACCTTTGGCCCAGATCATAGCTTATTGATTGTTGAATATATGATGTTTTGAAGTTTTCACAGAGTGTGGCCACGGCATCTCCATACCGTTCACCCCTCCATGATGTATCCACCATGATGTCTCCACATTATGGCAGAGGGTAGTTGTGGTGTCTTCACAAGCTCTTATTCCCACAATATACCTCCCAGTGTTTGGTGCATCAAGCTCCCTCAACGTGCCAGCGTCTAGGGTTGTTTTGGGAAGTCATGGCCTTGCTGTCTCTCCACTGCTCCTAGCTGCGTTCCAGTCTGTTACAATGTTAGGATCAGAAGGGAAAAATGAATAACTTCAAGTAATTTCCAGCAATTATATGACAGGGAGACATACTCTTCTCCCTAATCCCTCAATGGTTTAGGGCTAGAAATGTGTGGAGGTTTCAGCAGTTTGGGCAACATGCAACTATAAACTATAGGAACCTACAGAAATAACTTCTGCAGAAACTGTTAAGGGCTTTTGTAGATTTCATCCATGTATTTAGAAACCTGATTAAATGCATGGTGAACAGTTACAATAACATCTGAGTGAGACACCTTAAAATATATACTATTAATCCTAAATGACAAATCAAAAATCAAATGAATTTTTAAACCACCTTTACTGGACAAGCTGATGAGCTTCCATTAAAACTTGAGGGTTTTAGCAGAAGCTTTGGTTTAAGATGGTGAGTGTGTGAGCCAGTTTACTTGATGGACTGCAAGGAACAATTTATTTTTATCCTAAGGCAGATGCCTGGATGCAGATGGGGAATTGTGCACCCCGTGTTCATGGCATGCGTTCAGTACCTGAATTCTTACGCAGAGTTCTTTCTCATTTGAGGGCGAAGAAATTGAGCTAGCACACAAAAAAGGAAGACTTTTTTTTGAAGTAAAATCTAGATTTGTGGTAGATACTGTAAAATGCGGGGTCATCTAAAGAAGGTCATCTAACTGCCACTATTTAAATTTCTTTTGGAAAATATCACAAAAAATGGCTACTATTTATTGCTCCTCATATAAATATTCGGAATTGTGGAAGAAGCGGAAACTTATGGTGGAAAAACCACTTTTTTTTTTTCTTAAAGATGATTCTCAGTGCTTTCAGGAATCCAGGCTGTTGGTTCTCTGTGTTTAACTGTTGAGCTGCTTATATACGTAGTGTGTTACAACCAATACTACTTAAGACTGTGGTTTTATTGTTAGACAGTACTCCAGTCCTGAAGTAGACTGATTTAATGGAAGAGCAGAAGTTATTGGAGGAGTATTTTCCTCCAGTTGCCTGGATGCATATGTATTACATTCTCATTATTTGCATAATCATCTTCTTGCTTTGACGATGTGTAAATCTGGAGCAGATGTTATGGTATGCTTATATAGATACAGACTAATGGAACCTAATTCTGTCTAGCCCCTTTGGACACTAATTCCGTTATGTATTCATGTCTACTGCTGATAGGAAAAGCTTGAAAAAGGAAGTTCTTACACTTTTTACGTATTAGATATGAAAAATTAAACCGTATTAAGTTTCTCTTTCTAGCTGAAACTTCTCTTATGAATCTCAGACTTGTCTTAATGAAGACACACTTTCTCAATGTCAGGTGAAGTTATTGACAGTGTTTGATTAAAAAAATAAATTAAAAAAACCCCCCAAACAACAATAAAAAAACCAAACTAAATTCATTAATGTGTTAGTTTGCTCTTTAAATTTCTTCCTTCACTTGATTTTTTCAAGCAGGCAGTGTGATGTAGCCAGGGGCCATGTGAAGATTTCTGCTCTGCAGCTCATAAGAACAAGGAGGTTGCTGCACAGCAGTAATTGTTAGACATTGAGGGCAAACTGTGAAATGGCTTGGGCTAATTAGTTGTGACTTCAGCTGAAAGATGACACCTTCAGGAGACAACCCTGTACCTTGCGTTGAAATAGTGAAATTGTTCTCCTTTAAGTAAATACTCCAGACTGGAAAGTATTTCTGTAGCTGTTTAGTTTAAACGGAGTGAGTAAAACGTGCATACCCCAAAGAAAGGAAGAACCTGGGCAATGCTTGGAACATGGTACAGTAACCCTTTAGTGACTCCGCGATAGGTTGCCTTGTTTTTTAGCAAGATTTATTGACCTCAGCTAAGCATTAGCCATGTAGGACCTGAAAGGACTCTAAACCCAAACAAGCATTGTTGCAGCGCTCAGGTTCCGCATCGGTGCAGCAAGTGTATGGGACCAGCAGGGACCTGGCACAGCGCGCCAGTGAATGAACCTTCCCGGAATCCACAGAACTGAGAGATGCAGCACAAAGCTGTACTGAAACTTGTCTGCCGTGGAGTTCACAAGCCTTGGCTGTGCTCAACTAGAACACGAGAACTGGAGGATTCTGCAGCGTGTACGCCACTACGGTCACAATTCAAGGATTATGGTCTTAATAGACCTGAGCTGGTTTTGCGTAAAACTAGCTCAGCTTTATAGCCAAAGCGGGTAGTAACTTTTTTGGATCCATGCTGGTACTGGAAGTGATACAGCTGTTCAGTCAGGCCTATGATCATTCTTGTCTCTGCCTCTCTTGCCGTTATTGCTTTGTAACAGGAAAACTTATAATGGATGCTTGAAAACTGACTATGTTTTTGAAGTTCTTCATTTTCATCAGCTTTCCTCCAAAATTTAAGAAGAAAAAAGTTGAAATCATAAATGTCTTGGCTTGCTATTTAGTTCTGCATGATTTGTTCAGCCTTATTTTTTCTGACTTGCTTACTAATGTTTTTCCGTTAAAAGAACTGTTTGTGTTGGGGGTTTGGACTAGATGACCATTAAAGGTCACTTCCAACCCAAACTGTTCTATGGTTCTGTGCTTGTCTTAAAATTTGAGATCATTAAAATTGCTTTCTCTAACTTCTGTAAATGGCTGTTTTGCCGCAAGAACCTTTTTGAGCTTTCTGCGATGTCCATAGAATTTGAGCTGGAATTTAAAATGGGAATTTTTTCCTATGCTGAATTCAGAGCAAAATAAAAATCAAAACCTTAAACTAACACTTGTGTCCTGCCATTTTGCGTGATTTGTGTTATCATTGGTTTAATTGCTACCAGTGGATGTCTTGCGATAGCTAGTCAGACTAGCTGTTATAAAACGTTGTCACACGTAGTATTTAGTATAGGACTATTTGCATACTGAAATGCATGTAAATACTCAATTATAATTAAGACTCATTTCAAGTAAAACATAAAAGCAGCTCAATATTAGGATGATAAGAATACCAGCCCTGTATACGTTTCTAGAAGAGCTAAGTTTTAAGTGTCTGGTTTGCAGGAAGAATATTAGTGTTGACGATGGAGACAAGTGGAGTTGTTGATACTTTAAGATATGTGGCCAAGAATCAGAAGACGCTGCATCGTTCTGGTTCAGCTGGTGCTGGTGTGGGTCTTACTGAATGATAGATTTTCTCTTGTTTACTCTTTGTTTACATTGTAAAGTATTGTGCATAACAACTTTCATTACTTATTTGTACAGTATCCAGCATGCTAAGACTCTACTCTGTTTAGTGCCTTAGAATATTAAAGTAACAGAAATAGTAAGGGGGGAAATACAATAGAAATACTACCGAAGTATGTGACTGAAACCTCAATGATTAAATAGCCGTCCTAATAAACAGCTAAGGCAGTAAGTTTAAATCAGGTCTATTTTTTTTTTTTATAAAATCTTTCCTTGGTGGTTTGTGTTTAAAAAAAACAGGACAAACAAAACCAAAAGACGACCTGTAAGAAATTATCGCTGGTTCTACCTTTTCTCTTTGATCCCTGCTGCTTCCAAATCACTGCCATTGTGAGAGAACTCTCATCAGGATTTTTCACCTATTCCAGCAACTCACTGTTCACTTCTTCACCACCACCACCCCCTCTTCCCCCCCCATGCCTCTTCTCTCCCATTGTCCCATCCTTCTCCTTGCTTGATTCACAAAGTATTTCATTTCATAGACTATCAAAAGCGCTCATGTTTTGAGATTGAATTCTACTTCCCTACAGGCTTGCTTGTATTCCATCAGATCTCAACATCTAAGGATGTCTGATTTTTATGGGTAGTTGTGGATTGTACCCCTGTCCTTTCATCCTTAATTGCAGCTTTTAGGGATGATTCAGCACAATACTTAAATAGTACTTGTACACTTAAGGGCTTTGCTGGATTTTTATATGGAACAAAACCACAAATGGAAGTGAAGGGGGGAGAAAAACAGCAATTCCAACCTCTGGAACATAGGTAGATGACATGGGAAACTACCGGTCTAGGGTTCTGTTTTATTTTCCCTGAAAAAGCCTTTTTTTGTGAGAGATGGCTGTTGCATGGATTCAAGTATACGTGACAGAGCTGTACTAGATGTGGTCAGGTTTTTTTCTACTTACCAGCTACTTCTGCTTGTTTCGAAGGTATGCTTCTCACACTAAAAATGTTTCTTCCTAGAAATATAAGAAGCTTCTTGAATGCACTCAGCCTCTCTAAAGCCACTTCTTCCACTATAGTAGTCTTTTTGAAAACTATCTAGTATTCAGCTACTCTTCTAAGTCTAAGTAAACAGACTTTTCAGTTTCTTCTAAGACAAATTACAGTCTCATCAATATGTATTTGAATGTTTTCTCTTTCACAGTTAGGTGAGAGCTGGAGGACTAGCCTCTGCCAATGTCAGTTCTTTGTTAGAAATGAATAAGCAGTTGATGCAGTACCTTGGGTGTAAGTCAAACACTTTTATGATAACACTTATTCTACTGTCTTGTTGGCAATAAAATATACGTCTGTATTGCCATTATTTGTATATTGGGGAAAGAAGCACAAAAATACCCTGTAAAGTATGTTAATTCTTGTAAGAGTTGTCCTTGTTTTCCATAACTGCAGCGGTAGCTGGGGTTTTTTCCCTATGTATGGTGATTCAGATAAAAACATATCTTGCAGCATATTATAAACCGCTACGAAACATTTTGAGAAAGTCATCTGGATCTCATTTACTTATGGAACTGTTATTCTAGTTTGTGGTCCCTACTGTGAACTTCACTGCTGTGAAGATGAATAAGAAGCCAAATAGTAAAGTGTATGTCATCTAGAAGTAACACTAAAAACATCAGATTGTGTGCTTTAATGATCTTTCACATGCTGCTGGTGCAAAACTCCTGTTGAATTTGGTATTAGTTATAGTTGAGAGACTTGCTGTAGTAATTTCTCGTATTTCTGTGAAGAGGAAAGGCAATACCATCTGCGTTAGCTGATGTACTTAGTGTGTGCTTCATGCTTGTGAAATGCATGTTGAATCATTTCAGTGTTTTCATAGGTAAATAGGTACTTAAAATTTGTCATTCACTTTTTCGTGACAGTTTTTTAAAATCTGAATTTGTACTTGATGTAGCTTGATTAAAAGATTAAAAGGCTTCAGTAAAAACACTAGATGTTAAAATCTCTCAGTACTTTCACTGTGCGTTCGTCACATTCAGGTGATGATTTTAATCTATGGGAAATTCTAGCAAGTCTAACAGCACAAACCAAATAGAAGGGTCTAGGTTAAATTGGTTGTAGAAGGAAGAAATGCATCGCTCTATTTTGTGTCCATTACTAAGATGACTTGTATAATCAGCGTTACTCAGTACGGACATCAGATTTGATATCTTACCCTTTGCTAGCATGGGTGTGTGGGTTTTGTTAAATAGTTTTAATGCTTTAATTCAGTTCTGGGAACCTTTAACAAGAATATATGGAATAAATGTAGTTTCAAAAGCTACTGCTATAAAGCTGTGGGTTTTTTCTGGTTATGTTTCTTATGTGCTGAAGACTTTTGAGTCACCATTTCAACCACTTATTTTGAGATCTGGCCATGATAGTTTCAAATATGACGAATCTACTTTTAGCTGTCTCTTGGAAAGCACATGATAGGTTAATTTTACAAATCTGAACTCTTGTGAGAGTTCATAGGAAAAAGGTTTGTTGGGGTGCTGGTCCCTTGTTCCTGTTAATACTGATGTAAATGTCTTGATGTCACATGTTTTTATCAGGTGAATGGCGATTAAGCAGCGTGATTGGGACTAGTATTTCTTATATAATAAATGTTGATGGCCATATGTTCATATAACTTCTTTGAAGTTAAAGCAATTATTATTGCTTATGTGATGTTGAACTAGCAGTAGAAGACAAGTTTCTGAGTTATTAAAGATTTCAGAGGAATTAGTTTCTTTTTTCCATTTTAGCCTTTGGAGTTTTATCATAGACTGCTTTTAATACCTGCCCACACCTCTGCTTGAAATTGAATTTGAATTGCATCAGCAGTTTTCGACATAGCTCTCAGTAGCTCTTCAGCTGTTCAAAGCCTGCTGGTGTTGATGAGAACTGAGACTATGGTTTCCTTTCCAGTAATTTCTGCTTCACTTATATCAGTCTGAGGAAAAACAATCAGTTCTCCTTAAGTAACATCAGAGTCTGTGTTTTGTGATAACATTTGTTCAAAGAACTCTTTAAAAATTTTAAGTTACTACTTTCTGTGTACTCTGTGTTCCCCTTCACAGTTTTCCTCTGCCCTGGACTTTAACTATTTTGTCTTCTGAGTTGTCCCTTTCTGTTATACCCCCAGAAATCCTTCAAGTTCAGTTCTCTTGAAGTATGCAGAATTTACTTTTTCTTCTCCATCAACCCTCCCTTCTGAATTCCATTAATGCTTGATATAACACTTCCAGATTTGTGAACTGAATAATGTGCTTCCAATTTTAGTACAAAATGAACTTGGTAAAATGACAATTGAGAGGCAGGACTTTGGCTTTAAACTTGCTAGTGGCTGCATTGCTGTTCTGGAGGTTTGTGTGGATAGTTAGCTTCAGGTCAGCTTCCTTGGATACAATGAGCAGTAAAGGCTCATTGAAACTAAGTTTTCTTGGTTTCCAGCAATAAGTAGACTTGTGGTTAGCTGGGATTATAAGGATTGAACTGTCCTGCGAATCTACCAAAACATCTTTAAATACTAGACAGAACCTTTGTTTGAAACTGGATTTCATAACTTTCATTGGGCTGCCTTAAACACAAACATGCACATGTGTAATTTAAACCACTCATGGGAGACAGCTGAATTTATTCATGTATGAAAGTCATCAAAACTGTTAAGACTTAGTTACATCTGCCTGTAACTCAGTTTCTGCCCTTGCTTTGAAGACCATTCTAACTGATTCAACATGCTGAAGCTTCATTTTTGGTGTGTAGATATAAAGGAAGACAGAGGCACATATGGGAAAAGGCTATTTCCGGCTAAGCAAAATACTGTAGTAAAAATAATTCTGTTGCATTCTTCAAATTAGTCTTTAAAATACACTTTTAATTAAACTAGTACCCCCTGACTTCTTTAAAGGCTTCATATGAATTTTGTTTGCTTCTGATTTATTATTTTTATTTTTTTAAGATCTACAGTTGCAGTGGGAGATGCAACCCTGAGCTATGCAGGTGCAGTAGGTTAGCTTGCCTATGACTGCTGTGCTTTCTTCTTGGGTGTTAAAGCAGCACAGTGTTTTTCAGTCTCTGCCAGTTCCTCTCCATAAGGCTTACCAAGAAAATGTTCTGCATCGTGCTGACTTCTGTTTTCTCTTGTGTCATGCCTAGAGAGGAAGTGTTGCTTCATTCTCCTATGTCTCTCGGAGCCAGACTGGATGTAGCAAAACTGATGAGCTCAGATCCCTGTGTCCAACCAAGAGGACCTCCTTTTAGTCATTAGTAGTCACTGATCTCAAAGACAGTGTAACTAGGTATAATACTGTGTTCAGTTTTGGGCACCGCAGTATCGGAGGGACATTGAGGTGCTGGAGCGTGTCCAGAGAAGGGCAACGAAGCTCGTGAGGGGTCTGGAGAAAAAGTCTTATGAGGAGCGGCTGAGAGAGTTGGGATTGTTTAGCCTGGAGAAGAGGAGGTTGAGGGGAGACCTTATCACTCTCTACAACTACTTGAAAGGAGGTTGTAGTGAGGTGGGGGTCAGTCTCTTCTCCAAGTAACAAGCGACAGGACAAGAGGAAATGGCCTCAGGTTGTGTCAGGGGAGGTTTGGTTGGATATTAGGAAAAACTTTACCGATTGAAAGGAGGTTGTAGTGAGGTGGGGGTCAGTCTCTTCTCCCAAGTAACAAGCGACAGGACAAGAGGAAATGGCCTCAGGTTGTGTCAGGGGAGGTTTGGTTGGATATTAGGAAAAACTTTACCGAAAGGGTTATCAGGCATTGGAACAGGCTGCCCAGGAAAGTGCTGGAATCGCCGTCCCTGGAGGTATTTAAAAGATGGGTAGACGTGGTGCTGAGGGACATGGTTTAGGGGTGGTTTTGGCAGCGTAGGTTTATGGTTGGACTCGATGATCTTGAAGGTCTCTTCCAACCCAAGTGATTCTATGATTCTAATAGTACTCTGTTTTGGTCATGATGGAGGCTAAAGCTGGGATCATGGTGCATAAAAGGTGATACTTGTTACCATAGAAGAACTTTTAGCACAAGAGAGTGTTAAAGATTGCTACAGTTCAGATTTGTAGCAGACTGTGTACCCTTCTCCAGGCTATGGTACAGTTTATGGAGGAGGCTTATTTTTGTGCGATGCTTCGGTGTACCAGAATTTGTCATGGGTATGCCTGTATACTATCCTAAATTTCATCTCAAATCCTTATATTAGAATATGCTCAAATGACAGCAAGAAGTCAAATGAGTAGTTACGAGAATGTGCTCCCATCTCACCTAGGCTTAAACATGGCATGTGATAGTATTTCTGCCTCTTGTCTGCTGCCCTGAGAAGCAGGTCAGTTCTGGTTTATTCAGCAGAACGTGGTTGCAGTCATTCAGACACTTGGTGCTTGCATTTGGCTGGCTTAGGGGACAATAATGGGACCTACTGTTCCCCATTTACTATGGGTAGATGCTTTTTCTTGACAAACTTAAGGGGTTTTTTTTGGTTCATCTTTCTATATTGTTTTAAACATTGATAAATGTATGATAAATACATAAATCTGGCTTCACAGAATTATGTGTTGCAAATACTTGCAAAATAAATGGTTTTATTTTTGTGTTTGGTTTATAAAATAGGGTCTGTGTTCTGTTTTCTGAACATAGTTTTCTTTTTCTGCAAAAAAACCCACAAAACTCCATGAGTTACAACTTTCAATCTCCAGCTTTCCTATTTAGTGTGACACTGGAACAGACATTGGTACTGCTGTGTTTGAGAAGCTCTCTGGTGTTTTAAAGTTTAGAATTAGAAGTTACTCTTATGTTAAATTTCTTTTGTGCATCCCAGACTAATTAAGAATCCATTAACATGAACTGCTTTGCCACTTTTTATTGGTTGTGGACCTAGAGGTTTAGAATAAAATCCTTGAAATTTATTTCACCTTCTAACTAGAGTGTTTAGGGAATAATCAGTTCTGAAGTAATATTCCAATAAATGGTAGTTCAGCACTTAGAGACTGGGTACACGCACACATTTCAATATATTGTAATACACGTAAGCTGTGAGGTCTGCACTGATGTGTTTACTTCTACTTTGATCCCAGTTTGTTCTTTGTGTGTAGGTATACTTATATAAAATCCTTCTCAGACTAGGTGTGACTGTGTCACTTGTTCTGCTTGCAGTTTAATATCTAGAAGCGACACTTTCTTAATGTTTTTAGTCCTCAGTCAATGTTTTAAAGGGAAAAAAACCCTATCAGTTTATAGCCCTGCAAGTTCCATGTGGAAAATATCCATAAATATCACCTAATTACTATATTCTACAAGATATTTTAAAATATGCCTGTAACATAACTAATTGGAGAAAATGGAAATATTGTAGAAGATGTGCGTGCTGCCCTTCCTACTGCATTATTAAAGTAGTGCTCAGCATTCCTGTCCTTAGGTATAGCTGGTAGAGCCCTGAGCCTTATGAGGCTTTTCAGTCAATATGCAGTGTAGATAGGGGATTCCTTTACCATCATGCTAAAACCTAGAAATACTTGAAGAAAAAAAATCTACTTCTATTAATTTTTCAGTCTTTGGACACTAAGCAATTGAGATAGAGATCAAAAGTGAGATCAGTTGCAGAGAACCGATACTGCCGTGTCGTACAATCTGGGAATCAACAAGTAATTCACTTTTTTTTTGAAGCTGGAGTCAGCTGAGTTCTCTTCATGCTCTTTAGTCAGGCTTGAGGGCAGGCTTCTTTCTTCCTCTTGGGTACTTCCTTCTGTGGTAGAAGACGTTACATTGTTGAATGCTAGAGTACACTTCCAGTAACATATAGCAGCTGTAAAGATTGGATACTCTTCTGTAGCTAAACTAAACTTAAAAAAACCCCAAAACCTCACAGACCAGAACCCAGACAAAAAAACCTCAAAAAACCCCCAACACCAACAAAGCCACCAAAACCTTAAATCACTTACTGCTTTAAAGAAACTTAAGTAACATCTGCAATACAGTAATCATCCAAGTAATGCTTAGATACTCATCACAAATTTAGTTTGTGGAAATCATCCATTGATTGTAATTGAGCATAATAGACATACTTTCCAATGGCCTTCTCATTTCCTATTTTTAGAATTACTTTCCATAAAGTGATCTACATCTTTTCTTTGCCTGAGGTGTAAATGTTTAGTAATTTGGCATTTCTCAGTTGAGTTATTAAATTTAATAGTATCATTTGCGGGTAGAAAGATGGCTTATGGATTGAAAGGTTCCTGGAATTGTGGGGTAAAGGCAGGAGGTAATCAGGATGCCTTTGCTCCCCAACCAGTCTCATCACAGTCAGTGGGGGGGAGAAAAAAGGATGCTCTGTTGTCCCTGGGGTACCTCAGTTTATACCTGAGACTACACAATCAGATGCTGTAGGTCCCTTGTCCTTTAAAGCACGTAACCTCCTCAAGTGGGCACCCTCTCTTTCTGGTGGGATTTTTGCATTTACCTAAGATTTGACATTCCAAAACACTCCAGATTTTTTTGTCAACTGAGCCAGACTTCTAGGGATGATGGAGGCAACTTGAAAAGGAGGCTCACAGTAACCACATGGACTGCGACTGGTCTCTGATATTGGTCAGGCCCCTGGGTAGGATAAGCTTTGGAAGTCTGCAGAAGCTCACGGCATTTCTTCAGAAACTGGTGGGTGCTGTCGGAAGTACTTGGTGTACCTTTTTGTTATGCTTAGGAGTTCTTATTTTTCCTTAATAAAAACAAGACAACAAATAACACCCACCAAAAATTCTTTGATTCCGCTGACCTCATTGTCCCTCCCGTTCCATTTGTTTGCACGTACTCACTACCTCTTCTATTTTGCACGCATTTGCTCTCTGGCTCTGTGGATTGTGTCTTATTTTGCTTTCCCAGTAGAGCTTTTCATTTTATAGGATAAGGTCTGGAGGTGTCCTTGGTGTGGAATCCTCTGGAGACAAAAAGCAATGAAGAGGAGGATCATCAACCTTCTGTCTGCAATGGGAGTGAAAGGCTTTTCCCTCCCCTTACCTGGTTCCTTTCTGGAAGGAGGGGAGGAAAATAAGAAAAGGAGATTGCTGCCATGACCACAGCTGCTACCACTGCTGTCCTGATCATTTAATTGCTGCAGCCACTCTCACTTCTAGCACATGGGAGTAATTAACACTGATGAGAAAAGATCAAAGATGTGAAGTGCATTCCCTGCTTTACATATCTCCATGCAGAATAGATAAATCAAAATGAGAACTCAGCAGAATTACGCAAAAGCAACTTGCTGCCTTGGCTTAGTTCTTGGAATGGTGAGCTTGGATGCTTTTTGTTTCAAACATGACTTGAAACTATCACATACTGTAATATGGTAGAAGTAAATTATTAATGTAATCAAAGTACTCTGCTGCTTGTAACACATCTCTCATAAAACTGCACTGCTGGCCTTCAAGGCCAGCAAAGGCACACTAATCCTACAACAAATTACTCCACTTTCTAGAACTGTTCGATTATAGCAAAGGTCCAGTTGGAAGCCATCACTACTCTCTGCTCCCGTGTTTGTGTATCAGTTTTTCCATTAATTGCATGATGGCTGTAAATTTAGTCTACAACAGATCAATGGTAGTGGACTATGGAGTATGTTATTTCTGTTGAGTAGGAAGTGAATGGGATGTTTGAACTAGCCTAGTACTCTGTTGTAAAGGACAGCAATTGATTGATGTGGAAAAAATGAATGGGAGAATAGTACTGCAAAACACGTACAAGTCTTTTTACCCTTTCTACCCTTTCCTGACAATTCTTTAAAGTTATGGTCAATGACGTCTGTAGCATTCATGCAGATTTCTGTGAAATCATCGCTGACAATTTGGGGATAGAAAAATTAAATTATGTTTGCTGATTGTTCAAAGTATGCAGTCTCTTCTGCCCAACTTCTCCAACCAACTCCTCTCTTTTCCTATGGGGGAGAGGGAAATCTATCATAACTCTCTTCCCATGACTCAAAATCCCAAATGACAAGCAATAAGCTGAAAAATGCATTTCAGTGAACTGTAGCTCAGTTGTTTGTGCATCCTGTTGGCAGGTTTAGTTTCAGGCCCCTAGAAATTTTCAAATTTTTTCGGTGATTACTTTTTTTATGAACCCTGAGCAATAAGAATGCAAACAGTCTGAGATATTCAGGCACAGCGTTTAATGACTGCTACCAAGAGTGTCATAGCTGATATTTCGAATTTTTTCTTTTATCAAAAGGTTAGTGTTGTTTTGTATTTTAAAATTCCAGTTACTTTCTAATGTATTATCAGCTAGGTTATGTGTGGTATTTAATACAATGGAATTTTGAGCGTATCTTTCAATTCTTGTGTACAAGAATTTTTCTTTGATTCTGATAAAATAGTACTTTCTCTTTGCACTCTGAAACAGAGAGTTAGAGGAATTTACTGAGACTTCTGGTATAGAGCTGATGAACAGGAATTGATTATTAGGAGGGAGCAGGGAGCCACTTCTATGAAGACTTGGTGAGCTGTTGTGAAAGTTTATTGTAATAACAATAGTACCCTGAGGGGATTGGTTCCTACGTACCTGTCTGTCCAGAGACAGCAGATCAGAGTGCCAGCTGCCTTTTGGTATGGACGAAGAAACAGTAAGGTATCGGCAGTTTGAGATGTAAAAATAGCTCTTTTAAGGTGTGGCATCTTCACATGTAAACCTTACCCTCTTCATCTGTTGACAGGAATTTGGATAAAGGAAGGTAGGAGAACACAACCTTATTCTAATCAGTGTTGCAACGGGAGTTTTCTTAAATTTTGTGTTTCTTTTTGCAGATGCCTTAAACATTGAAGAAATTTGAATGGGTACCAGTTTGAGAAAGCAGAATTCAGGCCATGACTGAAATGTTCTGCTCTTGTATTTTATAAGAGCTTATAATGAATGCATACAAATGTTTGTAGGAGACCTGATACTGTTTTAATATTTGTCAAATGCGTATGTAAAAGGAGTACAGGAGTCTTACAGTATGCTTATTTTCAGTATGGTAGTAGTCTTTAACACTGTCTGAAAGCATATACGCTTTGTTCTCAGAATTCACCAATTGTCAAATCTGATTGCTTTAAATTAGACTCTTTTATTATCAGGAGGTTGATGTAAGCCAAGTAACATTTTTTACTGTTAGGAAGATCTTCAAGAATTCTGGAAACTACATAAATGTCATTAGCTGTACAGGGACTATTGAATGTCTTAAGTTGAATAAGAATTGCTATCACTCACGTTACTAGGCAGTGGAGGCTGGTGCTAAAAAGACTTACTTCAAAGTGCAGGTGCATCACATGGCAGTAATGGATGCATTTAACAAATGGGTTTGAAGTTAACTTGAATAAAAAAATTATTAATCTCCCAGCAAATTGTGGTTACTTATTCAGATTAGTTGCTTTTGTTCTCCTTTGCCTTTCTGCCTTCATGTGGTAAGAAAGCATGGCTTTCTGTGAAAAGCTTCTCAAAGCAATAGGTTGGATGGTTGAAGTGCAGTACATTTTGGAAAGCCTCCGTGATATACTATTCACTGTCCTTGATATTTCTGACTTGGCTTTCTGTCCTTCTGAAACACTTCGCAAAGGAGCAACACTACTGATCAAATGTAACTGTACAAAAGGAGTAGGAAGAAAAGAGAATGTGGGTTATTGGTATCATCACCAGACCGATTAATGGGCCCAGTGTAGTGATCATCCCTTGAAAAGCACCTTTCTAACTTACACTTCAGATATCATGCTTCTTCAAGGCAAAAGAAGAGAGCATGCAAGACTGTCTCGCTTCTTTTGCCACGGTGTTGCTGAATGCGGGCTTATTCTGTGGATTAGTTAATCATGTGCTTCGTTTGGTCAAGAAATTTGCCTGATAACCAAAATTGAGACTGGGCAGCTGTTTTGTTTGTCTCAAAAGTATTCTTTACAAAAAGTTTGGTTTATTGCTATCTCGTACCTGTGATACCTGTACCTTATAGTGTGGTTAGTACTTAAGGTTAATAGACTTTATGTCAATAGGCAGAGATTGTCTTTCCCTGGCTAGGTCTCTGACTGGGTCAAAAGAATGGTATCCTTAGGAGGCACTATGTTGGGAATGCTGTAGCTTTGACCTAGATTCTTATTAGGCTGTTGTTAAATATAATTGTGGCCTGCTGTTTCCTTTCAATGTGTATTATTCATTCCTGTCATAGCGAAGTCACTCATATTTATCTGATTTTCTGTCTGTTTTAATAGCTATACAATTTAGTAAAAGGAGCCTATCTGTATGGAAACGTACAGTTATTTGAATTCTAGCTGTGCTTTCTTCAAAGATAACAGAATCACAGGAGAGGAGAGGCTAGAATCACAGAATCATAGAATCACTTGGGTTGGATGAGACCTTCAAGAGATCATTGAGTCCAACCATAAACCTATGCCAAAACCACCCCTAAACCATGTCCCTCAGCACCACGTCTACCCGTCTTTTAAATACCTCCAGGGACGGCGATTCCAGCACTTCCCTGGGCAGCCTGTTCCAATGCCTGATAACGCTTTCGGTAAAGAAGTTTTTCCTAATATCCAATCTAACCCTCCCCTGCCACAACTTGAGGCCATTTCCTCTTGTTCTATTGCTTGTTACTTGGGAGAAGAGATTGACCCCCACCTCACTACAACCTCCTTTCAGGTAGTTGTAGAGAGTGATAAGGTCTCCCCTCAACCTTCTCTTCTCCAGGCTAAACAATCCCAACTCTCTCAGCTGCTCCTCATAAGACCTGTTCTCCAGACCCCTCACCAGCTTCATTGCCCTTCTCTGGACACGCTCCAGCACCTCAATGTCCCTCCGATACTGCGGTGCCCAAAACTGAACACAGTACTCAAGCTGTGGCCAAGAAGACACCTGTAGAAGACACCTGTGGGGATCATCTAGTCCAATCCCTCTGCTCAAAGCAGGGTCAACAATAGAATGTTGCTCAGGGCTGCGGCCTGTTGGGGTTTGAGCATTTCCAAGCATGGAGACTACATAACCATTCTGAGCAGCTTGTTCCCAGCGTTCAGCCGATCTCATAGCGAAGTGTTTCCATACGTGTTTGTGTCTGTCACTGGGAGCCACTGAGAAGAGTCTGGCATTGTCATCTTTACGCACTACTGCAAAATTGGGTATTGGTACACATTGGTAAGATTGCCCTCTGAGTATTCCTTTCTCCAGTCCCAGCTGTCTACCTCTCCTCGTACATCAGGTGCTCCAAGCACTTTATCTTCATGGCCTTCTGTTGGATGCACTCCAGTAGGTCCATGTCTCTCTGGAGAAGCCCAGTGGCAGTTGGACTGGTTGATCACTGTAGGCCTCTTTCAACTGAGATCTTTCCCCTCCCTTTTGCCCTTGTACTGGCCCTGGCACTCCAGATGTGTCTCGCCTCCCTTGACCTGCTGGCAGTGCTTTTCCTAATGCAGCCCAGGATACTATTGGTCTTGTTGCAGTCAAGGCTGCTCATTGCTGACTCGTGTTCACTAGGACCCTCAGGTTCTCTTCTGGAAAGCTACTTTATAACCGGTTACTCCCCCACCTCTTACTGGTGCCAGGTGTACTGGTGGGCTCCGAGTTTCTGGTCTGGTGGCTAGAGGGAGTGCATCACTATTCGTTACAATTAGGCACTGGGAAATTACAAATAGAGGTTTTTGTAGGGACACATCGCTATGAAGGAAGATGATAGTTGTACTGATGGGTACCTAGGCTTTTGAAAGCATCAGTAGTAATTCACTCAAAACTTAGTTATACTAAACATGTAAAAACATTTAAAAAATTATTTTAACAGTTTCCACTAACATGTTTAGCTTGCATTATACATATTTATCTTCTACTGTTTGGCTGTGTAGTTATAATGGCTATATTTTAAAAAAATCTCAAGACTTTCAAAACTGATCAGAGAATTTTGAGTGCTGCTTTGAAACTTTTCTAACTACTAAAGCCTGATAGATCAGCACTTAGTGGAAACTGGAACTCCTTTTAGATGCCTCATTCTTTGTTGGAAGTCTTGGTGTATAACATAAAGATAAGGGCCATGAAGATGATCAGAGAGCTGGAGCACCTCTCCTATGAAGACAGGCTGAGAGAGTTGGGGTTGTTCAGCCCACAGAAGAGAAGGCTCCAGGGAGACCGTACAGCAGCCTTTTAGTATTTAAAGGGGGCCTACAGGAAACCTGGGAGAGGGACTTTTTACAAGGGCATGTAGTGATAGGACGAGGGGTAATGGCTTCAAACTGGAAGAGGGGAGATTTAGATTCGATGCCAGGAAAAAATTTTTCACTCTGAGGGTGGAAGTGTTCAAGGTCAGGCTGGATGGGGCTTTGAGCAACCAGATCTATTGGGGAGGTGTCCTTACCCATGGCAGGGAGGTTGGAACTAGATGATCTTTAAGGTCCCTTCCAACCTAAACCATTTTGTGATAAGGAAATAAGTGCATAAGCAGGTGGAACAGCGTGTGGATTAGTTTTTTTGACTGATAAACTACTATTGGCCTGCAAAATTTCTCCCTGACTAATGAAAATCTTTTTTGTGATGCTGATTTGGGAACACTGCTATTCATGGCTTCTTGTTCCACCACTGGTATGCAGACCACAGTTTGTGAATGACGGATATGAAACAAAGAGATGGTTAGTGTGTGTGTGTGAGCTCCATAAGCCTTGATTATAAACTATTGTCAAATATTTCTGTTAATTTGTTACCTGAAAATAAAATACTGTGTTAGTTTTAGTCTTGATATATTAAGTCATTTAAATTACGAGTTGTGCCATGAATTGTGATACTATGCCCAGGCAAGCTGTATTGCTTATATAATGTCTTTCACTTTGAAAACACTTTCTGAATACTATATGCTGCTCAAACTCTAGTCAAAACTCTAGTGCTGATATGGAATAAATAATTGCAAATAGTAAGACTATGCTATGTGCACCGGACATTAAAAAGTGGCGTAGCAAATATTTTTAGCTTTCTGCTTGGATCAGATAGTTTGCCAGTCCTACCTTTCCTATGCCATGCATTGATGAAAAGAAGGTATATGCGATTATTTAGGTTATTAAATAGAGAAGTGACTGCCTAAAGCCTGTGAAACCTACTGTAGCACTAATTAGTTCTTTTTAAGTTTATGTGTTTCTGCGTTGAAGGACAGGGTTTGAAATGAATGATTATGCTTAACCCAGGTGATTTTTTTTCCCAGCTGTTCAGGGTAGGAAATAGCACTGTATTGGCTAAAATCTTCTATAGGGCTCCACTATGTAGTAGGAAATAGCAGAGACGTGCTGTGTATACTGCAGCTGTTTCCATTTTCCTGGGATTAGTAAACCGATTTCTCTTATTAGAAAGACTCAAATGTTGTGCAACATGAAGTACTTCATGTCTTACTCCTGCCTTTTAGAGATTGATATAAACAAATGCAGATTGGTTTGTTTGTGAGCAGAATTGTAAATTGTACTTCAGTCGTGGTGACATTTGAAGATTGGCTGAAGATGGTGCAGTAATGTTGACACAACCTGCAGATGATGCTGTCCCTGCTCAGTATCACCAGTAGTACCTTGTGGCTTCTAACACTTCATCAGCATTCCGAGAGTCTACAGCTTCCTACTATAGTAAAAGCCTTCTGCTATACAACCAAGATTTATAGATTTTAAAACAAATAATTTCTCTATTTGTGCCTGAAATCTATTGGTTTAAATTGTGTATTAACTAATGAACGCATTTTGTGCAACTCTGTGTTTCTCACTGGCATTACATGTTACTGCTGATGGTTAGGAGGATCCTTAAAAATACTTTTCAAGTATTTCATAAAATGGTAGTACTATCAGCCAATAGTGTTAAATATTATATTTATAGAAGCAATTTCTGTAGACTCTGGAATTTTGGCTTGGCTGTTATGTGCTGAAGACAGGTGAGGACCGTTTTGTGTGCCAGGCAGTCTCCCTGAAAGGGCCTGGTTGTTGGCTGACAGCTGAGCTAACCTAATTCAGCTGGAAAGTGGGACAGAGTTCAGTTGTGCAGATCATTTCTCATGCTGACTTATTAACTGCATTCGCTGCCTTTTCCCTGAGAAATTTCACATTCAGCAAAATCAAATGTGTGTGTAGTGTCCAAAGCCCATTCATCAAATCAGAAAAGTACCTGAGGTCTCAAAGATTTGTTCAACACTTTGAGAAATGAAGCAGTAGTTTCTAGTAAACATTTACTAGATTTCCCATACTCATTTTGATTTTCATTCTTCAACTGCAGGAAACATTCTAATGTTTACTAGAAAGGATGCTATTTGCATTTCGTTGTTTTCAGTTAGAAGCATAGGCATTCAGCAGTATGGGTCAAAGTTTCTCCGTCTTGTCCTCTGATCTTTCAGTTGAATGCTTCTACTTAATTTTTAATACAAACTAAAGATCTTCATATTTAGATCTTACTAATCGATGCATTTTTTAAATGTTTCGCCAGTGTTTCCATTTATTGTTTTTCTAGGTGTTGTGTGAATCTCTATCCATTTCTATTTGCTGAAGATTTAAATAACTGAATATTTCATTATGCACAGGGCAAGTGAATACTCTCTCTGTAATACTAGGCTTGTCTGACATGGGAAAGCTCCCTGGGGAATGCAAAGAGCTTACTTGATCTGCATATGTTTAATGGCTGAAAACACGGAATTTCTTAGTGACACACATGCTCCCCTAAACACTGAAGAAAGCTGTTTTACTAAAGTTTTAATGTCATGGAGATAGAAAGGGACTCACTGTTCAGAGAAACACTGATTTATTTTTCTTTGACTTACCATGCTAGTGATTTTTTTTTGGTAGACTTTACATTCTTTCTTGGGGAAAACTTTTTCCATCAGGTGTGTCTACATGAGGAAATAAAGTTAGAAGTAAGAAGGCTTTTCCTTTTTACTTTGTGCCAGGTAACTAGATAGTCCAAAAATAAGTATATCTAATACGGGAAACATATTTCACTTGTGGTGGTTGTTCAGACAGGACCAAGAGGAACAGAAGTGCTTTTATGACTTTCAGTATTGGTGTTACATTAGCAGTTAAAGATACAAGTTCCACTCAGCTAAATGCTGTAACAGCACACAGAAATATGTAACTGCAGTAAGTAATATCTTTCCTCTCCTACACTCTCTTGTCTTTCCTTTTTTATTTCTTTTCTGTGAGATAATGTCTGGGAACGTAAGACTTGCAATATTGTGAAGCAATCGTAATTGAGGCATTGGGGTTTACTGCACTACAAAAATGAAATAAAAGTGATTTGCTGCATAGCTATTAATGTTAGCTATGGAAACCCTCTCCACAGAAGTGTCTCTAAGGCGGGTGGCCATTAATAATGCTGAGCTTTTTGATGATTTGGAGAGGGCCTTCTCTCTGCCTGCCAGGGGAGACAGCATGAGGACTAAAGCATAAGTGCCAAATGTTTCATAGCTTTTCTCCTTCAAATTTTATGCAAATTCCATAATGGAACAATTTGCATATTCCCAGGTAGTTTGCATATCTTGTTTAAACTGCATGGTTTTGTTCTGAATGTTAATCTTAGTAAAAAAGGTTCATTGTTTCAATGTAAGATAGGGATGGGACAAACCTCTACTACTCTGCTTATGCCTCACCTTGATCCCAAGGGCATGGGCTCTTTTTGAGCAAGTTGACAATTTGGGATTTTGTTGTCTGGTTTATTTTTTTACGGTTCTGCTAAGTGCTAGATGCTGCAGGGAGTTTGTGCTGTGACAGTCATCTCTGAAATCTATTTGCTCAGGAGGTGCCACCAGACGCTCAACTGAAGTAAATACTATTGCTCACAACACACTGATGTTTGTGGACCTGCAAAAAATGTTCAGTTGAAAGAAGTGACGTTACAGCACTAAAGCTGCAAGTTAAAATTGAGGCTCACCTACTCCGTCAAATAGGTTGAAGGCAGAGTCTGCTGGAGGTCTGGAGCTTGTGGGTTGACAGATATCTTTGAATTATGGTGAAGAACAGCCTGGTGAAAACCCAACACAGCCACGTAAGTTTTGATGGGCAGGTGATGAAAGCCTTGGAGTTGAAGATATGGAGAAGGGTTAAGTAGGATTTAAGTAAGCCTCTTCAAGACTCCAGAGTCTAGTGAAATGGTGGCATCTACAATTGTCTCTTGCTTTTGATGGTCTGTATTGAATCAATATTGGATAAAGCTACTGTAGTGGAAAGTGCTGCATTAACTGTGCAACTTTTATCAGTCCTCTCTCAAGATACATTGTGTGAGAGAAAACAAAAAATGGAGAGAGAGAATCCTGGGGGATTGTGGAGGGCGCTGGAAGATGTTTGGCAGCATGAAGCAAGAAGAAACCTCTAAGGTGCTACAAAGAACAAAACTCTCTAATGAGAGTTTTTTCCTGCCACTGATGGCTAGAAATGAAATACAGAATATTGGACTAAACAGCATGGCTTTTTCCAGTGGGACATATGTGATTAATCATCCCTGGAAAGTGCTATTGACTGTTATCTTAACTAGACTGAATAAAACACTGTTGTGTACTGCAAGATGTAATTTTGCATTGGTAGAGGAATTCACTAATGGCTTTTATTTCTAGCTATTGTTCACTTAAAATGCAGACGCAGAATTTTTTACAGAGGAGTAATTTGGGTAGAAGAGAAAGCAAGACTTTACTTTTATCCCTGACTTGATTATGCCTGCTGGGCTGTGTAACAGCTCAGTCTTTGTAGAACTGTAGCAGTAGGGATTTAAAAAATGTACAGTTCTTTGTATGCTAACAAAAAGGTTCCACTCCTCGGTGTCCGGCTCTATGGGAAGCATCTTGTTACCATCCTGTGATTTTTTTGTTTGTTTTTGTTTTTTGTTCCTACCTTTTCATAGATACAACTTACTAATTCTGTGATGGGGTGTGTGTGTCTGTGTGTTGTTGGGGTGTGGAGTGGTTTTCTTCCTTCTTTTTTTAAAAAAAAAAAAGTTTGTGGGGTGGGGTTGAAAAGGAAGTTAAACCTGAATGAAACTTATTACTTAATGGACCTGGTTTTTTGTCAGTCTCCTCAGCTTGGCAGAGAGGGACCTATGAGTCCTGGTGAATGACAAGTTGACCATGAGCCAGCAATGTGTCCTTGTGGCCAAGAAAGCAAATAGTCTCCTGGGGCGCATTGAAATAGCGTGGCCAGCAGGTGAAGGGACATCACCCTCCCCCTTAACTCCACCCTGGTGAGGCCGCATCTGGAGTACTGTGTCCAGTTCTGGGGCTCCCCAGTTCAAGAAGGGACAGGGAACTGAGAGACAGAGTCCAGCAGAGGGCTACAAAGATGACTGAGGGACTGGAGCACCTCTCTTACGAGTAAAGGCTGAGACTCGGGTCTGTTTAGCCTGGGGAAGAGAAGGCCGAGAAGGGATCTCATCAATGCGTATAAACACCTAAAGGGCAGGTGTCAAGAGGATGGAGCCAGACTCTTTTCAGCAAGGTGCCCAGCAACAGGACAAGGGGTAACAGGCATAAGCTGGAACACAGGAAATTCTGCCTCAACATGAGGAAAAACGTCTTTATTTTGAGGGTGTCAGAGTGCTGGAACAGGCTGCCCAGAGAGGTTGTGGAGTCTCCGACTCTGGAGATACTCAAAACCCGCCTGGATGCATTCCTGTGCAACCTGCTGTACAGGAACCTGCTTTGGCAGGACGTTGGACTAGACGATCTCCAAAGGTCCCTTCCAACCCATGTGCTCCTGGGATTCTGTGAATGGATTTGTTATTTTAATCTCTCAACTTGTCCAGACTCAGCTCATTGCCAAAATGATACAAATATTTACATGTATCTGATAAAAGCAAAAGTGAAGGACCTTATACCTTCTACTCACTTTATATGTTTGATACTTTGGTTCTGTTACAGTTTTTAAGGGATAGGCAATCTTTTCATGCGTTTTCTCCCATCCTCCCCTTGAGGTAATAGTTACAGTCTCTCCTTTTGTTACTTCCATTTTAATTTTTTGTCTTGCAGGAGAGAGAGTCCACATTTAACTTAAGAGAATGAGGTGAAAGGTGCTTCTGTTTGGTTGTCATGCAAAGCTGAAATATGGAGTCCAGATGTCTGGTTTTAGCTCTGTTGTATGCTGCTTGTCGGAGTTTGTCATTCAGTCTTCTACTTTTAATGTAGGAATGACTTTATCCACCTCTCTGGTTTTTAGGGGCTATTTTCTCTACAATAAGGCTGTGCTTATGCTTGTTTTGTGCTGATGCAGAGCATACCCACACTTTGTAGAAACTTCTACTTATCTTCATCTTTAAATGCAACTTACAGATTTTCTGGAGACACTCATTATTTGCTTTTTACCTGCAGGCTATCCTTCTGTGTGTCAGGTGATAAACGTAGTTATCATTTATTTTTTCATTGTAATTACATAATTTTTAATCGTGTCTCCCACTTTGATATGTATAATATATGTCTGTTTTTGTTGCAGTATATGCAAAACTGTGCAGATCCAAACAGCTTGTATTTTATCTTGAACTCTTTTTCTCCACGGAATACCTTTCTGCCATTTACATTTTGGCTTTACGTTGGGGAAAATCATATCTTTATGATTTCCTAGGTAGCCTTCAGTAGTTAGACTGTTGTTGCAGCTGTGTAACTTTGGTTACCAATACTGCCACCAACAGTAGGGTCTACAACCCAGGTAGATGTACTTGAGCAAGACATGGGAGTGCTCTTAATCTTAGTGGTTCATCAGAAATCCCCCTTTCTCTCTCTGAGAGCAGGGCTCAGGCAAAGCACTCTGTTCTGAAGAACAGAAGAGCTTCAGGCTTTATTTAGACAAGCCTGTCTTCTATTTAAATAGAAGTTGTATTCACTGTAGTCTCATCTGAGCTCAGTACAAAATGTACAATTACATAGCTTTTAGAGGAAACAGAATTTCGTGGGAATACTGAATAATAATTTTTCTTCCTCCTTTTGAAGATCAAAGATTACCCTTAACGTTGCTTCTGAACATGACAACAGGCAGGAAGACTGTAAACATAGTAAAAGGGCTCTTCAGAATTTACTTGATGGTTCTGGGTTTTTTTATCCTTTCTTTTCATGCATGGTTCAGAACTGTAGTCACAAACTCAGCTTGAGAACTCAGAATAAATCACAGCATATTCGCGGTGGAAGGGACCTCAGAAAGTGTATAGTCCAGCTCTCTCTTTGATTCAGGGTCTGTTGTGAGATGAGACCAGATTACTCAGCACTTTATCCAGTTGGTAGCCTTGAAAACTTTTAGTTAAGGAGACTGCACAACCTTCCTGAGCAACCTGTTGCAGTGCTGGACTGCCTCATGGTAACAGTTTTTCATTATATCCACTCAGAAGCCAGGTATAAAAAGTCTAGGACTTCAAAAGGAGGAGAAGGAGGAAGGAATCTGCCTCACATTTCCTACCTCCATTTTTCTCATTTGTAACATTTTCCCTCTTACTCTTCTCTTTAGCCTCTGTTTTAACCTCAGCTTTACTACCTCTCCTAGTGTTGCTGATTTGATGCATCCATTTCCTTTGAGTGTCCCACAAGCACTTCTCTTTAAAAGTTTGTAAAAATGATGACAAAAGGAACAAGAGGAATCTAAGGCAAAGAATGCTTTAGTGGTAGCATTACGCTTAAAAATTTATTGCATTTTTGACACTCAAACCCTTGTACAGATGGTAAGCACAGGAATAGGCTATGGTTATTTTGCAGTTTTCCTTTTCTGTTTAAGAATAGTATAATATGTGTTAAAAGTGTATTTGAAAGGTTATGCTACCAGAAGCTATGATGTAATGAATGTTTTTTTTCAGAAATGTTAAAATATGATATACTACAAACTGCTTCAGTAGGAAAATTAACAACATGCATACAATTATTTCCAATTCCCACCCCCCCCCCCCCCCGCGCCCTC
>VZSF01006075.1:420754-503915 GCA_013398295.1 Chionis minor | reverse complement strand
TTAAAATTTTGGTAAGTTAAGTTTTGGTTAAAAGATGATTATTTTTCGTGTAATATCCTAGATCTGAACCTCAGTTTTGCACCTAGAGGATAGTTTATGAAATTAATTGTAAAGATACTGGTTTTTATTAGAATAATAGTTTTAAAATTGGGAATCAGTCTATCACAAAAATATCAAAGCATGCAGAAGGAGGTTTCAAAAGATGAGTAGATAATTACGTAGAATTTAATGGGTTATTTGAATATAAAAAATGTTAAGATCTGCCTTGAAAGACTTGAAAAAAGTGACCATGGATTTTATGTCTAAAGTCTAATGAATTTAAAAACTGATTGCATGGTATAAAGACAGAGTTCCTCTGGACTTAAAGTCAATAAGTTGATATCTCAAGGGAACAATGCCGCAATCAGTATTACTACGCGCTTTCATCCATAATGTAGTGGAAGGCTGTACAAGTAAGATGATACCGCCCAACACGGTGGTGGCTCGCTGCTATTAACATTAATAAAAACACATTGAAGTATTGCTAGAGTGTCAGACCAGTGGAGCCAGGCAGAAAACACATATATTAACTTGTGCTAGTTAGTTAGATTAAGAAAAAAACAATTTATTTGTATACTTTTCTGATTTACATATTCCTACGTATGCAGGTTGAGAAAATGATACTGGCAGATTTTGGCAGTTCAGAGACAGCATATCCTATTCAAAACAGAAATTTAAAGCAAATAGTGTTCTTCAGCTGTTTTGAAAACAGGAAAAATGTGGAAAATATATCTATTGAAATGGTGATTTGTGTTCAGACAGAGTAGTGTTCAATTCTGATGTTGCAGCTAAAACTGAAGCAGGCTAGATTAGTGAATCTAATCTGTTCTGGGTCAGAAATCAAGTTAAAATTGTTATTTGTAGATATATTAGTGGGACAGTGTGAAATGACAGACAAGCCAGAAACTAATTTGAAACTGAACAGCAGTTTCATTTCCCAAATGACATCATGCTCTAACTTGAAAATTTGGAGTTTATCCAGAAATCTAAATAAAAACCAACCCAAAACACCCAAACAAACAAACAACAACAAAAAAAAACCCCACCCCAAACCAAAAAAAACCCCCATTGGAAATCAGTTCATATAATCTCTTAACTTGAGTTTCTTCTAACAAGTGGTCTGATAACATTAAAAAGATTTTAGAAGTCTTTCATAACAAATCAGCACACAGATGATGTAAGACAGTTTAATACGCTGGGGAAATCTGGCTTTATAAAAGGCAAATGTAGTAGAGTAACCTGTGGTGGTCCTCATGGTGTAGTAAATTATGAATAAACTTGCTATAAGAATATAAATTTTTCTTTTCTACTTTTTTCTTTCCTACAAATCTGTCAGCATAAAGAATAGCTGCTTTCAAGCTTTTTATCCTGAGCAAAGGTTGTTTGTAGGAATGAATGTGCTTTTCTTGATAAGAGGTGACCTACAGAAAGTGCATGAGCGCTCCAGGCTTTGTTTGGGGTAATAATATTTAATACAGACAAAAATCTTTCTTTCTGAGATGTATAACTTCATTAAAAGTGGAGTAACCATACATTTTGCTTGTCAGCTGGAATATGCAAATGAAATGCACTGTGGCAGTTAAAATTTAGTTACGTAAGTCATCAGACTTGGAATTGAAACTTAAATTTTCTATCTGAGGAAAAGGAACAAGCAAGTTATGCATTTAGAATGCTGTTCATGTACCTTTTTCAAAAACGCAAATTAACTAATAATGGGTTGCTGGAAACCAACGGATGGTTGAGGAAAACTTATGAAGAACAGAATGGAAAGTTAAACATTGCTGGTTTTTTGTGTGGGGAGAAGGGTACTTAATCTCATTCAAGGGAACATACCACGTGATTGCCCAAATGTTTGTAAAAATGCTTGTTATCTTCAACTGGAAACTGTATAAATGCTGCCGTTTCTTAGTAATATCTAGTTTTGGTGCATTTGCATGTCTTGCTTACTAGTTAGAAGTGAAAAAAAGAAAATAAAACTTTTCCTTGATAGGAAGGCAATTTTGGAAGTAACTTGGAAAACGTTGAATTTCACCAGTCACCTGAGCTGAGCAGCATTGCAGTAGAGTATGGGGCAGGTATATTCAGCTTTATTGATGCTTAGCATATGAAATACATGTATTGCTCCTTTTTTCACAATTTTCGCACCAAAATTCACACTCAAAACATCTCGGGGGTAATGTTATGGCATTAAAAGCGTACACAGAAGGCAACAAGGTTCAGCAGATTTAAGAAGTAAAAAAAGTACTGAACTCCAGAATAGGTAAAATTTGCCATCAGAAAGCCAGAGTGGTAAGTGGAAAACATGCATGCAACCCTGCCCTTACCAATGCAAGACATACTAAAATAAGAGAACACAGAGGTGTTGTCAAGGTGTTTAAAAAAGAAATCTTTTGTTCTAGGCTGATACTTAATGTTTAAGCTGCGGATAAACATTTGCTGTTATGTATTTCTAGTTTTGTAACAAATTGTTCCGTGTGCAGTGATTTCTGAGGCTCAAGTTAATATGCTTATCCTCATTGCTGTTTTGCAGAAGCCTTTAATAAATTTTAAGAAGTGAAGAAAGTCCCTTTGTACTTCCTTGTACTTTTGGGTTCTGAATAGGCAATAACTGCTTTTGTTCCTTTGTTAATTGTTAGTCTTAATTGCACAGACTGGTCTTCCACTTCTTGAAATCTGCTTTGTACCTCCCAGTTTTTATCTCTTGACTGTTGCTGAACGTGTGTTTGATGGGTATGTTTGATAGGTGTTTGTAGTAGGTGTTCATGTAGGTCTTGGAGATGTATAATGGAGATGTATAGCGTGTATAATGAAGTGTGTGGTTTGCAGGATACATCATAGTTGCCTATTTTTAAGCAACTATGATGCTTCTTAGTAACTCTTACATGGTGTTCTCTTGCCAGACCTCAAATTTATGTCTGTTTTCTTGGGGAAGTTGGGGGATTTTGAGACCTGAGAAGAATGATACAATTAAATAGTTCAAGTTTCTATCCATGTTTGATTTCTTACTCCTTTGTTATGCAGTAGAGGAACTTTGTGTTTCATGAATAAGGTAGTTATTAAGTGAGGAATTCCCCAATTCTCTGGTCCTGAGAGCATTAAATGGATTGTTACCTCTAGCTACACCTTAGTTTACAGGTAACTACAGGATATGTAAGGTGTTTGAAGTAGGAACTTTCCATGAATACCCTGGTGAATTTAGCAAGGAAGAATTGCAAGAAGCTTTTAAAGTTGCATTTTCTGGGAGATTTGCTTCTGCAACAGGCGAGCACCAGTGGCTGCAATGCCGAGTGTGCACAGTGGCAGTGGGTGACACAGTTGGGCCTTTTAGAGGGTATGGCTTTGGGTATTCGGGCTCCCATCTGCAAGCACAAGGGTGAAGAGACATACATCTGCAGTCTCATATTTAATGCCTATTGTTTATACACCATGAAATACGAAATATGAGATCCACTTGTGTTTCTGTTGAAAGATGTAAGCAAGTAACTTTCACACTTTTCTTTCTTTGTGTCTAGGCTCACTTTCCATCTTTTGCTTAGGTCTCCAGACTTGGAAGGTTGGTCCTGGGTGTGGTATCGGAATTAAATGGAAAGACTGGCAAATATGCCTAAGCCGGAAATTAGGAAGCAAATTCACTTGGTTTGCCTATGATATCCTCATGTTTATGTCTCTTACTTTAAATTAGTTGGCAAACTCCCAGAATGTTTGAGGTTTATTTAAAAGTAATACAGCTGGGTGAAAGACTGTAGCCACAGGCATGAAGTATATGTAAGCCATAGTTGTTCTAGCAAAAAATACTGGTAAACTAATTTAAAAGTATTAAATGCTTTATTTATTTGCTACGTTTAGTAGTTTGATCTCACATAAGACGCTTTGACTGCAGACATGAATTCCACTAGTAGTGACCATACATTTTGTTCTAGGTATAGTAACTAAGAATGATGCTTTATTGAAGGTCTGTCAGACAAATCAAAAAAATAGTTATTTTAGAGACTCATGTTTTTGACTAGCTGTTCAAACACTGAATTTCTAGATAAGTGAACACTTGGAGCTCCATTTAAGTAAATGAGCAGCCGCTTCTTAGATCGATTCAGATTCCTCTTTTTTCCTTCCTGAACTTTTAAAGCTGTTCAGATATATTTTTATAAACGTAAACCCAAACACTCCTGTGCTATGCATATTTGTGGTTGACTGGTGTGTTCTAGACATTAAAACCATTTCTTTGGGCTTGTCTTAACTGAAAGCATGTTGCAGTAATATATATCTTTGTAGATACTAGTTGATAGTTGTCCTTTAAAACAAAGTAGTTAATTATTTTGTAATTGCTAGTTTGGATGTTGCTGGAATGTTTATTCTGGGCTACAGCTATTTGTAATTTACTCCGGCATGTCTAGCCTGATCCCTAGGGTAAATTGCAATTTTTTTAGTTTGGAAAAAACCAGTTTGGGATTGCCTAGCTAACTTTGACACTTATATTTATGGCAGCATAATTGGTTCTGTCATCTTGAGTTTAAAATATAGTCTAATGTGACAAACGATTTAGAAGAGGGTGTGAAGGAGGGAATTGAAGAAACACATTGTCATCCTTTGGGACTCAGATATTAATGCAGATATTGGGGTGGTGGGTTGCATTCATTGTTGGTTTTTTGTAAGTTTTCTTCCCCCCCACCCTGTGTATCCTAAAGCTCTGTAACAGCCAGTTACACTACAGTTACCTTAGCTGTCTTTCTGGAATGCTTTTTGTAATTGCTTATTCTGAAAGGAAATGGCCAAGTTCCACCACTAGTGTTAGGGTAGGACAGAGGAGCCTGATAACTAGTTGCTGAGGATGAGAGCAGGAGGTTCACAGTGGTGGGCTCAAGTATTCTAAGCAGAGCTTTGCCCCGCCGCCAGGCTGTTGGCACCAATGTGCTAAAAAAACTGTACTTCATAGAAATTAACGAGCACTTTCCTGCTCGTGGGGAAGGGAATCTCAACTACAACTTTTCTTCAAGTAGAAGAATAGAAGTCCATGTTTATCACAGCATCTCTGTGATTATGTAAGTTTTCCTCCAAGAAAAACACTTGTATCACAACTGTGGTTGGGAAAATGAGTCTATGGAGGAATCTAATGCCTCGCGGTCAGCTTCAGCGAATCCCAGAAGACAGGATGGGTTGTTCAGCTACTGAGGTCAGTGTGCTGAAAGAGCTGGTTTCCTATCTCGCTTCCTTTGTGGGATTTGTGCCCGTAGCAACACCCATTGGCAGCTGTGAGATTGCAGTGGCACTGCTGCCCAGCCCTCTGCAGTACCGCTTCTCTCAGCATACTGACCTAGAATACTGCCCTAGATCTGTTTCAGAGGATTTCTTTAATTTTCCCTTTCTAGCTTTTCAGAAACCCCCTCAGGATGTTAAATTGGTTGGTAGTTGCATTATGATAAATTGGCTGCTAATTAGTTTTTTCTAGAAATGTTAGTTCTTACCTTTTAATTATTTTTTCTGCCCTGCACTTGTCCTGACGCTTTACTTTCTCTGACACATCAGACTGTTAATTAATCTTCCTAATTCATCTATTTGTGTAAATACAGATCCTGTAGTCTACTGTGTTGTTTCCGTTGTTTCCCATTAATTTTTGGCTTTGTACACGTGTCAACTAGCAAGTTCATTGACTGTTGGCAGTTGTAAACATTTGTGGTGTCCCTCTATCACCAATTTTTTGGTTTTGCTTTTGTTGCAATAAATCACAACACTGAGGCTTCCATGCGCAGTAATTAGTATCAAGTCAATTCATACTGAAGTCCTTAACTGTCAAATATGAAATGCTGACTGTCTTTTTTTGGCCTGTGCGGAAATAAGAGACATAAATAATGCTCTAAAATAGGAAAGGTTGCTGATGGCTAGTCGGAAAGGGCACTCACCTTTGCAATGGTCCATGTAATCCAGAAATCATAGCAAACTGCTACTTGTTTAATGGCTTACATGGAATGACTCTTCTGGTCTTAGTCCTGTTCTCTGAGGACAAATGACCACATCATAAGAAAACCCAATAACACTCGCTGAAGTCCTTTGCATAAAGAATTCTGAGAAGCCAACAACTGAATGCTTTTTTTCAGCATCTCCAAATTGATCACCTCTCCTTGCTATTGAGTTTTAAAGTTCTTTACGCTTTACGCCAGCAGTTAACCTCCTCTCTGGATAGATCTCAAAATCTAACTGGGTGAGAGCTGCTAGGCTTATGTTAGCATTATTGGGTGTCACTTCAGTGTGACAGTGTGCCTTAGTGGTTTTTTAGGTTATGGTAGACTCATGTTGTGTTTCAGCTGTGCTTGCCTAGTGAGGGTTACCTGTATGTTATCCTTCCGTGAAAGCAGGCTCCTGGAGCCATCTCTGATTTGGCAGGACCACCTGCAGACTCAGAACTCTGTCCTGAAAAAGGTGCTGTTCTGACCTTGTTGGCACTGAGTGTTACCTCTCTAGGTAAATGTTATATTTAAAGGATATGAAAATATGTAAGAATATGTATGTTTCCAAAAGATTTCTCTATCTAATTGCTCCGTTCCTGATAGATAAACAGTTTCTACATTTCCTCCCTTACTCAGTTTCTTAACTTCTCTAGTGCTTGCTTTCTTTTGCTTACATTGGAGTCTTTGAAAGGCTCATTCTTATGTTTCCCCTCACATGTATCAACTTTGAATTGTTGACACACTACCTTTGTCCTTCTCCTAGGAGTTCCCTGATATGGGAATAAGCTCCCATCTTTCTCTCTCATGCAGAGCCTTTCTGCAACGTCCTCAGATTCCTCAAGTCTTCCACTTCCTTTTGCTGCTGCTTCCAAATCTTTCCACCTCACCCACCTGAGTCTCTCCACCTCACCCATCTGAGACCAAGATTTACAAGAATCTGAATTAATAATTGACAAAAATTATTCTGTCTTGGAGGTGGTTTTTTTCCTTTGCAACAAATTTGGTCAGGTTTCCACAGAGAGAAGTCATTAAAGTTTAATGATCCTTAATGCCCATTCCCCACCCAAATGCCAGTTGGCTAACACACATCACCAACTTCCTAGCGATGGAGAAGGCACTCTTTGTGTAACCTGGGCATGGATACACAGATACTATCAACTGTTGCACTTGATTTACTGATTGTTTAAATCCTTATTAAATAGTGTTAGGAAGTTCTGTTCTGGCACCTTAAGGAAAATTTGGAACATTCCTTTACATTACAGGTAGCTCGATTACAAAGCAAATCTGAAAACATGACTCTATATTGACAATAAAGGTGAGTCTGGTACTGCGGCTCTTAAACGTAGAGAACAAAACACAAATTTTTAAGATGAATGGTTTCACCTAGTCACTGTATTATATCTAGTATAATTGTCCCTACTGGAACCATTTTTGGTTTTCCTTTTTGTATCAAAGCCCTGCAAATGTACGGTACTTAAGTCTGAAATGTTGTTTTTGAAAAGGTTGTAAAGAAATATAAGAAGCAATATTAATTTTAGTTAAAAAAATAAAAGCTGCTTGACAGTGCTTAGCTAGATTATTTCCTGGGTATAATAATCTAGAGTAAGATTAATGTGCTATGTTGAGTGCAGTGTTGGTGCAGTAGCATCTTGCTTTTAACTGGTGATATCATGAGTGCAATGCTCTGCTTCCAGGGTGAAAGCTGAAACATTGAGCTGGAAACAAAATCTCTAGATACAATAACTGTCTATCAGGATGTGCCTTTCAGATTTAAGAATGTGGTTTGGGAGCTGCTTACAAAAGTTAAATGAAGATTTTTATCCTCAAGTGTTGGCCTTGCCTTGAACAAAACAAAACTTTTGAAGTTCTAATATCCTAAATGTCCAAGTTAACTCATTGAATTGTAGGGAAGAGACAAATTTCACTTAAATAATTAACTTACTAAGTGTTAAGTGTTAGCGCATTAAGTATTGATAGTCATGATTACAGTTTGTAATGTAAGGAAGCCAGGAGGTTTGCAGACTTTTTTCATTCTTTGGTAGTTTTTTCTTGCTTGACCAATAAACATAATTCTCAGGGTGTGCTGAACGTTAAGATAAACATGGTACACAAATTTTACTTACAAATGTTGCTCATAAAGAAGTAACTGGTATTTTTCTCTTTACTTTGCACAAGTACATAATTAAATCAAACTTTTTTCTAAAATACTTATGTGCAAAAATTAGATTAAATTGTCCATTAAGACTGAGTTCTGAAAATATATTTTTTTAAAAAAGTTTATAAATATATGTATATTTTGAACTAGGATTTCTATATAATGTATTCAATCTCTTTAATACCTTCTAATCATAGCATTTAAGATAGTACTCAGAAGCTGTAAATCACTACTTAAGAAAAAATAAATACTGAAAGAATTCATGATCAATTAGAAGTGGTCTAACTTATTTTTAAAGGTGTGTACATAAATATTCCTCTGGAGAGACAACGGATCCTTTTGTAGTTGAGGCTTGGTCAAAATAATGGCAGGGGTGGGGAAAGAAGTATCAACTTTGCAGGGGAGGTGATTTACATACTATTACCCCTTAGTCTTTGCTTTCTGTCAAATTTTGTTAAGCTTGCTGTGACCTACTTTAGAGTCTTATGATGAGATTAAGAATTCCAGTGAATTCTATGTTGCAGGCTACAGTAGTTTTAGCACTTCCATTTACATTACCACTTTTCGTCTTTCTGGGAATAACACACAGTTTCTCATTGTAAGCCTTTGATTAAGTCCTTGATTCAGTTTCCTTTATTGATTCTTGGGTTTTCTTTGTTTGTTTGTTGGGGATTTTTTGATTGTGGGTTGTTGTTTGTGGTTTTTGTTTGTTAGATTAGTTTGTTTGGGTTTGTGTTTGGATTTTATTATTTAAGAGATTACTATCTTGTTTTAGTGATTTTAAGCGTCAAAGTTTTATCAGGCAAAATATTGCAGCTGCAGGTTCACACTGTCTCCTCTTGTCAGTCAGCTTTATGTCATGAGTTCCAGGGCAGACCCAATCGGAAACATTTGTCCTGTGCCAAAATTTTTGAAGTCGTTGCCAGAGTATTGTTTTTTGTCACCACGGCTATGACAAAGTCTGGCAGTGTCTTTGCTTTTCCCATCTTGGTAATACTAGAATATGAGAAAAGCCAAACCCACATACATGAACCGTAGCCAATCTTACATTTGGGTATTTGTGGCTGTACAGCAGAATGTATTGCCTTGCAGAGATACCAAAGTGACTCTGAAAGACCTCTCTTGGATGCCAAAATTAAGATTAGATATCTTTTGATGGTACGTAGGTGTGAGTTAATCAGTCTGGTGAGAAATGAGTATATTAGTGGCTGTTCTGCCACTTGTGCTGCTCCTTCAAGCTACTTCACTAGGAATCAGCATAGGTAATTCTACAGGGGCCCCATGTTGTAATTTATGAAGAATCCATAGTTTTGAAAAGCTCCTGTGGATTAATAATGTTATAGTTGGAAAAAAATTGAAATTACCCATGAAATTCTAAATTGCAGAAGTTATACGTCCGAAGACGAAAAGATGGAAAGGTGGTTTGTTTTTTTTTAATGAGAGGAGTCAAAACAGGAAAGCATCATACTCATTCACTACTATCCTAAATTCAGGAGGGATGAGATAAAATACATGCTTCTGAATTGGCCCATTTTTTGCTCTACCATATTTTTGTTAGCTTTTGTGTTGCTAAAACCAGAGACCTTTCCTTTTTTCATTAATTTTTGAATAAATTAAATATACTTTAAGAATTATTGAAGGAAAAAAACCTACCCTAAAACATAAAAGCCAGAACACTATTGTCCTGTCACCTAATTCTGCTTCCCATTCCTAGCCATACAAGTTTTAAATAGGGCTAACATTGATGAAACCAGGTCAACCCTGAATATTTTATGTAAATCTCTAGTCCTGATGGAGTACGTTCATAGCTCAAAAGCCTACCTGGGCAAAGCAAGTTGCAAGGTTGAATCATTATGATGATATTTAGTCTTTATTTGGCATGTACTTGCCCTGTATTACAATAATTCCATTAATCAGTTTAGTATTTTGGTGTAATGGAGACCAATATCCACACTGAACGATCAGGCCCTTTCTGTGTCCTGAGTACTACTGTGCTGCTTTTACAAAGGCCCAAACTAAAGCTCTCTTCAGTTTAACTTTTAATTCTAATTCATCCATCACAGTTTGATCACTCCTGTTGCTTGCTATGTGCCAATGTTGGTGTTTATTTCAGTCCTTAAAGAGAAAAAAGGAGGGGAAGGAATTGAAAGAGTAAAATAGAAATGATAGGACATATGAAAAACACATCTAATTTTATAATCAGTATGGTAACTTTTTTCAGAAAAAGTGAAGTGTTGGTAGGGGCATTTCCAAATAAAATTCATAGTTTTTCTCTTTTACGTGTCTAATCCAGCTGAAACATAAAGGCTGCAAATTCCACAAGATATACTTGAACAAGAATATGCTGTTTCGGTTCACATGACACCTTGAGTTCTTTTGTAAAATGAAAGCATAAAATCATCTGATTTCCATACGTTTCAGAAAACAAATATGAAAAGTCATAACACACTACTTCACTAATTTTGCTCATACATAATTTCCTTTCTGTGATACTTGAGGGGTTTACATGCAAGCCTTCAAGGATTAGGTAGGATTATGTTGGTCACATTATGGTATCTCTTTCTGGCACAACAAGTAACCAAACCACCAATAAGTGTAATTATCATAGCCATTAACATTGCTGCTGGTTGGCACTGAAGAATTTTAGTGTGAGCCCAGCAGTAGATTGTTGGCTGACCCTTCAGAGATAATCCTAGTGAAGTGGAAAAGGGATTCCTTTTAATTGGGATGGTAATTTTAGAGTTGATAAACCGCATATTTTTTATCTGTGTTGAGTAGACTATATTTAAATTGTTTAAGAGAGGTAGAAGTGATGTTGCAAGCCTTGGTGTGCCTCTTACTTTCCTCCTCCTCCTCCCCAAGTTTAACTGTGTGTTGGTCTGCAAATAGTTTATTGCTGTGTAAAATGTCTTTCTTCTCTGATTTGGTCTCTTCAATTCGTTGTTAGGAAGAATGAACTCATTACAGGCTAGGTGTGTTATGGATCAGTTAAACACCTGTAATAGTTTTAACTAGTGCGTATGATTATGCTATGCATCAAGACCTGCTGCTGAATCAAATCCAAACCAGTGTTTATTCACGTTTGGTGCTCCCAGTAATTCCATGCTTGAGTTGATATCTCAACTACTTAAATTCAGCGGTCTCAGGAAAATGATTTTTTTTGAGAGGGGGAAGGGGAACAATGCCAAAGTCATACCGTTGCTTTAAAGCCAGGTAAGTCTAAGGAAAGTTATTGTTCTTTTTAAAGTATGTTTGTGCTTGGCCATCTTTAGCTTCAGCATTTGGCAGTTCTCAGCAGGTGATGCTTTTCAGTGGTTTTGAAAATCTTTTGTTTAAAAAGAAGAAATCTCCGTATATTTGACATGCCACATGATGTTGATCTTCTCAGTCGTAAGGGCTTGTTTTGCTCAGTTTTAAAAACATCCTTGCAGTCTGCTGATCGTCTAATTTACTAATTTTTCAGCATCTGTATATTGCTACTCAAGATGAATATCAGAAATTAAGATGATATCAGAAACAGCTTGGTAGAGTATAGGAACTGAACAACTGCCAAGCAGAATCAAGCTACAGATGTCTCTTACCTGTCCATTAATCCTCTACTGGGAAAGTGTGTAAGAAATAAGGAAAGTATAGATTTAATCACCATTTTTAGAGACTTACAAAGCTAAACGCTGCATTAGGACTGTTGTACTTAAGTCCTCCTATATCTGTAACCACTTTTTAAAACTTTGATTTTTGACCTTTACAGCATTCTGTGGCAATGATGTTCCATAACTTGATTATGCCTCTGTAAAAAGCTTATTTGGTTCATTTCAAACCTGCTGCCAGACCATTCATTCCTTGAAGTTGTTACACTTTGAGGAGAAGGGGATAATAATTCCATGTTCATTTGACCATATCCTTTGTGATTTGCATACCTCTATCTTGTCAGTTAGATCTTTTTTCCAAGCTCAGTTCTTTACTGCAGTGGGAGATGATGCACACCTCTGATGAGCCTTCTTGTCTTTCTCTAACCAGAGCTGTTCTGGTTCCACTTACTCAAAAAACGTGGAAGAGAATTTTGTGCAGGCAGGGGCTTCACCATGGAATTTGGTAGTGGCAGAACTTCTGAATACTGCAGCAATTGGTTTTATATACGCTTTGGAGCTTTGAACATACTATGTGTTGGTTTTCATGTGCTGCTTGCCACCGGCTGACTCTGATTAAGCAGAGTTTTGCTTATACCTTAACTGTAAAGGGTTTTTTGTTGTTGTTTTTTTGTCATGGTGCAGCTACAGCTGTTATCTGAAGCATTGACGTTTGAGGTGAAGCACAGAATAGGCTAGAGGTGGTCCTCTTGATGCAGATAAAAACTCTGACTTACCTGCTTGATGTGTCTTTTTTCCTGCTTCTATGGGTAACGTTACTGCCAGAGTCTGAAAGAAATTATTTCTTAGGCTAAACTGGTGGGAACAGTGGTTTCTTCTTGCCTAGTGGATTCCTGAGCACCATTACTGCTGTTGGGCAATACTGCTTTCTTCCTGCAGCACCTACAGCTGTGACTTGGTCTTTGAAAGAAGAAAACTGGGTATTTAATTGTGGTAAATTGTTTTTATCAACATTTATTTAAGGAATAAATTGCTTCCTGAGATGCTAGCATTCATAGCAGAGAAGAAAACCTCATATAAAGAATTCCCAGAGTAAGCCAAATAAATTTGGAACCAATTTCTGAAGGCAGATGTTAAAAATAAAGTTTTTAATGGCTGTGCAGTGGAAAAAATGCATTCACACTTGACTAGCTGACCAAATAATTTGTGCATAACAACCAAAGGTATGATCACCATGGTTGATCACTTAGTAAATGTTTATTTGCATAAAATGTACTGATTTCTAGAATCTCTTTTTGCAAAGGGTCTTCTGCTTGAATTTCATATTCTTGTTTCAGAAAGGCTTTTCAAGCCTGGGAGGAAAATACAGCTTCGTCCTCTCAGATCCATCCACAGATGCTGGATGAATCCCATGAGGCCTCTCTTATTCTATCTGGATCCTTGGGAGGCTATTAGTTGGAGGGGTGTGCGGGTGTGTAATTAAGAAAAGGAATTATTTTAACTTAGTCTACTGATTATATCAGCTGTGGGTGGTGTGATGGGCCTCTTGCTGAAGTGGGGTGCTGTGGCCAAGCCGAGCCCAAGTCTAGCCCTGGGAGGTGCCGTTTGTTTGCCATCCTGGGAGCGATCCCTTCCAGGAGAGCAGCCTCCTGGGCAGAGGCTCTGCTCTGCTTTACTGCTGGTTTTGCCGTGACTTTGTTCCCTTCATTCCCTGCCTTGTCCGTGCCCCTTTCAAGTGAAGTTTGGCAGCTTTTTTTCCTTTAAGTCCGTGCGGTTTGTACTTCGGTTCAGTGCAAAACAAGTACATAATGTGGCTTAATGAGGTGGACAGTGGCCAAGTGGATAGATTGCAAATCTGCTTGATTTGAATTAGCCTCGTTCCTAACCTGCTGGCAGACGCTGGACTGACACGAGTCTTTTTACTTATCTCTGCTTGTTTTTCTTACTTTACAATATGGATTTTTTACTACTTGCGGTGTTTTTAAGAGTTTCAGGAAAGAGTCCTGTCAGTTCTTTTATCTGGAGAAGGATGGGAAAACTCCTTAATACTAAAAGAAAAGAAGTACCTGTGTCTGGTTTGCCTGGGACTGCCCAGTTGCTCATCAAGACCTTGAGTAGTTTCACTCAGGAAGTATTTCAGAGTGCAAGATGATAACGTGTGTCTCCCAGTACTAATTTCTCAGAAATATAGCACTGTTTTCTATGCTTTTCTGGACCGGTGGTCTCCCAAATGTATCCCTGAGCTTCTGTGCTAAGTCTAGAGGAAGGGGTAAGGAGAGAACTCTTAGAATGGCAGTTATTTTTAGGGACTCTCCCAATGCGTTAAAACCCAAAAGAGTCATCTTGTCTCTTGAAGTACTCATACATAAAAAGATGAATGTTCAGATGCAGCAATGAATCATAATACAAACATTTAAAGAGGACAGTTTGCTCGTATGCTTCCTTCCCCCCATCACATCAAACAGAACAATCGCCCCCTTTGTCAGCAATCTTCATTATCCTAATTTGTTGCATATACTTTTCGGATACATTTTTCTCATGCTCTTGTGCGCTCTTCTAAGCAGCCACCAACTAAACCTAAACTCTCTTCACCCTTGATTTTGGAGTAATGGGCACAGTTCCTAAGCAAGCATGAGCAGAATATGAAGGTTCTGATTTTTCAAGAGGATTCTCCTTCTGAAAGTGCACTGTAACACCACGGAAATACAGTTAAAAGTGTATATCCAGGTAGGGTTTTTTTTTATTTTTCAGAGTTTTGATTGGGAAAAAAGTGTATGCACTTGTTACCTTTCTGTTTGGTCATACATTTTGAGATACTTGTGGATTATGTTAAATATCCCTGAAGTTTTAACTTTACGGAGATTATGGATTAGTGATGAAACTGCAGGGCTAAATACGCTGAATTCTGCTGGCTCAACTGTTGAAATCAGACTGAAAAGTACAGTGGTTATTTCCCCATTATAGCTAATAAACCAGCTTAAAGCCAGAGTGGGATGTGTAAAGTTTCGTTCAGCAGTCTCTGAGGATTTTCACGGGAGAAAGTGGTTTTGCTTTACTAAGTCCTAATAGCTGTATTCCAGTACACTTGAAATGCCTCTCAATTACACCAGATGAAGAAAGTTCTGCCTCATTTAAGATTAAAAAAAAGTGTGCCAGGGTACTTGTAAATGATTTGTAGTCATTGTCTTCCTGAGTTGCACTTAATTCCACACCTTGCCGAATTGTCCTGTCGCTCAAGAGGTTTTCTGGTACTAAGGTCATATCTACAGGAAACTGGCTGACCTGTAGGACAGGCTGCAGAAGCTCACAATTACAGTTTATTTTTAATGTTAGCTTAATTGCACAATTCACTTATTGCATAAGTTGGTAGGGTTTTTGTTTCGTTACTGAAGAAATGATTACTCATGATTAAAACCGTATTCCAATAATTTTTTATGTGAAGCAAAAAATTGACATTTAATAAATATATATCGTAAGCAGCAATGTGGTTAAGGCTCATAGGTTACAAAAGCAGAATAATTTTTTGAGTTATAAAATGCTAGAGACAATGCTGCAGGTAGGTTAAAGTCAAAATAAACAGAACTCTTAGTGATAAAATGAAAATACTTAAAATAAATTTGTAATGAAATAGTTGAATGTTGAAGAAATACAGGTCACCAGGAGACTAAAACTCATCTGATATATAGTGATACCAGACAAGCTGAAACGTAACGATACTGAAAATTGCAGTATGGGTTGATTTTTTTTTTTTTTTAATTGCTTGTTTATTTTTTGCCTGTGCATGTGTGTTTGAGTTCCACTGGTCTTCCAGTGATGTTTTTTTATTGTCTTCTACAGATGGCAGGTCAAGTACGGAGTTAAACTCTGCTCTTCCAAAGGAAACAGAATAAAACTGGGCAGCGTTTCATCTCTAAGGTCATTTGATGGACCTGTCTGTTAGAAAGATTTTGCTGTAGAAGACGGGTGCTCTGTCTCTTGTGTTAGTGAAGAAAAATTGTGCTCTGCTTTTCTTGGCTTCCTTAAATGCTATTTATTACTGGAATGGGAGTAAACAGTGAAATATTAAGGGGAAACCAGCCTTGTTTGCCTAACTCTTTGATATCAAATGCGTGGAGTTTCTCAGCTACTTTACCGTTGTTTAACTGTGTTGCCCTTGGGTGGCTCAGATAGTTGGTGAAGAGCAACGTGGCAGCTTGCACAGTGGTCTTGTTTTCTTTACAGTTCACAAGACTCACAGCCCTTCAGAACTTGGGTTTGCATAGCCCTACTTGCAGTTTGTTAAAGGCTGTGAAATTATACCCCCTAAGTTCAGAGCTGCATGTTGTGTTCTGGGGAGGAAAGGGGAGAATGGGGAAACATGTGGTCATTAGACTTTGGATCATACTCAGTGTTTTTGCATAAAGTCAGCGTTAAATTGTAAGGATGTACTCATCTCTTCAAGGCCCACTTCAAAATAATCACCTTGTTATTCTGAAAACAGTTAAGTGTTTTCTGGGAGATAGCTCCTGTGTCTATAATTCTGTGAGGCTTCCGTTTCTGCTGGGATATGACAGGTAGCCACCAAAACTTCTGGCATATACGAAAGTATCGCCATGGATCTGGATCTGAAATCATGTCGAACTTTGTGTCTCTTAAATTTAACTTTTTGGAGGTTTTGGTGAGCACTCATGCTTTAATGAGGTCCAAAATGCACTGAAGAGTTGTCGTGATACCTGGTATCTGCGATCACAGAACTTTGTTGGCTTTGATGGACCTCAGATGATACATTTGTGCAGTGAATACATTAATCTCCCTTCTTTATCATACCTGACACTTACAGGAAGTTACCAAAAAACCCTGGTGGTTTATTTGATTTTAATCAGAAACTTTGGTTGCCCAAATGCTATGAATGAAATCTGAAGATTTTTTCAAGTTAAAGTTAGAGCAATAACTGTTTTCCTTGGTCATGCTATTAAAAATTAAGGCAATTACTTAACAAAGTCTGTAAATACTTAATCTTATTAAAAGTCATAGCGAGTAACAGTTATTTTTAACTAGAGAAGATTGTTCTCATAGATAGTGTCAGCTTAACATAATCAACTTTTTTCCACTTGGTCCTTTTTACTAGCTGGATTTTTAAGCTGTTGCTGTTTCCAAGTAATGAATGAAAATGATACTTAATCCACATTTACTGTTGAAGATGGCAGTCTTAGTGCATCGATACTGCATCTGTAGCTCTACATTACAATTGTGAGTGAGACCAGCTGGTTGAACTGCATGTAGACGAGTTCCTTTATTATATTGTGATCGAATGCATGAAATCTGTACCTGATTGTTCTGAGTCCATCTTGCCTTCCTTCTACAGTGATGCCTCTGACAGTTTTTACATTGACATTCCTTCTCTGCAGAGAAGGAGACTCCTGACCAAATTTATAGGGAGGAGCAGTATCATCTATTCATAAACTCTAAGGTGGACTAGATTTTCTAGACTTATAAAGACCTGTTGGTTTTTTTTTACTTATAAATTCCTGGTTCCAGAACTAATGCAAATCAAGAAATTGCTCTTAGCAGAGACAAGATGTAGACGTAACAAAATGCACCAGGAGAGATATAAAGGGCTTAGCTAGCTATTTGATAGAAGAAGAAAAACAATTAGTGAAAATCTTGTACCTGCAAGGACAAGGGACCCTGATGGTACATGCTGAATTATTTCAGTTTTTGTGTTCTAGATTGGTGGGCATTCTCAACAGTAAATACGTGCCCCGGGAAGCTATCACATGTTAATTTAGTGCTCTTTCCTAAGATACAGTGCTTAATAACTAACTTACCCAAAGGAAAGAGTTAGCAAAAATGTTCACATGTGTTGGGGGAACTGATCAGGCTATTATCAAAGAGATGCTAAGGTTTCTGCTTGTAGCTGAGATGCAGGATGAGGAGAGCTTGACAAATGTTCAGACAGTCACACTAAACTGATTATCTATGTTAGAATAGCCCTATGGTTTTTGGCAGCGTTGTAATCGGGGATTTGAAAGCGATTACCTTGCTGAATGCAAATGTTGAGACCAGCACAGGAGGGAATACATTCTGTTGCAGCTTTGTGTCCTTTGTGTATTTCAGACTTGGCATTTGCCTTATCTGTATACATAGCTGGTACTATTAGCAGTAGAAATTCCAGATAGTTTTGGTTTGTTTTTCAGACAAGTGAAGAACGGTTGTATGTAAGTATTCACTTTATATAGTATTTTCAAAGCTTGGACACTAATAGAAACTTTTTTGATTCTTTTTGAAGTACCTTGAGGTTTTTTCATGAAGAGCTGTTCAATAGATTTTCTTATTTGGAAAATTGCACATGAGCAGTCATCTCTTAAGAACAATTGACTGCTGCATGTGAGCAGCACTCGAGATGTTCAAAAGCCAAATGTGGCTTGGGAGTCCTGGACTATCATCATCTGAGCTATGCATTTGATACTTTTAATTGTGGTGTACATACACATTCATATACAGGTGAGAGAACTCACGTTCTTTCATTTAAATATGAATTTGAGAGTGGTTATCCTCCGTAATCTGCAAGAGATTTAGGATCACTTCTGTTACTGAAACTAACATTCATATACATTGTGTTTAGTGAAAGGAGATTAGATTGATCCCCCTCTCCCTGCTTTCCTGTCACTGTCTTCATTAGCTTGTTTTCAGTTTGCAGCAAGCCTTCTAGGCTATCTGTAGGCAGCACAATGCATTACTGACCAGATGCCCGAATTAACTGGTGTATTAGAAGCCCGAACGTGCAGCTATGCTATCGTGCTGCTCCCTCCAGATCAATTCATATGTAGGCAAAGCTCAGTGCACGTGATGGCCTTTTACAGTAAGCTTTGGCCATTCCGCATTAGTGAAGTTGTATGCCTGTGTGCGTTTATGCTTCTAAAACTTCTGCCTATTTAGAAATCTAAAAAGGTTCTTCAGATTCTTTTGAGGAGAAGAAGCTTCATCCTGGAAAAGGTACAGCTAAGGTGCAGAGGGGGTGACAAGAGATTGCTTATTCAAACTTTCCTAGACGAACAAGGGGATGTGAAATGAAATTTAAGTGTCACTGTAAAACAAATGGAAGACTTTTTTTCCATGAAGCATATTTAAACCGGAAAACTTGCTGTGAGTTTATGGACACTGACATTATGATGCACGTAAACCATGGTTAGGCAAATTTGTAGAAGAAAAGCAATTGATGGTTGTTTAATGCAGAAATACCATGTCTGGCTCAGGAGATCCCTGTGCCACAAAATGCTGAGAACTGTACCACTGTGTACTTGTTTTGCAGTGATCAGTAGCTTCAGAAATGAGTTTGCAAACAGTGTCTTGGGTAGAGTGTTGGTCTGATTATGAATATTTTTTTGCGATGGCTGCCCTGATGTGCTCTCTCTAATGTTGCATTTTCTGCAGCTCCTTACAGTGCCAGATGTCTGTTGTATTTACTATCCATAAATACATATGAAAGTTTAGCTTTTTACATTTCTGCAATAGTCACTGAATCAAAGTCTTCCTCGAATGTGACTTACATGCATCGTTACTCATTAGCTAAAAAAACCTGCATTAAAACAATCTCAGTTTTCCATTATAAAGAAAATATGCAACATTATTATTTTAACTAAACTCAAAGCTGTCTTTTTAACATTAGAAGCTCTCTAGTTTAATTTATTACAGCTTTTCTGATTTTTTTTAATATCTTTTCTGTTGAGCAGAAAAGAAACTGCTTGACATGGTTGTATCTGAAACTCTTGATCTGGTGAAAGAATGGTGCTTCAAGTCCAGAATAAAAACTTTTAAAATTGCTTTTGCCACCAAGAGGACCTGATTTCAATTATGGCAGATAATATCTGGAATCAATAATAGCTTCTGGTCATCTATTAGGAGGAAAGGAACAACAATTTCTGCCTCATTAGTTTTTGTGTGCAGATCTCCTGTTATTTCAGGCATAAAAAATTTAAGAATTTAACCCCGAGCAAAATTTCAAAGTGGGCCGCCCACCTCTGTTACCAGCTCATCAATTCCTTGTCTGTCAGAGCACCTTCCTTTCTATCAATATTGGTCCCTCTGACACAGTGTTCCAACCCTCCAAATCTGTTATTTTCCAGTGTGTTTTTAGTACATTTCTGTGTGGCTCATATGCTGTCTCTGATAGTTGGGGCATCATGACCTAGAGCATTGAACTGGAGTCTATTTTTTTACTCCAGCATTTAGCACACATAATATGGCCAAGTAATTACTGAATTCATTATTAAAATAATTTAAATTTTTCTAACCCCCATTCTTTCTTCCCCCTTCTTTCTTCAGGTGAAGGACTGTTTTCTAGTATGTGAAACTTGAGTCTGCTATTGTAGTACAAATGCTCGTTTTTGAGGTGTTAGCAGTTGCTGGAGATGTTGCCCCTACTGCTGGTGATTCTTTGGTACGTGGGGGTGTACGTCCTGCTGCTCAGCCAGGAGCTGTGGTGGAGTGCATATTTCTCTTTGTAACGCTGAGCTTAATTTTAACTTGTGATGGGGGGGGAAGCACGTTGAGCACCATGGCACATTACACCCTTTGTAGGGAGACATTTTTGTTTTACAAACAAAACATCAAGCCAGCCATGAAACCCAGCATGCACTTGGTGAGTCTCAAATGTATCTTTATAACACTAACTCACATGTGCGATTTGAATGCATTAGTTGCAAGTAGATAAGGAATCCTGTTTTATTTTTTTAGAACAGCAATGCTATCCATGCTGTAGGTGAACAGAAGGTGAGGTCCAAAATACCTTGTTCGTGGCTTGATCTTTGTATAGGCCAGGCACTTGCATGTGTAAAACTGCCCAACAACGAGCACAGACAGGCAGTGGTTAGATGAGAGTAGAAAGATGAAATTTCTTTTGAGAAGCTGAGCGTAAGAGCTTCATCAGATTATGCTTTCTCTTCTTTTTCCTAATTGCAGTGGTGGCCTGATATGAAGTTCAGGATTGCAAATGTCTTTCCAATTATTCACACAGCTCCTTGTGGTGAAAAACTTTGTAAAACACACAGAAAAAGGATATGTTGTAAGGTCTTACATTACATTTTTGATTGAACTGACTCTGTTCTATTAAAATATAGAAGAATGTTAATGATTAATTTTAATTATTAATTTTAGCAGTTAAGCACAAGCAGGTAACTTGAACCTGTATGAGATAACTAGTTTTCTCTTTCTGATTATCTCTCCATAGTTCTCACAGAAATGGGTTGTTTTCATAGTTTGGGATTCACTGCAGCTGTGATACCCTAGAAATTTTAAGGCTGACATTAAACCCAAAGCTGCTTTAATAATGCATGTCACTGTAGTTCTCACCATATCATTTCACCTTCTGTATGGATTAGGTTTTTGTGTCCTGTGTTGTCTTGCTTTCTTATCCTCTGAGTACCCCTTGGCAGCAAGAAAATATTTAATAATGCCAGCCAGCTGCTGTATTTGAACTCAGTTTCTAAACCACTTCTGAGAATGTATCCTCCTACAAACTTTTATTGTGGAGTTCCACGTTTCTCCGATGGCTGAGGTGATTGAAGAGGGCATCAATCACTACTGCTGTGCTTGAAACACAAACAGGACATTTCTGTGACCTTCAGGTACTACAGTGATGAAAAAATGTAGCTAGATGTAAGTGGTTTTGATACTTAGCTTCATGGGGATGTGCACGTGGACATCACATCTGCAAAGTCTGCGGATATTGGTAGGTGAGCCATATGCATTTCTCTTCTCCTGTCCGTCCTCCTTTTCTAAGGTCTCTGCTATCTAGTTGCGATGGAAGTGAGAGTGATAACCACACCAGCTACTGTTGTTACAAGAATGAAAAGGTTGTGTATTTGCTGCACACGCCTCGGTGAATGTTGTATATATATAAAGTTCAGTACATGTCTATCATGCTTACAGAACTGATCTCGAGTTAGGCTGAGAACACCTAAAGCCACAGTCATCACAGAGTGATTAATTATATACTCACTACTACTAGGAGAAAGAATTAAGGAGCATCTGCAAAGTGTTGCAGAACAATGCCGTCGTCGGAGGAAACGGCAAGAGGTTCAGTACATCAAATTTCTATCATGGCTTGGTTGAGAACCCTGTGTCCTAGCTGGCTGAACCCTGGCATCTTCTCTGGTGGAACTGCAACTACCGCCTTCTACAAGTTTGTTATTGTCCTTCCTGTAGTCTACTTATGTTTATACCCCACCGATAAACTAAAAAGACATGAATAGCCACCTACTGTCTCGATCCCTGCTCTGTAACGTAACTTGATTATTAGAAAACGACTGAGTAAACATTTGTGTGATAAGTTCGTCTGTGGATTCCTGTGCTTTGCATTAAATTCTCTGCTGCTCTCCAGTGCACTTTCTTTTGTTTCGAGTGGCATTGCTAAAGACCATGGGCTGTATGTTTTCAGCCTGACCTCACTGCAACACCTCTGCAAGAATCCAGCCAGAGTTTTGCAAGTTGATCAGATGAATGTGCTGGCTCAGTGGTACAGGTGATGCCCTCATTTCTTTCTTCCTTTTTCTGGTACTCTGCAGGCCATCCTTCTACGAGATGTTTCAAGGTTTTTTTGTGTGGTGGTGGTTTTTTTTTTTTTCCCCCTGTAGATGCTCTAAAACGAGTTCTAGCTATTTTCTACACCGTGTCAAATCTCCATCTTTTTTTGTCCTAAAAGTTTTTTTTTTTTTAAACTTCTCTTAAAAAAGATCTTTAACGGATCTAGTAACTAAGTAATAAAAACTGAATGTCACAGCAAAGTCGGATCATAACAATGTGACAGGATATATTGGCTCTTAAGGAGAAAATTACTGTCATTCTCTTTATCGCATGGAGCTTAAAAATAAGACAACTCACAAGTATAATAACACACAAGGGTTTGGTTTGGTTTTGCATGCTAGTTCTGTTAATTCTTTAATTATTTTTTTTGGTGGCTGTATGTATGTGCTATTTTGGCAGGCTTCAAAATTTACTTCTGTTTCTTGCAAGCTAGAAAGGTGACCAGAATGACATCTGTCATTCCCATGCTACAGAGGAATTTAAATACGCATTGTATTGATATTTGGGGTGTGTTGTGTTTTCATTTTAATGTCTTCAGAATTAATAAGCTGTCTTCATTTTTTAGATCTTTATATAAGAATTAATTGAGAAATTTTCATTTTTCAACTCTTAGACAAACTTTTTCAGTGTAAAAATGCTGTCTTGCAATGAACCCTCTTTAAAAATGGTGTACGTGGTCATAGTTGGGGAACCAAAGTAGCTCTTTTTATTTCAGTGTGCTTAATCCAGGGTATTTTATTTGTATGTAAATGCCTTGGAGAGTAGGAGGAGCATTAAACTGAATAGAGATTGATTCAATACATGTGCTTTGGGAGGGGAAAAAAAATGCTCAATGTTACAAATACCAGTCTCATATTATATCAAACTCTTAGGGACTGACCAGGTGCATAATCTCACATGCTTTTTTCAAAGGGATAATTAAAGACCATGAGTTATGCACAGTGATGATTGAGATGATTGAAATGATGATTGAATTCAGGGAGTTTTGAAGCCTTCAGATTCTGAAGAAAGATTTAGCAAAAATATACTTTTTGTACATGACATCCTGCAGTATAAACCACATCCTATTGGTTTGCTCTTAAAATCTGGAACTTTCTGGCAAAAATTCACGAATGAATTTTCAGTTTTCATGGTTGCTGACAGCTAATCTCTCCTGCTGCCTTTGACAAACAATGTGACAAGCACAGGCGGTAGATGACAGGTTATATTGCGTTTGAGCATATTTTCTGCCTGTGGTGGGGAGACCTCTGACATCAGGCAAGAGCCACTGAAATCGATTTTCATGGTGCAAAATCTTGCAAGTCATTTGGTGGAAAAGTACTTTATATGCATATCTGCACCCATGGGGTTTCCTTTTGGCTTTTACATGTGAAGATTTGTTCTTATGCATCTGAGTCAGTGGGTTTTTTTTACTTTGCTGTGAGATTTGGGGTTTCCTGTCTAGATGGATAGATGTTTGATAGCAGCAAGAGTGCTGTTAGGCCACTAAGTAATTTTGTGTATCATGCCCTACTGATCTTGATATAAGGCTGTTTTCCTCTTCAACTTCAAAGTTAAGCTCCAAAAGAATGTTACAATACAGAGAATCAAAATCACTATTGCGTGGTCTTGTTGCCTAAATTGGGCAATATTTTAATTCAGAATTTCAAGTACAGTAAGCACAGAGTTGAATGGCTGAATTGCTATCTAGCATGTTAATGGATTTTTTAGCATTTGTAGGAATGAGCATTTTCATAGAACCATAGAATAGTTAGAGTTGGAAGGGACCTCTAAAGGTTGTCTAGTCCACCCTTTCCCCCCTGCAATGAGCAGGGACGTCTCCAAGTAGACCAGGTTGCTCAGCGGGATGTTTCTAGGGATGGGGTATCTAGCACCAGTCTGGGCAACCTGTGACAGTGTTTCACCACTCTCACTGTAAAAAATGTCTTCCTTCTATCTAGTCTGAATCTTCCCTCTTTTAGTTTAAAACCATTACGCCTTGTCCAGTCACAACAGGCCCTGCAAAAGTGTTTGTCCCCATCTTTCCTGTAGGCCCCCTTTAAGTACTGGAAGGCCACAATAAGGTTTCCCCAGACCCTTCTCTTCTCCAGACTGAACAACCTCAAGCCTCTCAGCCTGAGTGGTTTTGAGTATTATATTTCAGTTCTGAGTGAAAAAAATAGCCGGCTATTTTTTTCACTCAGAACCCAAATATAATAAAATAGCTGGCTATTTTTTTAGCACTAACAATAGAAGACTTAAAATTTGACCATTGTAAGTGTTTGGGAACATTACTGCTCTGGTGGATATTTTGTTTATGAGGCATGGTTTATCTCCAGTGAGGGAACCTCATTTCTGTAGCTCTTATCCCAGCCTGAGCTCGTGACCCTGGGCTTCACTGGTTTCGGGGAGGCTGCAGGGGGACTGTGTGTCCATTTTACAATTTTAGTGAACAGCGCGCTTTACTGGTCTCTACCTCCTAACCATTTCCTCCCATGTGGGATCGTATGGAGTGCTGGGTCTATAGCATCCATTAAGTGAATGTGAAAAAAGGTTTTCCTTTTGTGGTGCGTGGATGGTAGAGAAGGCAACACAAATATTGGCACTTTCAGCTTGCAAACTTCTGGGGTCTGATATGTGTTAGTGCGAGCATTTGGAATAGAACAGTTTCTGTCCTGCCAGGGTAGTTACAGTCTAGCTAACAGTGTTCTCAAGTACAAGCTTTCCATTCACGCATAGCAAGTCTGTAAACGTTTCAGGTTTTTCCATTTTCTGCTTATAAAAGTGGCTTAACCTCTCATTTTTTCTATAGTTTGTTAAATTTCAGTAAGGCTATTCATTCTAACAGTTAACTCCCCCTATTAATATACTGGTTTTGTTAAGAAGAGGAATACTAATTTATATTTTAATGGTGTAAATAATTGAAACTTACTATCTTTTTCAGTAATAGCTGGTTTTCGAGGGACAATCCCACATGGCCTATCACTGGAGATTGGAGACACCGTTCAGATATTAGAGAAATGTGATGGTGAGTTCACAGGTTGGAATTACAGTGATAATGAACTATTGTATACTGCTGAGTTGAGCCCCTTTACTATTAACTTATTTTATTAAAATAACACATTTTGAAGTCAATAATGTAACGCTTTCTGGCCTCTTTGGGTTTTTTTCACAATTCCAATGAGCTCTAATCCCTGTAAGAATTAATTTGCCATTCATTCTCTTTATTTAATCTCTCAGTTTTATAAACATTCACAGATGATAACAGTGAAAACAGCAAGAAGTTCTCATTTTGATTCTTCTGCTTTCTTGGTATTTCTAAGGGAAGCCTGGCTGCCCTCAAGACCCTTTCAAATGAATTCAAAATCAGAAGTTTAAATCTTAAAGCAGTGTGAACATTCTCTTCTGCGTCTTTTCTGAGGTGGAGACTACTAGGATGATTTTAGCAAATGTCCATTATTAATCTGCCTCCTTAATACATTACCTAAGGTTTATCTGTCAGGATGGTTTTTTGATGATTTAGGTTTGTATAGGTATTTTTTGGTTTCCTATCAGGATTATGTACTGTCAGTCTCCTAAGAAATTTTCTTATGAAAAGAATAGGATCTGTTCATTTGATTTAGGTGTATTATGAATTTTGTGTAGTAATGTGGTTGATAGATTTAGAACATGAAGTCCAAAAATTATTCATAAATATTTACAGTGAATATGAAAACATTTCCTTTTTATCTGGTGTGATTTCTAGTACAAAATATACCTGGGTTATATTGTTAGAAACATTTGGGGATGTAAGGTTAAAGAGTAATTCCCAAAAATGTGTGAATTAAGTCATCTTAATATGAGCTGGTTTAAACATAATGCCTTGCATTGTATGGAAAGTCTTTTAAATGAGTGTAGTCTGACACAGCACTGTGTAATTGTCATATCTGTCCAGAAGGGAAAGATGAAGTCTGTTTTACACATGGAAATGATTTACATCCTTTAAAAAGCAAAATGTTCTTTCTTCACAGGATGGTACAGAGGATTTGCCTTAAAAAACCCCAATATTAAGGTAAAGGTCAATTGCAGTTTTGCATTCTTTGGCAAATATGTATTTACTTTTTAAAAGTTTGTAGTCTCTATGTAAGTATATGATATTTACTCTTAAAAGAAAGCTAGAGCTTAGTGTTAAGTATATTATTGATAGTGCTTTAATTAGATTTGGACATGGATAGTGCTTCTGAAATGCTCCGATGTATTAGGAAGATACGCTTGATAAATCCGAGGCTCTGGTGAATTATCTTTTATTTCTGATTGTGAACTGCAGAGGAAGGTAAGATGAAGGGAAAAGACTACTGAGAATACCAATTGTAAATACTATTGGAAAAGTTGGTTAGTGTGTGCCTATATTTCTTGACATTATGAATTAATTTAGAGCAGCCAGTGGAGACAGTTTATAGGAGCCATGAGCATTGTATCAATTGAATAAAAGATATGTATTGACATGTAAAATATATGGTTCATTTTATTTTTCTTTTGTGTGTAGTCTTTGATTTCCATAGTAGTATAGCTGGTACACTCTAAACTAGACTTCACTGATTATTTTTTTTCTGCATTCATACATGAAATATTACGAAATTCATGTTTCGGCCTTTGTTCATGTTGAATATGTTTAAGCATTAATTATCTTATATGTCTTTCCATGTTCTTAATGTCTGCTGTTGACAAGCCTCTGTGCCTGTAAAGATTTTGGTTTTCATATGGAAAACCATTTCAAGATTTCTTTTTTTTTTTCTCAATAGAGTATTAAGGTTTTTAGTCTCGTTAAAGCCATTGAAGATCTTAACTCATCTGTTGCTTCTTTAACCTGCATTGTAAGCTTCAGTCTTTTTTTTTCTCTCTTTATTTCCAAGCCCCTTCAGCTGCAAAATAAGGCACATATATGTTAATTTCAGAAGTTTCTAGGGGCTCATATCATAAGTCATTGGCCTTTTGTGCCTAGGGCTGCAGTCTCTGCTCACATAAATTTCCTTTGGTTTGCATGGAGGGTCAGTGTGAACAATAAATTTAGCCACAGAGTCTAATCTGATGTTTACTACTTTGACCTCATTGTTATATATTGCAATTTGATTTATAAGACATGAGCAGTTGGGATTTCTTATTGCATCTTCTGTGTCTTTTGTTGCAATTCTCACCACATGCTTGCTGTCAGTCTTGCTTTGTGGTCTGTCAAATGTGTTGACAGAAGTTATGAATAGGTTTTCTAAACACGACTTGATGTGTGAAGAAAAGAGAGATATATTTTCTGCTCTCCTAGTGTAAATGCAAACAGTTTTCCAAATTGGATTTTTGCAGGGCGTCTCTCCAAAAGTAAAATAATAAGAGCACCTTGTAACTCCGCTTGTTATTGGTGTTAGTCTGTCAAGACTCTTCCCTGGTTATTCTGCCAGGTTTGACACTCAGAGAAATTATCTGTGGCAGCTGGTCTGCAGCAAGCGTGTGTATGCAGCTTTCTGGCACAGCGCTACACGCGCAAGGGTGTACGTCACTGTCCTTGGGAGAGGCTCTCCTGAACTACTTTACATTACTGAGGAGTAGGAGCATTCACAAGGGCAGTCGCTCCTACCGTAGCAAATGCATTTTTGTCAAAGGTCTTAACATCTGTGTTTAAAAGAAAAGGGGGCAGCGTCATCACAAAGGAAAGCTGTAAGCAACTGGGCTTATAAAGGAGAACATACATGTTTTCCCTCGCTGCATTATATAACGAGCCATAGTGTATTATCTTCCCAGCCAGAAGCTTGAAGCTGAGTTGCTTCATTTTGTTCTGATTTATGAAGGTTAGTGCATTCTAAGAGCAGCCTGACTCTTGCAGCAATGCTGTCCATTCAAAAGAACAGTGGAGAGCCTTTAAAAAATTAGAAGAGAACCACTCCTGTCAGGACACTGAGGCTCTCTGGTAGGCATCTACATTTTGCTTGATTTTGAAAATCTCTATCTGAAGATACTATATTTAAGTGTTGGTAGGATGTTACCACTCACAGTTGGTCCGTTTCTTGTCAAGATGGGAATAATTAATAAAAACATCTAGGATAAGTCAGCTCTTAAGCAATCTTCTGCATGTTCTACACAAGTTTATCTTCTAATTTTCTGAAGTATTGAAGGATTAAAACTACTGAATATGACATTTTAGTTTACTTAGGTCTATACTGAATATATATTGCATTCTTTTCTTATGCATGTTTGTTAGTAATTATTTGGAGGACTTTTAATTCAGTACGCCTTTGCATATTAAGTGGTGCTAAATGGTACTCCAGACTCATGTAAGAGAAGTTTTGGGTTTTTTTGCCTAAACTATTTTATTTTTCAGGGCATATTTCCATCCAACTACATTCACTTGAAAAATGCGTGTGTTAAGAACAAAGGGTAGGTGAAACATTCTGGATTCTAGTATTTAAACATACACGGTCAGTTACTTGTACCAAAGATCTTTTGCTTATAAGGTAAAATGGTGATTTCATTATGTTATAATATCTTAACTTCAGCTTACTGCCACAGGACTTGAAATGGTTGTCCTTAGCTAACCTCAAACTACTGCATGGTCATAAAATTGGAGTGATCTATTCTGAAAAGGCATAAAGTACAATTGGGAATGTCAGTCTGTATTGCCTAGAGGAAAGAGAAAACAATTGCATGTTTTCACTTTCTGTTGTTAAGTTTGGCTTGAAAAAGGTATTGCCTTAATTAGAAGTTGTTACTCTCTACAGAAGCTGGCTATTAACCTGCTGGTTAAGGTTAGTTGCTTTCTTTAAGGACAGCAGCTGTGCCATGGCAGACAGATGGCATTTTATAAAAAAAAGTTAAAATACTGTATCAGTTCAATGGCAGAAGATTTCACCAAAACTGTAAATGAATACAGATTTTTTTCTTTACTTCTTCAGGTGATGAAAAGCCAATATTTACTTTTTACAACAACTGATCTTCTTTCATTTTTAGAAGAGTTAATAAAAACCAGAACAATTGGTTAAAATTAGTTTAAAATTTTTGTTTTGGAACTCAAATGTTCTGACTAAAAGAAACATTGATTTCTATTTTTTTTAGATGTAATACTTACCTTGACGGTATCACTTTAGAAAAAATTTTGTTTCTCAGTGATCTTAGTTCAACACAGTTATTTCCAAGGTTTTACTTAATTTGGGAGCATTCCCATTGTATCATTTATTTAGATGTATTAATAGACCTGATATGTAACAGTTTGAAATCTGTTTAGGTAAAGCCATTTCTCATCATAATAGACAGAGGCCTAAAGATCAGGTGTAGGTGACCTTTATTTTGGGAGCATGAATAAGTGAGTAGAAGGTTCATGTTTCATGATAGGCAAAAATAATCATGAAGACTGTAATCATATTTAAAAAAAAAAATCTCATTCCCACAGGTGAAAATGGCTACATGTTACTGTTAAATAGTCTGCTGTTTGCTATGTAGTTTAAGCAACATGTGGTTTGTCATACCCTAGGATCCTTTCTCCTTTAAAAGTGGTTGCAGATAAAACTGAAGGTTCAGTGAAATAAAATTGTTGTAAAACAAAGCTTAAAGATGGAATAATTTTTCTTAGCATACACCATGGCAGTACTTGCAGGGAGTTGCCTCTATTTTCTTTGTGTTTTCCATTCAGGCCATTTGCCCTACAGCACATCACAACCAGGGGCTGTCACTTTGTTATGTTAACCTGATAAGAGAGAAATGATAACATGAGAAAAGTAATCTAGGCATGAATGCAAACGTTTGAAATGTACTGTGTGTGAGGACAAAGTGGTAGTGACGATGGTGTGTTAAGTAATGGTGTGTTGGAGAGTTTGGTGTTGACCAAGCCAACCCAGTTTTTTCTGGGCCAGCATCAAGTAGGTGAAAACTCACTCACACTCTACTAGTTTTCTTTTGGTTTTTTATATCCTCTTTCAATTGAAGGAATGGCATTTTCTGTTGTATTTCTGTTTACATCTCTGTTTACACAGAGATGTAAAAAAGAGTGGCAACAATCACTGGTTTGGAGTCTGAACTAAAGCAGCAAAATCCCTTTGGAAACTGGAAATTACTCTTCTGTGAAAGTAGTTTCTGACATGCTTATCTCATAGTAAAAAACCTCACCTTGACTTGTCTAGGACCAAGATTTTCCATGAGTATTAAATTATTTTCACCCAAGACTTTTCCATGGGGATCAAATGAAACACACAAATAGTGTGTCACGGGCTGAAGGAGCACCCATGTAGGTTGACAGACGTCACTGTTGGCAGAAGGAAGTCTTTATATTAGTAACTATAATGGGATTTGTAATGCTTGTGTAATATCATGTGTTCTTCTGCATGTTACAGACAATTTGAAATGGTTATTCCAACAGAAGATTCTGTTATTACAGAAATGACATCAACTTTAAGAGACTGGGGAACAATGTGGAAACAACTCTATGTGGCAAGTACCCTGAATAATGTTGCTTTGATTTAATGCCAGCTCAAAAGACACACAGTTGTTTAGATTTTCTAGTTTAGTTTAAGTAGGTATTTCAGAAAAAAGCATACGGTTTAGTTTTTGACTGTTTGAGTTGTAGAATAAATACATCTCTTAATTGGTTCCAATCATTGACTACTACTGCTGCGAAACGTGAGGAACTTACTGAGTCTTATCCAGCTTCATTTCATAGCTGTTGTATCTAAACATAAAAGGGTAATGTAATTACCTAATTACCAAAATGGAAAATGTACGTTTGTCTGCTAAATTGAAGCATTGGAAATAAGTGTAACAAACAATATTGGTATTTCATTGAAATGTAGAAATATAGTATTTTATTGAAAAACTCTCAGATGGTTGATTTGTTTTATACTCATTTTCTCATAGATTTTTGTTTCCTCTCACATCCCCACACTCACAAGCGCTGAGATGTGTACGTGTTGTTTGATCAGGATCTCTTGGATATGACACAGATCAAGGGATGCCAGCTGTTGAGTCCTCATTGTTGAGAGCGGCTGGGGGGTGGTTCTTGATTAGCAAGAGAGAACTTATTTTGGATTTACCTACCACGCATTAAAGAAGTGGACTCTGGGTTTGAACTTCTTCCTTATCTCACATTTCATAAGTCTTAAGTCCCATGTTTCACAGTTCTCTTGTTTCCCTATCTGGATATTTTGTGGCTCTGGTCTTTTCCTCCCTCTTCTTGATATCTTCAGTTCATTTAGCTCCTTGTTTGAATGAAATCATGCTTATGTTGTTCTATGGCTATTAGTGCTTATGTTGTTCTATGGCTATTTTCCTTGTTCTGTCATTTCTTCTCATGCTTATGCATACGTTTTCATATTTCATTCATACCAGCCTTAGCAATTTGTTGTAGGTTAACCCTGCAGGCAGCTAAATACCACACAGCTATTCTCTCACTCCTCCGCCCCCAGTGGCATGGGGGGAGAGAATCGGGGAAAAAAAGAGTAAAATTCATGGGTTGAGATAAAGACAGTTTAACAGGACAGAAAAGGAAGAGGGGAATGATAAAAGAACATACAAAACAAGTGATGAACAATGTAGGTGCTCACCACCCACCAATGCCCAGCCAGTTCCTCAGCCAGCTTTCCCCCCTAGTTTATATACTGAGCATGACGTCGTATGGTATGGAATATCCCTTTGGCCAGTTTGGGTCAGCTGTCCTGGCTGTGTGCCCTCCCAGCTTCTTGTAGTCTGCAGTCCTTCATCTTAGCTCATTGCTAAGTTGATAATTATGACCTAAATTGTGAGAAGATTAGCTGCCTTCTGCTGATACAGGGGCTGCTTCCGCTTTGTAAGAAACAGCAACGAGTGGAGACATCAACAACTCCAGTTGATTCCTTTTGGCAACTTTTTTCTTCAATGCTGTTGTTATGGTGTGTTCAAAATACACTGGCTTTCTTTTTTTCCAGACAGAAATCCAAGATAAATAATACATTAATGGCCATTTTAGTGACCTTATGAAGTGAACGAATGTGAAATAAAAAGAGTAGATTTATCAAACTGCAGTTTGTCAGAGCCCTTAGAATGTAAAAGTTATTGATGGAGAGTAATGATGCTTGTTAAGTGAATTTTAGCTTTTCATAGCAGTTATGCAGCAGAAGTAGCTGAACTTTGTTTTTATGCCATTTGTATGTAGGCAGAAGGAAAAGGGAAATGGGCTTAGGGTTTTTGGCAAGAATTAGCAGACAAATCTGAATAAGAATGTTTTTTCAACTTTGTGTGAAGCGTCACTTAAATGGGGGTTGCAATAATTTCCTCAAGCTAAAGTTTCTCAGAAAAACTATGTCAAGTAAACCACTTAGAATTGGTGAAGGAAGAGTTAAACGGACTTCTGTTTGGGAGGAAACTGTTATGGGAAATTGCTTATGTCCTTAACTGGTATATAATTAGAGTAGGAGGACGTGGTTTAAAAAGCAATCGTATTCACATAATTTCTCCTACTTCAGAGTTAGATGAAGAAAACCTGTCTTTATAGTTGGACAGTAGTATCCATACAAGAAAAAGTTAAAAGAACATTAACACTGCGTTGTTCAGAGTTTGAACGCTAGGAGCTGCTGCCTTTTGATCCCCTTATGTGTATGAGTTCAAATAGTCTTGAATTACACAATCACATATTCAGTTTGGATGGGACAGCAGCGCAGAATTAACACGTTCTTGGAATAAAACAGTGCTACGGCATGAAACAGGGTTTTTTTTGTTGTTGAATTTTTGTCATATCTATCACATAAAATAGACTGTGTTAACATGAGTCATAAGGAGTTGGAGTGAAATTTTGGAAAGTGGTGAAAAGACAGGTACTGTAGTAAGCTCAACTATTTTTATATGCGCGCACGTACACATACATGCAGGTAAAATCATCACAATATAATGGGGAGAAAAAAGATTGTTACTAAGGAGAGGAATAAGGAACAAATTTTATTGATTCCCCCACACCTTTATTTATTAGGATTCTCAGCTTATACAGTTGATGTAGAGGCAATTATGTTTTTATCTCACAGAGGAATGAAGGGGATCTCTTTCACCGACTGTGGCACATAATGAATGAAATCCTAGACCTGCGGAGGCAGGTCCTTGTCGGCCATCTCACCCATGACCGAATGAAGGATGTCAAGCGACACATTACTGCTCGTCTGGATTGGGGCAATGAGTGAGTAAATATAATAATAAATGAAAAGAGTGTAATCTAATTATAATACCACAGCTTTAGGCTCATTGTAGAATGTTGAAGTACGGGACAAATTTCTTGCAGGTGTTACTTTTTGGGTTTTTTTTAAAATGGACTTTCTCCTTCATTATTTTTCTGTCCACTCTGCTTTAACAGTGAAAAATGTCTTGCCTTTTATTTTGCTTTTTTCTCTCAGTTTATTTTACATAGCAATGGCACTGTTGCATTGGAATATCTGCAGTATGCCTTTATGTCTTTTTAAAACACACCTGGCCAGATTCCTACGTTGATGCAGCTAGCATAACTCTGTTGTCTTCACTGAAACTGTATTGGCTGACATTGCTTCCTTCTTGACTTGTATCACACAATTCAGTTCTTACTTGACCATCTTTAATATATGTCTTCCTACTATGCTCTGCATCTTTCTTTTATTGAATAACTAATAAGAACTGATGCAACTACTGCCATCTAAATACCTAATACAGTGGAAGAACTGTAATAAACTGTGTATGATTAACTGTCTACTTAGAATTTTGCACTAACTGAAGGGAATTGTGATGGTTTTTGAAGTGGTCAGTTCCTACTCTTTAAAAACATATTTTAAAAAAAATTTCTAATTTTTCAAGTTTTTCTAAATTCAGCGTGACTGCCCCATGTGTGTTCTTAATCTTTATTGGTTGCTGCTGTGCTGAAAATAAGTTTTATTCCTGTTGACTCAAGTTCATTTCATGTTTTGTCCAGGGGATACAGCTAAGCAGCTTTGATACCATCCAGTCCAAATTAAAAATAAGCTGACGTTTTGGCTTTTGATGGATTTTCTTTTTATCTTCTTTTCCGTGGTTGTCATTCAAATTGACAATACTAGTGTGAGTCACATTGTACGAATGTTCACAGTAGTACAAAGGACAATATCTATTGTACATTCTCCACAACGTGAAAGAGATTTAAAAATTGTGGAAGAAACATATTCTGTTAATGCTACAAAGTGAAGAAAGGGGAGGAATCATCCATGAATGGTGAATACACCCAAAATACATTAAAACAAAACCAAACTCAACTGTAGAGTGCCAATTAACATCTACATTGTTTGTTGGAATGTCTCCCTTAAATGTAAATAGAAACAATGAGTCAATTTATTTCCTTTGTATGTAGAAACTACTTACTGTTATTCCATTTCTCATACAGACAACTGGGACTTGACTTAGTTCCACGAAAAGAATATGCTATGGTGGATCCTGAAGAGATCAGCATTACAGAGCTCTACAGGCTGGTATGTGAATGTAATACTCAGTACTTTTGCTATCAAATTGTATAATGATGTTTTGATGGCAGCTTTGTTCTACTTAACCAAAAGTTTTGGGTTTGTTTTTTTTATCAAAGAAACTGGCATTTGGTAATATTAATGAATTTTACTATGAGGAAGGAAGTTTTCTTTTGAACAGTTATGTCATCTCTGCCTCTGTATGAGATACTTTGATTTGATATCAAATTTGTGTGTGCACACGTGTTCATTTTACATGTCATTTGTTAAAAGTTTTGTTTTCTGATATATCATTAAAATTGTGACTGTTAACATGAATTTAATAATCAATAAAATCTTACGAGAGTTTTTCATTAGAGCTTTAACTGGCCCATGAGTCCTGTTAGGTAAGATCTGTGGAAATGTAATCATATACTCATGGTACGAGTATTGTCACAATCGTACTGTGTTATTGGTCTTTTCTAATATATTAATGTAAATAGCAGTTAAACTGCAGAGAAGAGCTCTCCTTTTGGTAGGAAAGCTCATCTTGATTTACTAGAACCAGCACTGGTATTTCTGATTCCGAATCTCCAGTGAGGTCTAAGAAAACTTGCCAGTTCATTTATGTGGGCTTTGACTTACATTTAAGTACTGCAGCTGTTATAGCTACACAGTTCTGAGCCTTACTTAAGACTAAGGTTTTATTTAAACTAAATTTTATTTATGTTGTGTATTTAAATACAAAATAAAGCAAAAATATAATTGCCAAAATTTGCTGGGGAACTGAAATTATAATATATTTTTGATAGTGTTTAACTACTTATGTTGATAACTTGTAATGTTGAGCCTAATAGTGATTTCTTCATGCTACAATCAGTATACCTTTGGACAATTTCCAAGTTATATGTAATATTATGGAATCCTGTTGAAGCACTAGATGAAATACCATGAGGAACTATTAATCATAAGAGAAACATACAGAGGAAGAATAACCCAGAAAACTAATGATGGAGCACCTGGAGTGCAGTTTCAAAAATAGAGAGGGGGAAAAAAATCCCAAGATAACCTCAGTTTGAAGGCTAAGTAGCTTAGAAAGGTTGCTGCTTAAAATTATTTTTGTTACAATGTAAGAGACAAATAGTACAACTTAATATTGTCCTACCCTTAATAGGTGATTAAAATGGTGAAGGTATGAACTGTGAAATCAAGAGAATTTAGTAGCTTTTATGTAGCAGTCTGCCAAAGATTATTAAGTATGGACGTTATTTTTTTTTTCCATTTTAAAATACTGGTATTTAGTCTTCTGCAAAAGCATTTTTTGTATGCTTGCATACTAGAATATCAGATCATTGACTATTTAAACCAGCTATGAAATACTGTATTGTTACAGCACAAAGCTTTAAAGTGGCTTAAAATTTTTTGAGTAGAAAAAAGTTAAACTTCTGGAGGTTGATGTTTTTCTCCTAGAGATAATTATGCTGCAGTGCAACACCGGAAAAGTCACTTCGCTGCGTTCTCCTTCTCAGTTACGAATAAAAAAAAAGAAAATTAAAAAAAAAAAGTTACAAGTTAATACTAAATTAAAAATTTAAAAATTGTGATTAACAAAGTAGTTCAGTATTACATTTTTTACCTCTTTTTGTTTTGGGTTTTTTTTCGTTAATTCAAACTGGCTCCTGTAATGTTTGTGGTATATTTAGATGGAGCATCGTCATCGAAAAAAAGACACACCAGTACCAGCTAGCAGCCACCATCTTTTTGTTCAGATGAAGAGTCTAATGTGCTCCAATCTGGGAGAGGAACTGGAAGTAATCTTCTCACTCTTTGATAGTAAAGAAAATCGTCCCATCAGGTACCACATGATTTTTCACTGGAATACTAATTTTACATAAGTTGTGTCGATACGCACTGTATGTTTTGATCCAGGTAACAAATTTCACATTTAGAAAGAAGTAGAAGATAGTCTTGATGCAGGATAATTTTTTTGCTTTCTTTTGAAATTCAGTTCCTATACTTAATAGTTTGTAGTATCATTTTAGTTTTAAATACTGTATATTTCTCTGTTTTGTTTACCTATTTCAGTGTTCAGTTGGTTTTGTTTGTGTAGGAACATATGTACATGTATGCATACAGAGTGAATATTAGTTCTGTGACCTAAAGGTCATTTTTCAGTATCTCTATTTTCCTCTCTCCTAATCAGTGCACATTCAAAACTTAAAACTGTTGCTTGCTCTGTAATATTTATGAGATTAATTCTCCTAGGTATATGAGACTGGAGAGCTGCCCTTAGTTAGTGAATTAAGAATTGTTTTATAAAAGGAGCTTGCATTTCAGTGAGGAGGTGCCTGTTCTTCAGTGAAACAGTCAAAGCTGATCTCACATCCATTTAGGTTTTGTTTGGTTGGGTTTTTTTTTCAGCTGGGAGCTGATCCTGGAACTATTCTTTTTCTGTTTGTCCTAGAGCTTAAATTCTGTGAGAGACCTGATAACCTTTTTGTTTTTAAATATTCAGTAGTTATTTCTACTCTCGGCACATTTCTGGCCAAGAGAGAGAACATGGGAATGAACAGGAGCGGAGCCACAATACATGTGATGGATATGAGCATGGGAGGAGAAGAGAGTTAGTGCAAGAGCCTTATAAGTTCTGTTTGAAGAATATGCCAGGAAGATTGAACTGCTAATTGCCCACGCAGTGGTGATGGGAGATCACCCTGTGGTCAGAAGGCTCCCATTCATAATTTGCTGCTGGGTTTTGGCCACTCTGTTCTTCTCTGCTCTCCTCACCATAGGAAGAACTTGTTCTGGAGGCAACAAACATCATGTGCCTTAAGACTGGCTACTAGAGAAATTAAAAACTAGCCTTCAAAACAATAAACACTTTAGGTAAGACAGCTCACAATTACACAGAAAGAAATATAAGCTGCTTCTCTAAGCCTGTTAATAGGGTAAAAATTGTTACTCAAAATGTGTACAAAACCACAACTGTGTACTACTTACTGTCTTAAATATGGCAGTAGGAATTTGAGGAACCATGTGGAGTTTGGGCTGAATTTGACAAAATTATGTCTGTGCTTTCTAGTTGGCCAACATACCTAACCAGTGCTTTGAAGGAAGGTTATACTGAGTAAATTGATTTTATTGGTAATGAAATCATACACGAGCAACTATTGCTACAGTATTAGCTGCTAAATAGTGACACTTCATTCTGGCCTGCGCTTGGGACATTAGTCACCAAAACACAGTTTACTGTCATTTCTGAGAATTAAACGTTCATCAGGGCTCATCTTTCGTGTTCACTCCAGTGAATGGCACAGCAGGTGATAGATTTAGGAGAGAGCTTCAGACCTTGACAGAAAACAATTTGGGTGTTATGGATTGCTGAAAACAAGGTTATGGCAGGAGTGGTGGTATGAAAGCAAATGGATTGGATTTCATGTTCACATGAAAGCACAAATTCTCGAGCTGTTTGTCACATGCTTGCTGTGATCTGACCTTTAGTTATTGATTGCTGCCTCCAGTGTCTGTTTGCAGTTGCTTTATTATGTGTGAACTTCCTCCTCCCGTTACCAGCAAACCTTGAAGAAGTGTGTTGCCATGAATCCAAACTGCCGTCTAGGGCATGGGGGGAATGACAAGATGAGCTTGGTGAAGGTAGTTTGCAACCATCTGCAAAACAAACACACATGTGCCCCCCACCACACACACAAAAAAACCCCACCAAAACACACCACCACCACCACCCCCCCCCAAAAAAAAAAACCCCAAACCAAAAAGCCTCACAAAAAAAGACCCTCACAAGAAACAAATGGAAAACTCTCAACATGTTGGAAAAGCTGAAAGCAAGAGAGTTTCCACAAGAACGAATTAACTACAAGGTGTATCCGCACCACAGAATGAACTCTGGAATGCAGAGATGTCCAAGCTGGGGATTTATGTGGTCTTTCTGAACTAGACCTGGAAGTGACATAACCAGGTTATCACTGAGTTAAACCAAAGCTAGTGTTGGTGCGCAACAGTATGGTATGATGTATGATTTTTATTCAGTACCAATGGGTGGGATATTTCAGAGGTCTCCAGACCCTGGCTGGTGCATGCATGAAATGCACAGCTTCCCTCAGAAAGATGGTGCATGAGGGGAGACAATGTCTGCGCTTCCCAGCTATGGCAGTTCACATCCTGCCATGATGCCAGAGCCTTCTGGCAATGACCGTGTTGTGGAGCCTGGTGGAGCAGAGTCTTCTCATTGCTGATGAAAGTGCGGGCCAAAATCTGTGTGTGGCAACACCTTAAGGTCTGTCACAACCTAGCCGTGTTATTTGTCTGTTGGTTTCTGAAGTCATCGTCTTGTGGTCCAGTGGAAAAATGTGATGAAAATTATAGATGAAACTTGTTAGTAGCACAGATAAACTTAAGGAACGACATATGATAATAATTTCCTGAAACAAAAAGATCTTTGATTAAGAATAGAAGTATATGAATATACGTGACTTTAAAAGTGTATCTTCAATTTGTTGCTTATGGTATTAGAATTTTGGGGTTTTGTTTCTTTGGTCTTTGTTGCTTTTTACCGCAAGTTTCAGTTTGGCAAGAACTATATGTGTACTAAGCTTTCCTCAGGTAGGTAATCCTGCTGGTTTCAATGCAACTAGATGCATAATGTTAAGTACAACCTCACAGGTACAATTGCTCCAAAAATGTGGCTTTATGTGGATTATAATGTAGTGTTCATTGTCTATCTGATGTAAATTGACATAAAGCAAGAGATCTCTGTAGCCTTTTAAACAAAGAGTTCATTTAGAGAGAGTAAAAATAGCAAAATTGAGGTTTAATGGTAGAATTTCTGTTCTGATATTCTTCTTAAGACTAACTTTGATTCTTATGAGGTGCACCTGCAAATATAAGATTTCTCTGTATATCTGTTTCATTTTTTATAAGCTCAGGTTTATGCAACTGAAATAGAAGCTTTAAAAGATTGTTGGAGGACTAGAAGCAACATTATCTGATTTTTTTTTCAGTGACTGCGTATCTGGTCATGGTTAAACTGAATTGCAATTACAGACACTGAGGTGGGGCAAGTATCTACAAAAAGGAATAGTAAGACTTTAGGAAGCTTGAGTATAAGCAGGTCCCTTCCTAATCCAGCTCCAGACTAGTGCAAAAAAAGCAGGCTCTGAGTAGGATCCGCTGATCTAAAAAGGTTAGCAATGTTCAGAAAGAAATGTAGCGTGTTCCAGCTCACAGCTCACCTGGTTTCTTCATGTTACTGGCCTGCAAGGAACCACAATGTATAAATGATACTTTGTGGCATTTTTCTTAGTGAGATTTTTTTTTTTTAATGTATTAGTATAAATCTATCTGTATATTGCTGCAGAGTTTATACAGAATACTTTCATTAAATTTTGAGTATTTATACAGTACTGGTAAGAGGGTGTACTTTTTACTAACACGCGTAAACCAATTTGATTTTGTGATAGTGACTTGGCAAATTTGCAATTACTGATTTTTCTGGTCAAGTGTAGTGTGAAATACTTTGAAAGGCTTTGACTTTTCGCTTCCTGTATTTCGAAAATATGTTATTAATAATGGGGATAGCATGTTACCATGTGGAAAAGTTTCAATTGAAAAACAAGTCAAAAAGAAGGTACTTGGTAACATAGGGAAGGTATGGTTTAATAGCTGAGCTTTAGTGCAAGAATAAGGTTGTCCTTGGGCCTTTGTAAAGTTGTAGTTTTCTCAGGTGACATTAATAACTGATCAGACTTACAATGTAGTCATTGAACAATGAAAGGTAATGAAACTTTTTGTTGTTTTTGCTATAGTTATACATTCTCTCTTAAAAAAAAAAAAAGGCATCCAATAGCAACTGAGACAAACCAAGTCATAAGCAGAAAGCACAGTTCTTGCATTTGCCTTAGTGGGACTAGAATTGAGTGTCTGATAAGAAAATATAACATCATTACATTCTGACAACAGATTAAAAGAATATAGGTGTGTAAAGTAGAAAGAAATTCAGATATCAAACTGAAAACTATGATTCTGAATGTCAGCATGCAGCTTTTCTGTAGTTTTCCTGACCCATGTGTTTTGCCACAGAAACCAAGTTCAGTAAGTATTCTTGTCAGGGCTGGATTCTAACACAAAGCAATGTTAGCCACTGTCTGTCTTTGTAAAGACAAATAGAAGAGGAAAAGGAGAATAGTAGTAGCTGTAATTCCCTTTACACTTCATACAGTATCTTAATGACGATTGCTGTAGCTTAAGAGATGCCCTGGAAGACAGAAAGTGTAAGTTTGAATATTCAAAGGCACAGCAAGAAACTGAGTCTGGCTCTTAAAGAAAACCCCAACCTATCAATTTAAATCTGTTCATCACCTACACTACACTGTTCTTCCTCTTTATTTAGAAGAAAAATGTAAAAAAAATAAATAAATCCAAAGGGGTCACCGCATGCTTTATATTTAAATTTAGCATTTGCTTATCTTCATCACCTTTTCTTTCTTTGATTAGTTGTGCTTCATTAGAAAAGAGTTAGTTCTGAAAGAACATGCAAGGATATCTTTAGGGCAGGGGGGACACACCATCAGGGTATGCAGTCTAATTAGATGATAGTATCTTTCTGTAGTCACGAGTAACATGCCATGATTAAGACATATGCCAGTGCTTAGCATTGTTTAATTTTAGAAGGTCTCATGATGAATAAATGGACTTCAGGATTGGAATCCAGCTCCAAAGACATCTAAACTTAAGATCTTTGTGTGAATTGCACCCCTAGGCTCCTATTACAGTCTACAGAGACATAGTTAGAGTCGGTGAAACCTAGAAAGCGATTCAGCTGATGAAATGTCTACATCTTCTTTAGGGCATTTTGGCTAGCTCCTTAGAATCCATAGACTATTGAGTAAAGAGCTGCTCAACATACCTGGAAGTAATGTTGGGCTGAATCCATCCTATTTCTTTTCTGTTTTCTTTTTCACTACTTTAGATCTCAATAAAGCTTGAGCTTTTCAAATTCAGAATGCTGAATTCATAAACGATATAGATACTCAATGTTAGTTATCTGACTTCTTGACATTAGCACCTCAGAGTGGAATGTGTTAGGAAAAGCAGTCTGAATTTGCTCTTAAAATACTTGCAAAGGATTTAGAGTAGATTGATCAAAAGTGAGTGATATATGTATTTGCAAATTCAGTACTGTTGCTTCAGAATATATTGAAATTCTTTTGTTAATAAAGGAAGCACGGTCTGCATGTCTCTTGTTGTTATGTTGTGGTAGGCAATGTACGTGTTTAAGTAATAGTCTTCTGATTTAACATTTAAATTAGTGCTCTCATTGTGTGACCTACCAGTGCATTTCTAGGATAGCACCTTTTAAAATAAGTAAGAGTTGGAAATTAAAGCTATAAAACCATTAAGCCATTATTGTGGTTTTTATATTGTGTCTTAGTATTCCTTTAGTGCTTTGAATAAAAGAAAAATTAGGTAAATTTGTAACTGAAATATTCTCTGTTAAATATTTTTTTCATCTTAATGGCATGGATAAATGCCCATAATTCTCCCAACGTGTACTAAGAAGTAAATAATAATATGTTTTTTTCAGGTGAGATGTGAGAAACTATCATGTAGAAATGGATTAGTGACTTGCCTAAAGAAGAAACCTGATGTCAGACAGTGACACAGAAATTGGTGTGATGCTTGGGGTTCTTTTCAATCTTCAGACTTCCTAACTAAAGGCTTCTCTAGATTGGTAGCAGCTGTGATGCATCACTTGCACCTAACCTACTGTGATCAGTGCCCACTTTGGCCAACAGGGATTTTTTTCTGTCAACTCTAGTAGGCTAGAGAGAAATGTTCTCTTGTGACCACTTGACATTTGTCTGGGACTGTACTTTTTGCCAGGCTCTTTTTGTTGCTGGAAATTGCTGTTAAAAATAACTTTTTCTAATTGTGTTAATGTCCACAATAACATCAGTGCTGTTGTGTTAAGGTAGATGTAATAGTAGAATACAGATTTCTTTATGACTTTATTATTGTTGTTAATAAACAGTAACAATGTGTATTACTTTGCAGACTGTTTCCATATTGAAATAATTGTCCAATGTGTGTCTTCACACTTTAAAGGGCTTCTTTTGGACATGAATATTCTACTTCCTGTATGGAAGCAAAAAAACTGTCAAAGTTTACTCTTGATAGTCAAGTATTTAAATCGAGTGGTGACATGCTTATGCACATGATGCATTAGGACTATAGTTGCAAGTCATTCATTTTCTGCTTAATTGGCGCATACTAATTTCACTTGACTGTGCATGTATATGTATATATCCATATTTTCTAGCTAAACTAGCTGCTAGGAATAATTTTTGCTATCACTTAAGTTAACAATAAAGTTGAACTCAGCCCCTGATGATTCCTGGAGTTTTCCCTTGTGTATTCTTGCGTGTTGTTCCATTTGCCTTCCCTTCTTTCTGCTTTGCAGTTTTCTTTCTTAGAACAGTAACAGCCCCTGAGTGGGATAGGACAAGTGTGTGAATAGCGCTGCTTTAACATGGTATAGCCATATGGCTTGTCCTAGTAAAATTCTTTGTTATATTTACTACTATGTCTTTTAACCTTAGATTCCTCTTTCTCTTTCATTTCTGTTAAGGTCACAAGCCCTTTTTGTATTGTTCAGTTTTTTGTTCTTTAAGAAAGTAAACAATTAGCTTGATGACACTTTAATTTGTAGAACTAATTACACTATTAGAATCATAGTATGCAGGCAAAATTCTTAGTGGCACAGTTGTAGAGTAGTGTTGTTACTGTATTTGGAAAATGAAAAAGGTCCATGATTGCATCTTCTTTCGAGGCTTTTTTTGTGTTCAGTTCAGTCCTATTTTCCTGCCCACTGCTGAGCTTTCACTGGATTGTGAAAGTCGTACAACGTCTTAATCTGTTTCTAAAGTATATTATCTTAAACATACTCTATCTAGATCTATTAAGAGTCCAGACGGTAGTTAATTAGTGCTGTTAAAAAATGTTTTATAAAATCTGTTCCTTGAATCTGGCCTGCTCAACAAATGTTTGAATAAAGGAAAATGGGAAGGACTTATCAATTTACTGCTGAGCTTTGGTGGCTTGTTTTTATATCGTCTAATTTTGTTACAATTAGATGAACAGTTTGAAAGTCTAAGACTGCTGTCTACTTTAGCAAGTAGTGCCAGCCAGTAGGAGTGGATTTGTAGAGCAGCAGTTCGTGCTGAGAACCCAATGTTAACATGTGTAAACGTTTTAAAGATTTTACGTTGGACTAACTCTGGCTGTGTGGACTGAGTGGCAAAAGCATATGTTCCAGTTTAGATTTATGCAGAAGAAATCCAATCCGCTAGTTAGACCATTTTGGATTGTGAATCAAACTGTGATATGTGGAGGTGATGAGAAGACTCTCTTCAAAAGTGAACACCTGATTCAAACTAACCTGAACGTATAGATCATAAAATACTGTATATAAAATAGCATAGGCAAGAAGGCTCTTAGAGGATCATGGTTTGAGTGAGGGGAAAATCCTGTAAAACATGGAGTAACACAGCTGTACTTAAGTACTTTTTTTACTTTGGGAGTTAACTGCTGGGGTTTTTTTTAGCCATTACAATCACAATACAAAAACAATTTCAGAATCAAAAGGCATTATAGACACCTGAATGCAGTTGATTTAATAGAAGATGCACTTATGAAAAAACAACTAAGTTTTAAGTTTAGGTAAAAGGTGGGATGTTATTAGAGCTCCAAAGCTGGAAATGTGTGTTTTCAACATTTCAGCAAATGATCCTGTGTTCTGATGCTCTTTATTAGCTGTTTTATAAATCTATTGTATTATATGGTCATTTATGAGATCTGTGAAGTTTTTCTATTCCTAAAAAATCAGTAGCTTCTGTTCTGTGAAGTTGGAATATGAAGATGCTTAGATTCCTGACATTTAGAGTACTGAAGAGTGTGGTGATAATTGTTTGATTGGGGGACATCTTCCGTACCAGCACAAAAGTTAATGAGACAAACCTCTGTTCCTACAGGTAGATCACACTTACAAAGTCAATAGTATGTAATTCAACAGATTACACAGTTACCAGTTTTTTAGCAGAAGATTTTTTGCGAAATAAAAGACATCTGATGACAGTGCATGCTTTTCCTCTACATGTAGTCATATCATTTACTGAATATAGCAGTTTGTTGCAACAATGATGACCTTGGTGTAGCCAGAGAACCATTTACACCGAAGGTCTAAGATCACCAATTCTTTAATCAAAAATAAATTGATTTTTTTTTATCAGATCCTGGAAAGATGTCACTTATCAGTTTTTAATAGAATCAGTTTAACAAGTTGCAAGGGACAAAGTAACAACTTAGCTGTTTTCCAGACAATGTGCATTATTCACTGAGACTCTGTTAACTTTATTTCTTGCCACAAGAATATTTTGCTGTTACAAAAAACAAAACAGAAAAAAAAAAAAAACAACCTGAAGAAAATATTCACCAGATGAATGTGTTCAAAAAATCAAATATCCCAATGTCTTCTGAAACACCTCCCCTTTCCAGGGTAGGTACTCTTAAGACTGTATTTAGAGAGATCTTGCAAGAGATCTTGCCTGATTTTTTTAAGAGAATTTTGAAGACACCAGCAACTGTCATCTGCGTGGTGTATTATGAAAATGAGAATGGAGGGTATTAAGCCTGCTGCCCACACTTGTTCAGTTCAGACTCTGGACCCTGTTCTTGGCATCGATGAGTATGTATAAGAATGCTGCATCATCATCTGCCCAAAGTCCCAGTTGCTTTACTGACCTTTACATTTATGTAGTTTGTGCCTCTGTGTTACACCAACATACTGCTGTAGAAATTATTTTCCTTAAATCTGCAACGTGACACACAGTTCTTGTGTAGCAGTGTCTAAACCATTTTCTTAATGTTTTCATTTTTTCCAACTAGCATTGCTATTAATGGGACAATTTTAAGGCAGCACTTCAGAAGGATGGAGTGCGGTAAGATTTTTTTTCATTGATACACACTTTACGTCTGTGTCAATACGATATGAACGTCTTATCACAAATGATTGATGCCTCTGGCCCCATCTGTGTGAGAAGCGGAGATAAGTTGGCATGCTAATCCTCCTTTTCCTATCACCTTGAACAACCTTGCTTGTAACTATCATGTTGCCCTCAAATGAGCAGATTCTCAGCAGCACAAAGAGGAATGGGCTGTTTATACAAGGCCAATGAAAGCAAACTGCATTTGTATTTTGTGAGCTTTTGATTGTATACTTAATGATTGTGTAGACTCCAGACCATATCAAAGAATAAGATGATTACTCTTTCTTTTTGTACTTTCATACTCACCTTTTCAGTGACATTCGTAAGCATCATCAATCTTTTCATGCATTTCTTTCAGTTCTGCTATTACTTCAGTTAAATTACATGCTGAAAGCTGAAATCCACATTTTGTTGGTCAAAGTATTTACTACCTCGTGTTCTAATGGCTCCGTCCTCTTTGCAGCCTCCCTTCAGGTATTTATATGTATTAATATCCTCTCTGAACCTTCTCTTCTCCAGGCTAAACAGTGCCAGCTCTCTCAGCCTATCCCTCCAGTCCCATAGAATCACTTAGGTTGGAAGGAACCTTTAAGATCATTGAGTCCAACCATCAACCTAACACTGCCAAAACCAGCGCTAAACCACGTCCCTAAGCACCACATCTGCCCATTTTTTAAGTACCTCCGGGGATGGTGATTCCACCACTTCCCTGGAAATCATTTTAGATGGTATATTTTATTTCTAATACAGAAGCTGGAGGGAGAGGGAGAAATAATTTTTATATGTGTGCATATATGCATGTGAGTTAGTTGATAATCAGATTTTCTGCTCCTATATGTGTGATACCTGCTTGGTTTGTGTTTCTGAATGTCATGGAAATTCATAGGCTTTATTAATAAGTAACGCAGAGTTTGGACTGGGCTTTGTTGTAGTTTGTCAGCAACATAGGGTTTTTGTAAAGAAAAAGTGTATGTACCTGAAAGTGTTCTCAGTACAATGCCATGTCGTACTACATACAATCTATGTGCTCCTTATAGTTTTTAATCTGTCATTAGGTGACAGGCTACTCTGCCTTTCCCCCTTAAAATAGTATTTTTTTAGCATGCGTAAGGTTCGTTCATCAATACTGTTCCTTGGAAATTATTACTTGGATAGTAATTTTTACTCCACATTATCCATGGGTGGTTTTTGTCTTGAAGTAGCCTTGGATCCTGACTTTATCCATGCAAATGCGCCCGCTCTGCAGAGCGGGGATTTGAGCTAAAGGAGCTAGCAGGGTTTCTGGTAGAGGGAGCAACCCGTGGGAACCAGAAGCAGTGAACTACCTCAGGGCTCCATTTCTTTTGTAGCATTTCCACAAAAGAATAATCTGCACTTTTACTAGATCACAGCATAGGGTAGCTCTGTGTTAGTTTCAATTTCCTGTGCAATGTGCACAAAAATATCTCATCTTGTACACTATTAAAACTGTGCTACAGCAAATTATACAAAAGCAATGCATATATATCTATACTGCTAATCTATATCTAATACAGAGATGAAGCATCTTGGCTTTTCTGGCTGGCAGACTCTTTTCTAAGAGTCCTCCATTCTAGTTTAGTCACTTATTGTTCTGTTTTGTCCCTCCTCAGAAACAAGATAAAACAAAACCAGCCTGGTTGTATTTACTTCTTGCTCATTCAGGAGGTAGTCCTGATTTTAGTAGGAGGGTTGAAACGCCTTGAAAGAAGCATAAAGGTGAATTTAGCAAGTGAGCAGCTGCTACTCTATTAACAACCCTTTATGCATTTGGAATAAAGATACCTCTTTAGATGTGTAACTTGATGTGTACATTTGTGAATGTGGTTGGTTTTTTTTTTTTTAATTTTTAATGTCATCCTTTAAATTGATATATATACACACGCAATGTATAAGCAGGCTTAATTATTTCATTATTGGCTTTGTTTAAGACAAAACACCTGGTAATTTGCCCTTGTGGACAGGAATGTATTAGGTATGATTGTAATTGAAAGTAAATACAGAGGTATGAAAAGAAGCTTAAAAGAGAAGTCTGAAGTTCCAGAAACTTCAAAAGCTTCCCTTCAGAAAATGTACCTCATTTTTTCCAGTTATTGATTGTGAGCAGAAAGATTCCTATGTGCAGGAATATGGTCAGGACATATATAGTCAGTCAGCCTTTTCTTGGCAGGAGTAGTTGAAGTAGTAAAAGTCATAAAGCTTCCCCTCTGCTTGAATCCTAGACAAGGAGAAATTCAGGAGTAGGAGTCACCAGAGGAGATTAGCAGAACAGTTGTTTCTTGGTCCAGTCAGACTGGAAGTGTGAAGGATGTGCCTCAAGTGAATAATACTTTTTTCTTGAGAATAGCGACTTGAACTGCCTGCTGTGGAGTTCCTCCACAGCAGAGGTAAGAACACTAAAGTGCCCAGTCAGTCAGCGCGCCCTGTTAATTACATTTTCATTTGTTGTTTTACAAAGCAAAACAGTTCCAAGAGTAGCGTAAAAGGCACTCACTGTAACTAATAGCCTGACCCATAAAGTACTCAACGTACAATAACCAAACACTGGAACTTGACTCTCCTGGGTACCCCATGAGAATTCAAGGTACTTGGCTTATGATGTGAGGAGAATTTTTTTTTTTTCTTTCCCCGAGTCTGGTTTTGACCTGCAAACTGTTCTGGATTTAGAAACTCTTCACAGGAACGTACCATGACCAATGAGAAATTTCAAAATCAGTGGGTTGATATCTTACAAAGATTTCTATAGATCTGTCATCTTTCTCCCTCCTCCTCTCCCTCCTCTCTCCCTCCCTCCCCTCTTCTATTAATATTTAATTATTTTTTTTTTAGCTTTCAGATATCAATAGCAAAATATATTTTATTTATCCCTCACAAGTCATTTTTTTGGTAGCTCAGTTTTACATACTTATAAACAACAATAGATATGATTTATGAAGTGGCAAGAATGTGTATGAAAAAAATGTTTGGCACAGCTGCGTCCTCCAAATGTTTTGGCCTTGTGGTGGTTTCTGTAATAAATGTCTTTTCTACACATTTATGTTGCCCTTCATTGCCAGGTGATCAAAAGGGTTCATTCTGGCTTTAAGAGGTTCCAGATATTTTAATAATACTTTTAGAAATCATTCATTTAATCTGACTTGGTGTAATGCTGTGTGATTTGCTGTCATTAATGAGACATTTTTGATAAATTGCTTTTTAAATACCGATCATTCTTGAATTGCAAGAGAATAATATTTTACTTCAGGGTAACGTTCCAAGCGTTTTTTGAGGAGTTGGCATTTCAGGAAGCCCCTTTGCATTGGCCTGGCTGCCCAGACTGTCCTATTCAGCAGTTGTATGGGAGCTGTTGCATGTGAATTTGCAGCAAAAACCCTACATTTGTGGAGAAGTAAAATGAGGTAGGTATAGTGGGAATGGGTTTTAAAAAAAGGCATGAATGTAGTCTAGCATACCTTTTGTATGCCCTCAAATCAACAAATACAGATGTGTTATCCCCAGGTGTGACAGCGTGTTAGAAATTAGCTCTATTTCATGATGTAGTTCAGTTTCTCTCATAAATACCTGTATTCAGTGAAACAAATGCACCTGCCTATCTACTGTTTAAACATTCTTTCTCGAATGTTTTCTACTTGCTGTGGTTGGCGTAAGGGTGCTACCTTATACAGCTCTTTGATCTGATCTTGGGTAGATAGCTGCTTTTTGAAGCAGACAAGCCAACCCACCAAGAGGAGCCGGTGGTATCGACTAGGTCTCTCATACGAATAACCTCTTACTGTTTGTATTGTAAAATTTGTAAAAATTGAAAAGTAACAGGAGAAATAATTGCTTTCAATTGCAACGATGAAAGCACTGCAAGTTACATTCAGAAATTAATGCAGTGTTAGAATAGGGGTATGTGCACCAGCCGTGACATATTTGTGACAGATTTAGGTAATGATGAGATATATTCAACGATGTGGTGTTCTGGTAGGTTTACAGATCATCTTATCGAGGGCACATTGCAGTCGCACTGGCTGCTGGCACAAAAGAATACAGACTTGCCATCTGTAAACCCCCAAATAGTGATGAATACATAGGAGCCCAGGTGTTGTTGGAGGGAGGGGATTTTCTTAAATGCTTTTGTTTCCTTCCACTTTTACCAAATCCTCCTGCTGTCTTCAAGTTTAATTTTCGTCTTTGGGGAACGATACAGCAAATCTCCTTGTATCCATGCTGTTACCTCAGTCAGTGACTAGGATAATAATCAGGTCTGTAATTCAGCTTAAAGGATCTGTAGGTCTGTGTACTGGTAATGCTGTGCTGCAGAATGTTTATCCGTGGTGGCAGACTTAGCTCACTGTTACTGAGAGCTCCAGCTTCTGGTGTATGTTGTTTCTTTAGTTGTAAATACCTGCTGATAGATTCTAGCGTGCTGTCTGTCTTTTAAAACTATCATTGTCTTTTGGCTCCTGGTACCTCATGAAAAATAATTCAAAAGTCATGTTTCATAAGTAACTTTTTACTCTTTTCAAGAAATGTGTGATGCTACCTCTCAGTTAAAATACAGGTGCAAATATCTGAAATAATATAGGGTGTGTCATAAAAACTAGTTTCTTCAGTGTGTAAAGAGGTAGAAGATGATAAGAGCAGGAACTTGATATAACTACATATATCTGTTTTTCTTTCCCACTCATCTCCCCTTCCATCTCACTTTCTCCTTTCTCTTTTCCTTTTTTCCTCACTAACCATACAGCTAACGAAGGGAAACTGGGCTCCACAGCATAAAGCTAATGTTTGAAAATTTTCTTCTTCTTCCCCCATGTTGTCAGCGTGGCTAGGAGACATGAAGATAAGCTTTGATATAACATCATCATATTGTTTTGTTTGATTTATTTTTGTTACTGTTGATGCTTTGATCTTTATCTGAAATTGGCTGAAATCTTTTTTTTATAGTGCTCGTTCTTCTTTTTCTCTCCCCCTTTGCTCATTGCTACTGATTTTATAGTTAGAAATTTGGGTATGGTTTTCATAAGTGTGTAATAGAGTTAAAATACAGGGGCTGATTTACGCTTGAACAACTTATACTGCAGAGTCATGTTGGCACATTTATCATTCAGTTATTCTCTGATTGATATACTTTTAAGGCTTTGTTATCTTCAGTAACATATGACATGTTGTATCCCGTTTCTCAGTATTTCACCACGAAGTATGAGGATAACATTTTGCATCTGATCTAGGTTTCATGAAGTCAATGAGCCTTCAGCTGTAAATTAAGTCAATTCAGATTCAAGGTCTTAATGAATGTCCATTAACAATGTTTTGGAATGTGAGAAACTTGAGCTGATGAATTATGTGGTAGTATTCTCTTATTGTCTCTCATTATTTGCTTTAGAAATCAGATAACATGTATTTCAGTAGAGAGCATTTATAAAGATGTCTGAAAGTGGAGCTATACTGAGAACTATGACTATTTGATGACATAGCTTTACCACAAGAATATGCCATGTGGTATAAATCTGCCTGGTTCTTTTTTTGATAGTGTTTATAAATCACAGAACAAGCAATCTGTCTAGACTGGTAACATGTGACTGGTAACATTTTCCTGGTAATACTAAGGAAATAGGGGTCACTTATGAAAATAGAACAGTTTGTGGCCATCTTCCCTTTAAATGCGTGTATTAAGTCTGCAGATTTGGAGCACATTGTTACTTCGCTAATACACGGGAAGTTAGACTACAAAAATCGCTTGTTGACCTTCTTAAATTAATCTCTTCAGCATTAGTTGTTTCCTTATTTTCAGTGGGAAGACAGCAGAGTTTAAATGTGTACAGCATGTTTAAGTGGCGAGATTGGTTCTCATAAAAAATTCATTGCAGTGTAAACTAGAATCAAATCGTCTTAATACAAAGGAAAGGTATTTCTGCTTTGGGGTATTGCTGTGTGCATTTGCCATATATAGGTATGTGTAACGCTGCTGAGAAAACTGCTGTGCATTAAGATACTCGCCCTAGATTTAACCCGCTGGCGTTTTTGCTGCTGTTTGAAGCCAAGCTTTCAGATCTTGGGATTTTTGTCCTTATTTTGTTTTAGGAAGGCTGTTTACTTTCCTCAACCATTTTCTAACCTGTTTGTCTCTGTAGAAATCCTTTGAAAAGGTATATCAGCACACATGCTCTCTACTTAGATATAACATTGTCATTTTTGTCTCTAAATTTTACAAGTCTAACTGCTTGCATTTGCTCCCTGCTAATGTTCAAAGATTTGATCTGAGTTTTAACCTGAACTGTAACTGGTATTGTGATATGTTTCAAGCAAAAAACCAAAAAAAGTCAAAGTACTGAACAAGGATTAAGGTTTATTTTTTTTCATTTGTTGCTTTCATTTTGCTTTTTTCATCACCACTGGGTCCTATGCTTCAGTCAAACAAAATTTCAAATTCAAATGAGGAAATTAGATCTGCATAACCATTACATGTCTGTTGCAATCAGTGCATTTCTTTGTGGCATGACAAAAGTCCTTGGCTTTTAATTGTGTTGTGAATCATAATCTCATGGTCTGTGAGTATAGGCAGAGCTTGAAATTTCCATATTGTAGTGGATAGTGAGTAGGAAGCTTTCGAAAGATGTGCTTTTGTTTCTGCAGAATGTAAGCTTCAGTAAGTATAGAATATTCTCCCAGTTAAATTCATTATTTGCCAGTTCATAGGTAAACTATGAAGATGGCTTATCCACAGCAAGACAGTGTCTTGTTGAATGGTATTTTTCTTGGAAACGTGTCTAGTGGTTGTTTTAGAGACAAAAAATGTAGCGAAATGTGGTGTGTATTACTTTAAAATAGTTCTACAGACTGAAGATAAGGTGGTGAAATTCACCTTGCTTGCCAAATTTGTATTGATGCATACCAATGGACTGCAGGCGTCAGGGCACAGAAGCTGTATTGTCACTGCTGGAACAGAGACCTTTTTTCTTTTTATTCAGTTTTGCATGGTGCCCAACATAATGGCATCCTAAAGCTTTAGCTTTATAAAAAAAGAATTTAATAATTCTTGCTCAATGTACAGTAACTTTGTGTGACACCTATAAACAAAGCTCTGCACCTTTTTTACTGTATTTTCCAATTTGCAAATGAGCTAAATCTATATGAAAGGGCAGAATTATTTTGAAAAGCATTTTTAAATCAACAGCAAGATACCAACCTGTTTCTCTGTAAAAATATACTCACATAAACAGTCTTTAAAACACGTTTTTAAAGTTTCCATGGAGACCTAAGCTGCAGAATTTGGATGTATCATAAAACATGAGTGTTTCTGAGAAAATAGCATTTTCATGCAGTTTGAGGTATTTGAGTTCAACTCTACTATTCTTAGGTTCTGCCTTTTATGCTGTCTGATAAAAAAGCTGCATAGCTGAGGATTGCACAAATGTTTTCAAATAATCACAATGAAAAAGCCTAAGTGTTTGCGGGTTCAGCCTGGATAGCTGGTACATAAGAAAATTCAGTGTTCTCCAGACATAGCTCTCAAGAAATGTGCTCTTGAGTATAACAGCATCCTGGGCTGTGTCAACATAGCTAGTTGCTTAAGGGAAGCGATCATCCCGTGCTCAGCCTTGATTAGATCATGCCAGTTTTGAGTCTTCTCGTACAAGACAGATATTAAGGAACTGAAGTGAGTCCAGCAGAAGGTCTCACCTTGGTTGCAGGCAGGAGCTTCTGCCCTGGGAGGTCAGGCTGAGGCAGTGGGGCTTGTTCAGGCTGGAGAAGAAGCGGTTTTGGGGGTAGCTAAGTCACCTGCCCGTACCTACAGGAAGATCAATAACATAAATGGTGTGTGGTGGGATAATGAGCGACGAGGGATATAAATTGAAACAAGAGAAGGTCAATCTGGGTATGAAGGAAAAATTGAGGACAGTCAGACACTGGAATGGGTTTTCCAGAGTGGCTGTTTGGTCTCCGTAACTCAAGGTTTTCAAGACCTGACTAGCTAAAGCTCTGAGTAAGCTAATCTGACGTTATAGCTGACCCTGCTTTGAGCAGGAGGTTGGACGGAGAGGCCCTTTGAGGTCCCTTTCAATGTGAATGACTGATTCTGTGAATGATCGATGCAGATTTTCTACAAGGCAAATGCTGGTGCAATAAAGATTTAATTAGACTCTATTGAGTTGGATCATACCCAGCATATTCCTAGTGATTTTCTAGATGCATTTTGAAAAGCTGGGGATGGTATAGAGCAGTGATAAACTATGTTTAGGCTCCAGAAGAGGTAGATACAGCTGAGAAAAACCCTACTCGCACTTTGGAATTTGTTTCTCACTTGAGCATTACAGGGCATCCAGACACAAATGTCTGGCCAGCTGGGGGCTGAGGATGAAGAGACACGTATATAACACTTCTAACTTCTTTGCTTTTCCCATCTTCCACATCTCTCACTGCAGAACTATGATTGTTACGTTTCCTGTGAGGCTGCATCTGGGAGAAAATTACCCGAAGCATGGAAAGTTTAGTGTTTCATAAAATTCCCATGTGTGTCTTGCCAAGTGTGCTCAGATATTATCCATAAAGGGCCTACTATCAAATAGGAATGTTTCGAAAAGTAATTTCTCTTTCAATGGGATCTCATGCCCTCATCTTTTCTGAAATAAGAATTCCCTGCATCTCCGTACTAGTGGTGTTAGTACTTATATCAGCTGCAGCATTTAATGCTCCACAGTAGATTGCAAAACAGAATTCCAAAAATTAAATTTGCCCTGCTGTAACTTCCAAGACTGCTAAAATCAGTGTACTCTCATGAGAGATTTTGATAGAGTTGAGTAGGGAAAATGTCTCACTGAGTTGTCTTCCTATCTATGAAAAAGAAAATTAGTTGAATACAAGCGTGGCAATGTTGACATTTGTTTAGCAAGAGTCAATACCAGAATACTACACACATCTAATTTCAGTTCTAGGATGAATGGATTTTATTGCTTGTGTTTCTCTGTTTACTAGGATATACAATATCATTCTTCCAAATGGCAATCAGTCCTCTATTTTGTATCGAGTTTTTAGTAATTTTGTTAGATGATTAGTAAATCACCACCCTTCACTAGTCTCTCCCTTTTATTTTTTTTTATTTATATGTCTGAGACTTTTAGAAAGAAATTATTTCATTCTTTTATATCTTGAGAAAGATTGCATCTGGAAATAAGATCAAAATGAGATCTACTTTGCTGTAGTGTTGTTCAACATATCTGTCATATTTGTTTTCTTACAGTGAAAGATTTTTTTTAAGACTGAATAGAAATGGCTTGCCAAAATGTCCAGAAAAGCCTGAAAGACACTGTTCTCTCTTTGTGGTGAGTTCTTCCTATTCACAAACTTTGTTGTGCTGGGTATGGGAAGTAGAGGTTGGATTAAACTGTTATTCTGTGCTTGACTCAGAACTGCTCCCTAAGCTTTTACATTGTTATGAACATCAACTCTAAGGCTGGTTGAAGTGTATTGCTAAACTCCCAGGTTGAATGTTTTCAGGCACTGTGTACACACTCACCTAAGCGTCCAGATGGGCAGATGTACCAGTCTTTCTCCCTGAAACAAGGACCAGTTCTGCATTTTATACCCAAAAGATTGTTTGTGCAGCAGTCTGTACTTTCAAAATATCAGGAACTGCACAAATGCATCACCGCTGTTGAAGGCGCACAGCGAGTCTCTTGTGTCCTCCCACTGATTTTGCTGCATTACAGCATATTCTACCCTGTGATATTTTTAGGACAGTTGTTTCAAGTGCATGATTGCCAATTTAAAGTATTAAAGGGATAACTTTTTAATGCCATCTAAGTGAACTCACTGTTCATTTATCACTTTAACTGGCAGTGAAAGCAGGGTGTAAATATCTCTTTCAATGTCACATTTTAATCAGGAGTCACAAATAATGAGGTTCTGATCTTGTGCAGGATTTGGGTAGCAGTGAACTCAGAAAGGACATCTATATCACTGTGCACATTATCCGAATAGGTAGGTATAATCATCTGTGAGTAGAAATCTTACACTTGTTAGACATTTGACGGTAAATAAAACAAAACTGCTTGGGGTCAGCTTTTGGATTTCCTAGATTACCTAGGCCTTTAAATAAATTTTTGGAAAAGAAAATTGCCTGGGTTTTTATAGAAAAATTGCTTTGGATTTCTCAGCATTATTTTATGTTATTTTTCAAGTGTACTGCTAATTGAGTTTAGATGCAAGATATTTTGTTACTACCACAAAGCAAAATGGAAATGTCAGATATGAACTGTGTTAAGATGATGGAGTTGTCATTGGGCAGTCCATTATTGTTCCAAAGAGAGCGATTTCAAGCATCCTTTGTTCACAAAAAAACTTGCATGGTATTTCAATGTACCCAATTAGTATATAATATTTGATGTTTATCTGAAATTGTTCAGATGAATTTTGTCTTCTCTCTGACCCCTTTAAAAAGGGGGAGAGGGAAAGAAGTAGAGAACATCTCCCAATAATTTTAATCCCTGGTGTTATAGACAGATACCGAGTCCTCTAGAACAAAGCAGAAGAAAAGTGTACCTTTGTGTTAGGTATTTATTTTAAGAACTTATTCTCTGGCCTGTACTGATCGGAAACAATACTCTTTGGGTCTGCTTCTGACCTCTTAGATGTATTGTTTTCTTTGTAAACCGTCTCTGTAATTGCATCAGAGCAGCAGTACTATATATAACTTTTTGTTCTATTTTTGAAAGGTATTTTGGTTTGACATATAGTCACTTTAACTTGTGCTGAGTTCACAGCAACTTTTTACAAAGTAAACGCTATTTTACAGCTTTGAGGAATAATTTTTCCTTGCATTTTCATGCTGGTTTAGTGTTTCATTAGAATATCAAAATATTGTGTTTTGGGTTTATTGACAAGGATTGGGAAAAGTTATGGTAAGCTCTGATGTAAGCATATTTGGTAGGAATAAATGCTATAAAGAAGAATAAAGAGTAGAATTTTCCCCACTGTATAGTTTTCAAATATAGTTTCAGTCAAGTTTGTAAGTGAACCACTGAAATATTAAAAAGTTAAAATAAGATTTATATGCTGCATGGTGTGAAAATGAACAATTACTCTTCTAGCTGCTGTGATGCATAGGAATATTTGAGGGAGGCATTGCCCTGCAGCAACTACAACCATAGGCTTTTCTTTTCAGAAATTAAGACTTGGTGGGAAAGATACATAGCTGCCAGTGCACAATCGAATAAAATCGTTAGAAAGAGGGCAGTTTCAAATGCCAGGAACACAGCAAGAAGATTGATCAATTGTATTTAAATCAAATAGAAAAGGCTAGGAAAAATGTTTTGTTTCAAATCTGTTTTCCTTGGCTGCTTTCTTTCTTTCCTTATCATAAATTGTTCTTCTGCCCTTTGTCATCTTTCCTCCCCGTGTTTCATCACTACTTGATTTTTCTGCAGCTGGTTGATTATCCCCTTGCTAGCCAGTTGCCTATTTGGAAGCGGCATTTGATTACTAAGTTTTAATGGCTCAATCACAACACCTCCCGTATAAATCACGGGTAGCAACAACCACAGTAAAACAATTCTTATTGCACAGCAAATGTTGTCACGTCATGTCTGAACTCTAATTTGGGGGTGTCATAAGTGTGCTGTCGCTGGGTGTCAGAAAGTGGTGTTTGTTGAGTGGAGGTCATGAGAGGATGAACAGTTCCTCTGATTTGAGACCTTTCAAGTTCACCACATATTTAGTGGATTTCCTGTACCGTTTGCAATCCTGATGCAGTATAAAGATGGACCAGATCCCCAATGAGTACACTTGGCCTTTTCCACTCAGACCTGTCACCATACTGAGCTGGATTGCTCTCTGTCTCCCTTCTGGGGTTTTAAGAGAGGGAGTTCCATGGATTATGCATCAAATATGTATTTTCTTTGGCAGGACGAATGGGAGCTGGAGAAAAGAAAAATGCCTGCAACGTACAATATAGACGGCCCTTTGGCTGTGCAGTCCTCAGTATCGCAGATTTGCTGGCAGGAGATTCAAAGGATGACCTCGTCTTAAAAGTATACATGTAAGGAATGCTTTTTTCTTAATTTTTAGAAGCAGCTTAGATTCAGTTTACATCACAGAATGGTAGGGGCTGGAATGAACCTTCAGAGATCATCAGAAGCAGTGATGTTAAACGCAGTGCGAGTAAATAGCTGTAGGTACTTTCTGTTCCAAAAAAGTGTAGTAGTTAATTTTTTTCTTTTTTTATTATTATTATTTTTTGGGGCACAGTTCGGAAATTTTGGCTGGTTCTATGGATGTATTTATAACGTGGGATAATATTAAAGATAAAGCTTACATCCTTTTAGATCTTTGTATATGTTTCAGTATTTTTCACATCCTTTTAAGAGCTTCTGGAGCTCTCTTTATGGCAACATGAAGTGCTTTTAGGAGTTTTTTAAATGTCTTGTGCTGCCTAGGCAGCTAGTGGAAGTACTTTATAAGTACAGAAAAAAGTAGGCAGAGTATCTTTTTGTGAAATGAAGCAATTATATAATGGAAATAACAAAAGTGTAAAAGGCAGTTAGTGCTGGAGAATGAAAAATCAAAACCACATTTAAAAATGAATGGTTGATTAAATAGTGGATTTGGGCTGATAATAATTGGAAGAAAGTTCAATTTTCTGGTTGTATCACAACACAGTGCATGTAACGTCCTGCTGCTCTTGGACGTTATAGTAAGAACCATTTTGTGGAGTATTCTATTCTAAGTACATAAACCTGGGACGTGTATTGTCATTCACAGGAGGAAGTTCTGCCCCTCTCAGGGTCGGCACTCAAATCTTGAAGGCATGGAAGTCTTTCAGGCAGCCTTTCTCCTTTCCTCTGTATCCCTCTGTGCTGAATTAGAGCTGCTGGAATCAGTGCTGCAGAAAAGCAATTTAGTGTGACAGTGGACATGTGGGCTGGCTCTTATTTAAGCTTCCAGGACATTAAAGTCAAATAAGTGTTAGCTGTTGGTTAACAAATTGTTACATTTGTCTGCTAATTATTTAATTTTTTTTTTAATTTTGCCTGTTTGTTTTAAAATAACAAAAACATTGGAAGAAGAAACATCACTTAAAACCAGACTTGATGCTGAGAGTAACTCCAGTCTAAACCATGAAAAGTGACCATTACAACATGGTCAGTTTTTCCTTATGGAAAAGCAGCTATTTTCTAAATGTATATTTAAGTGTAATTTGCTGACTGTATCCTGAAGGTTGCATCCTGTTTTAAGTAACTTTGAAGCGTACAGCACAGGTATTTCTGTCTGCTAAGAGCAGCTAGCTCTGAGTTCTCCTCTTGAGTGTCACGAGGTCGATTTCTGTGTGGTTTAGCGCTGAAGAATAGATCTATACAGATGATGAACTTGGCCACGGCTGAGTTCCTGAGCGTAATTGCTTGTATCTTTCTCCCGCCCTTTGCCACACAAAGCAGATATTTCCATGGTGCCTTTCTCAAAAGGTGAGAGCACTCTCACCCTTTCCAATGAGATGGGCACTTTCATGGGGCTATTAGCTTCTGTTGTGTTATCAGTTTCATAAACAAAAGAGGGTTTGTTTAGAGGTATCTGGTGAAGTTGGTCTGAAAAACTTGTGCTCCTGTTTCAGACTTTAAAAAGTTACCATTTTTCTAGGTGCAACACAGAGAGTGACTGGTATCAGATCCACGAAAATATCATTAAAAAACTGAATGCACGTTACAACTTGACAGGCTCTAATGCAGGTAAGTTGCCACGTTTCTGTTTGCATTCTTAGGGTTTTCTTAGTTTGCAAATGAAATGGCTCTATTTTAGAAAGACTGATGTCTATGAAAGAAATATAGAGAAAAATATTGGTGTTAGATGAAAATATATCTTGCTGTTCATGTGCACATTTAAGAAAAAAAAAAGTTACTGAGTTTTCTTTAAGGAACTTTGTAATATGAACTTTTATTCTATGCTAAGGAGCTACAGTTTGCTGTGGAGTTTTGTTCGCATGTGGGACTGATGAAATTATAGATCTGTGTTGCTTGACATTTCTGCTTCACATTTTCATCAGGAATATAAAATTTGCTAATTTGCTAACTGGGAGCTACTAGTCCAATTGCATTCCTACTGGTAGCTCTGCATTCCCGCTGAGCAAGATTCAGAGTTGGTATTTAAGATTTTACCAATAGTCCTCCATAGTCAGCTACATGTTACTGTAACTGTCATCAAAATAAATTCTGGTGTGAGACTTGAGAAATGGGAGACAACTGACCTTTGTTATTGTGAGATGGTGGTTTGACCCATAGAAGATGTTGAATTTACTTGTTTGTGTGTTTTTAATACCAACTTCTTAACTTTTTCCAAATGCCGTCATCCAGGGACACAGTCAAACTTGAAATGAAACCTGAAATGGAAGCTTATGAGACTATTGTCCTTGTATTCAAATATTGTTTTGTCCCTGTGAAATGTTAATTAGTTGAAATATGACTATAGAAAAATCTCATATGAAGTAATCTCCCAGATTGTACTGTAATTGTAATGCCTTCCGTGTAGTAGACTTCATGCTTCTTTAATTTGATTTCAAGCATAATGATTATCTTGAAAATGTGTGTTCAGTGATCTTTAGTGGATAACCAAGCAGCACATAAAAGCTCATGTATTTACCAAGACTGAAGTTATATATTAAACATTTCTAGTCCTATTATTTATAGAATCTAGCCACATATATACATGTATTTAAAGTTTAGACTATCAGTCATCTTATTGGACAAAAAATACAAAAGTTATGTAATGAAAACAGTAGAACACATTACTGAGTAAGTATAATGTTGGGCTTCTTAACTAACCATATTCATGAAGAACAACTAACTCTTGGTCATTCTGACTGTCCGTGTAACACCTACTTACTCTATGATACATCGCTTATCCTGTTTCATTCTCATGAAATAAAATTAAATACCCAGTTGTCCCAGGAGACATTGGATAATTTTGAATACTCTTAATTATGTGAATACTCAACATGAAAGACATGTGGGACGTGAATTTTTTTCCAGGTTACAGGGGGCTGGAAACTAAAGCTGGCAAATTGAAGATCAGTTACATTTTGAAAAGGGCTGTTGGGAGGAAGGAGGCAAAGAAAACAGAGCAGCACAGAATTCCAATAGTGCATGTGAAGATTGGAGAGGGAAAGAGGAAATAAGGAGTAATGCCCCTTTGAGTACTGACCAACTAAAAGATAAACTATGAAAGGTTATTTACATCTGACACATGAAATCTGTTCCTCTGCGACTGCCTGAAAAAATACTTGCAAGGCTTTAGCAATACGTTCAGATACTTCTGGTGACACCTCATGGAAAATATCGTTGTTACAGTACTTTCTGTTTTTCCCTTTGCTGTCTTTTTCTGAAATAGTATTGAATGGCTGGTTCTAAAGTTTCATTAGCCTTGGGTACCACCTTATAGTTGTCAAAAAAGGAGAAAATCTTGCATTACAGGAGACATAGGTCTTTTCTCTCTCTTAGGAATCATTGTAGGTATAAGCCAAATATAGGAAGACTTGAATTTCTAGTTTATATCACACTTGGCCTTTTCAAATCATGTTTAAAAGACTTAAGAAAGGAAACACAGTAAACGAACAACACCAAAGATCCTTCAGACTATTGTCTAGGCTTGCTCTCTCTTCAGATTCTATCCTGTCTTTCAGCTCAGGAGATTTTCACGCAAAGTCTTTAGTTTCAACAAATTTTTATCTCCTGCTGGTGAAATTGTTTATCAGATAATTCATAATATTCCTCAGAAGATAAAAGTCTTCTATTTTTCTGGGGAAAACTAAAAAGGAACTCAAAACGTACTTTCAGCGTCTTGCATGTAAAACACTTATTGCCAGACTATAGCATTTGTATTTAGCATTCGAACCCCTGTTCCCCAAAAAAGTATGTTTTCTACTTCAACTGTTTTGTTCTAAAGCACAGAATCCTCTCGCATCTTATTTTCGGCTTGTGTCTAAAAAAGATCAAATAAAGACAAATGACCGTCACCACTTCTTAAGTGCCCAGAAAGGAGCAGGGGACGGATGTTCATCCCCTTTTGTCTTCTCAGTGGGTGCAGGAATGGAAGGACTCAGTTTCACGGATGATCTAGCATAAATTGCTGGAGTGGGAACTGGAATGTGTTTTCTGCATGAATTTCCAGTATAACAAAGTCTAGAGTAGCAGGCAGAGGATCAAATTCCCATTCACCACGGGTCTTTGTAGCTGGTGTTGGGTATCAGCTTAGTGGAAGACACCTGGTTGCCTAGTGTAGGAGATCAAACCGTTAATGCAAAGGCCAAATTGTACAAGCTTTGCTGCATTTAGTAGCATTGTTATTTCTTACATTGAGTCTGTAGTATTGGTATAACAAATACTATTAGAGCTAGATGATTTCTTAATAAGCAAATCAGGTTTCAGTAATACCTGGAGCGGAACTGACTATTAAAATAATTTTTCCTGTAATAGTTTTTCTTAGCATTAGAAGCTGGTTACATTGTTTTAAAATGCAACAATCTGTGGAAAAATTAATAATCCTGCATAGAGATCACACCTAATTACATCAGTCTTACAAGGAAAATAACACATTTCTATTTCTGTGTCTGTAGGACCAGAGATCAGTGAAATGTATACTACAGATCTAGAAAACAGTTACTGGCTTATCTCAAACCATATAAAATCATCCTTTATTTCCTTATAGTATATTTTAAATAGTGAAGCCTAGCCAAAGTCATCGCTTTCGTATCAAAGTTTGGGCCTCTGTCATATGTCAAAATCTCTTTGTAGGGTTTGCAGCATGAGTCATAGTTGCAGATCTTCTTCTTTGGGTATGGCTGTGAAATTGTACTCTGGACCTTTCTTGGGACTACAGTAAACTGACAACATTGGATGTTGGCTACTTTTCTCTTTAGTAAAGCAGACAGTAATACACAAAGTGTCTGGTAAACTGTTATTGATCATATAATAGCAGCTTCATTTGCCCACAGAATTACTGTGCCATAAGTGAACCTGTTGATTTTTAAAATGGTTTGAAGTGCATTTTAGGACAAGAGGCAGGAGAAGGCAGCCAAATCTAGTTGTCATTAAACACGGTTTTATACAAAAATAAATAAATAAAAACCAGAGAATGGAACTTCAATTGTACATACGTATGCAGAGTCATAGATTTCTTTTTTTCTTCTGATTTTTAGTGTGAATTTATCATGTGCAACTTCATATTCTTGCCTGTGGCACTACTTTTTTTTTGTCCTCCAGTTCTTTAGACTTTCAAAAGTTGAAATATAATTTTTTTGATACAGCACATGATGATGGAAGGAATGTCTAGTACTTGGAGCTGTCTTTTATGTCTAGTATTTGGAGCAATCCTTTAGGCTCTGAAGGTAGAGAGTTCTTGTCCACAGAAATTACCCACTTACAACTGTGAGCAAGTTACGTAGTTTAACAATGATGCTTCTTGCTGTAATCCCTACTTAAACACCACCAACATCTTCAACATACCTCCTTAGGCACAAGATCTTCCTGTAGTCACCTAAAGCTAAAGTAGCTTTCATTGCCACCATGGCTTGCAGTTCACAGAATCACAGAATGTTAGGGGTTGGACGGGGACCTCTGGAGATCGTCTGGTCCAGCCCCACTGCCAGAGCAGGGCCACCTACAGCAGGTTGCACAGGATGGCATCCAGGCAGGTTTGGAATGTCTCCAGAGTCGGGGACTCCACCACCCCTCTGGGCAGCCTGTTCCAGGGCTCTGCCACCCTCAAAGGAAAGAAGTTCCTCCTCACGTTTAGATAGAACTTCCTATGTTCAAGTTTGTGCCCGTTACCTCTTGTCCTATCACCGGGCACCACTGAAAAAAGACTGGCCTCCTCCTCCTGGCACCCTCCCTTTAAGTATTTATAAACATTTATGAGATCCCTCTCAGTCTTCTCCAGACTAAAAAGACCCAACTCCCTCAGCCTTTCCTCATAATTGAGAACAGGTGGGTAGCTGGGTGTACCCAGGACACTTGCACCATCAGGATACGAGTGGGCTAGATTTAGCTTCCTGAGCATGAGGCTGAAAAAAAAGCTGGAGATGATTACTGTGACTGTCATGGCCATGCTATTTCAGGGAACATATAAATGTTCACTGGGTTTACCATGGAAATCATTTACTCCCGTGTTTGAGACGTCCTTCAAAGACAGAAAATGTCATGGTTCAGGCTCTGACTTGGAAGAGGATTTTCAGTCTGTTTCATATGTCCCAGATGAGCATGCTAATCACTTGGCTTCTCAGACTTCCCTGCAGCAACTATTCAACTTTGTTTACAATCAGAAAATATTCATTATACCATGGGGAAAGTGAAAGGGGTTCTAAAGTCTGCCAAGTAGCGCATGATTTTCCTAAGTGTGATCTGTATTCATGTCCTCTTAGCAAATCCTATAGAGGAGAGATTTAAACCTTGGTCTCATGTTACATGTGAATATTCCCCCCAGTGAGTTATCTTATAAAAAGCATATTAAAAATTGATAAAAAATGCGCTACAACTTCCTCTTTTTTTGCTCTCCTTTGAGAAGAAAGACTGGATGGCTTAGTTTTAAGGGGATGCAAGATGTTCATTTTTGCTCCACTTCTGACTTTAGGTTCCTAACATTCTCATGTGTAAGCTCCTGTGTAAATGCTGATTCCCTCATAACGAGTCTTGAAAAGCTGCATGTGTGTGATGCTGTAGTTCTTGAGAGCCGAGACAAGGATACGGATGCTTTTCAGTTGTTACAGCAAAGGAGGTGAAAATCCTTTCAAATCTCATAGATATTAAATTACTAGTTTAAGAAATTATAAATGTATCTAGCTGCTTTTTAGCTTTGGACTCCTCTGTGAATTCCACGAAAATAGCAAATGTAGTGGGAAGGTCTTTTCTGTGCCATTATCTTGGAATGCTCTGATGAACTAGACAAGAGTGATGTAACCTAATTGCATGTTTACTGAATGCATTGTAGTGTGTTCTGTGGTAATAATGCCAAACCTACATTGCAATTCCACTGGAAACACTGTTAATTATACATTAATTTTAATTGATGGGAGAGCTTTAAGGTTTAGAGGAAACATTCAAAATGCTGTGGTTTCTCTTGCCGCTATTGGCTTACGCAGTTTTTAATATGATGGCAGTGTTAACTTTTTAACTGTTGCTGTTAACTGTTTAACTGTTAACTAGGGGTAAAAATACAGCTCTTGAAAAATCTACATAAATCCCTATCCTCTTACATACAATTTAGGTCATAAAAAGAATAACATCAAAAATTACTATATTGTATTTAGTAGTTGGCAGAAACATGAATTTTTAGATATGATGGAGGGAAGACCTGAATAGGGAGGTTGTTTTTAAGACAAATTCAGGTTGTGGTTTGGTTTCTAAAGATCGTCTTAAGTCTATTGGCCACAATCTGTTAATTTCTTTCTTTAAAAGAGAAAGATGCACAAGCAGGTTTTTCAAATGAATAGTTTACTGTCTTTAATAAATTCACACTTGTTTCCCTGTACCTGTGCAAAAATCTGCAGGCATAGGATTATCCAGAGTGATGCTGCCTAACAAAAGGAGACTGGCCAGTAAATGCGCAATTGTACAATGCCCTGACTGAAGCATGGAGGACTCGAAGCCCATGTTGTTGACAGATGTTTGCTAAAAATCCCATCATGACAAAGGACAAACTGTCATCTTAAGGGGAAAGTTATTAATTAAATTAGTTTAATTTAAATGTAAGTAATTTAAATTACCTAAAGTAAGTTAGGTTGGAAGGGTCCTCAGGAGGTTATGCGGTCCAACACCAGTTCAAAAGGAACCAACTTCAAAGTGGGTCTAACTTTCTTGAAGTTCAGTGAGGTTGCTCATTCAAAGGCTAATTTCATTGCACTGCTATCGTTTTAATTCAGCCAGACCAAAGTAAGTTTCAGAAAGCAAGCATCCTTGTTTTTAGGGATCTATTGCTACCTCATACCTTTTTTTTTTTTTGACTTGTGCACATGTCAGTTGATACTTAAACTCAGTCTAGCTCAGTGGTCATGTAAGACTCAGTCAGAAGAGTGCCAGGAGAACGCACGAGGTAGAGCAGCCCAATGCATGACCTCATCTGACAAGTTGCAGGTTCTAAGACAAGTATGGCAATGGAAGCAGTTGGATAGGAGCAGTAGTATGTGCTTTGGGGCAGTATGTGTCTTCGCACACCTATTTACCTGCATTCAAGAGCCTCTTGGCACTCTAGTAATATCTTTTCTCCATGGTTATTGTCAAACACAAGAAATTAAAAAAACAGGTGGAAAACCATATATTTTAGCTGTTTGATCTCCTATTTCACAAAAAGTAAGCTTTGGCTTACAAATTCCTTTATATGAAGGGGGAAGCCTGTTAAGGGTCATTATTTACCTTGCAGTGGAGAAACTGAAGAGGCCCCATGAAGTGATATCATCTTTAAAAGGTCCTGGAGAACAGGCAAGGTGCCTGAGGACTGGAGGAAAGCAAATGTCACTCCAGTCTTCAAAAAGGGCAAGAAGGAAGACCTGGGAAACTGCAGGCCAGCCAGCCTCACCTCTGTCCCTGGAAAGATGATGGAACAGCTCGTTCTGGGCATCATCTCCAAGCATCTGGAGGAAAAGAAGTTTATCAGTAGTCAACATGAGTTCACCAAGGGGAAGTCATGTCTGACTAATCTGATAGCCTTCCACGATGGCACGACAGGATGGATAGATGAGGGAAGGGCAGTGGATGTTGTCTACCTTGACTTTAGCAAGGCTTTCAACACTGTCTCCCACAGCATCCTCCTAGACAAGCTTAGGAAATGTGGGTTAGATGAATGGACAGTGGGGTGGATTGAAAACAGGCTGGCAGGTAGAGCTCAGAGGGTTGTGATTAGTGTCACAGAGTCTAGTTGGAGGTCTGTAACAAGTGATGTTCCCCAGGCGTCAGTACTGGGTCCAGTCCTGTTCAATGTATTCATCAGTGACCTGGATGAAGGGATGGAGTGTACCATCAGCAAGTTTGATGATGACACAAAACTGGGAGGAGTGACTGACACACAGGAAGGCCGTGCTGCCATTCAGCATGACCTGGACAGGCTTGGGAGTTGAGCAGAGAGAAGCCTTATGAAGTTCAAGAAAGGCAAGTGTAGGGTCCTTCACCTGGGGAGGAATAACCCCATGCACCACTACAGGTGAGGGGCTGACGTGCTGGAAAGCAGCTGTGCAGAGAGGGACCTGGGAGTCCTGGTGGACAACAGGATGACCGTGGGCCAGCAACGTGCCCTTGTGGCCACGAAGGTCAATGGCATCCTGGGGTGCATCAAGAGGAGTGTGGGAAGCAGGTCAAGGGAGGTCATCCTCCCCTTCTACTCTGCCTTGGAGAGGCCACATCTGGAGTACTGTGTCCAGTTCTGGGCTCCCCAGTTTAAGAAGGACAGGGAACTGCTGGAGAGGGTACAGTGAAGGGCTACAAAGATGATTAGGGGGCTGGAGCATCTTTCTTAGGAGGAAAGGCTGAGGGAGTTGGGTCTTTTTAGTCTGGAGAAGACTGAAGGGGGATCTTATCAATGCTTATAAATACTTAAAGGGAGGGTGCCGGGAGGAAGGGTCCAGTCTTTTTTCAGTGGTGCCCGGTGATAGGACAAGAAGTAACGGGCACAAACTTGAACATAGGAAGTTCTATCTAAACATGAGGAGGAACTTCTTTCCTTTGAGGGTGGCAGAGCCCTGGAACAGGCTGCCCAGAGGGGTGGTGGAGTCTCCAACGCTGGAGACCTTCAAAACCCACCTGGACACCACCCTGTGCAACCTGCTGTAGTTGGCCCTGCTCTGGCAGGAGGGTTGGACCAGATGATCTCCAGAGATCCCGTAGATCCCGTCCAACCCCTAACATTCTATGATTCTATGGTATAACTGAGGAGCATAATTTTTCCGTATTTTGTATGATGAATAGCTGCAAAGGATCAAATACAGCAGGGAATTGGTAGCTCACAAGTTTAGAGCGCAGTATTTTGAGGAACAGATCTGTGGTAATTTAGAGTATTTTCTAGATACAAGAAGTAGTGTGACTATGTGTGACACTACCCCAGTAGTTCACAGCGTTACCCCACTCAGAGTTGTCGCAAGGAGAGCTGCTTCCTGTGAATCAGCATGAGAAATGTCAGATGGGAAACAAAATGTGCATTCCCTGCTGGGAGCAGATATAACTGTTGGCCACGAAAAGGGAGTGTAGGCTCACAGTGGAGAGATGAGCGGAGCAATGGCTGGTGGAAAATGAGGAAGAATGAGGGCCGGAGTGGTAACACACTCAGCAGAGGAGATAGAACAGAACAAAGCGTGTAACTTTTAGGCGACTCCTGGATATGTGATTAATCACATCAAACTACTACCTCTTGCATCTGTGCTCAGCTGAGAAGACATCTTCTCTGGTGTTTGTCTGTTCTCGGCAGGGTTCACAGATGTGTCGGTGGTGCACCGAAGTGTATTTTGTATCTATACATCACTAACATTTAAACAGCAAGTGCATTTGCTTAATTACTCTAGTTCTATTACAATTTATTAATCTGTCAGTTTTAATTTTTGCTATGTTTTGTGACAAGGAGATTATATGTATTCCATTTTGATGTGTTTAAGAATTAGTTGTCACTGAAGGCTGCTATTTGAAATACATTTAAATTAAGAATAGTGCTCGTATGTGCTTCTCTAAGTACACAATGAATTAAGGCATTCCTTTTTGTTCTCAACAAATGCTAAAGCTGAAAGATTAAATATAGAGAGAATTTTGCACATAAATTGTTTTGCAAGATCATTTGACCCTGAATGACAACTTTGATGTATAAAAAAGCCAGTTTTAGAGCAGGTTTTTGGACAAGGATTTGTAGAACTTCACTTTTTCAAGTTCTTTTTACAGTTCAGCGATCTAATGTTAAACCCTCTTCCCAAATTAAGGGGTGACCAAATCTTTAAAATTTGTAGCGTAGTCTAGCATGTAATACTAATTATGGTAACTCTGGGAAAAGATAATAATCCTTGAACGTGGCAGACTTATAGACCAGTCAGATGTGATTTTGCACATTTTTTACAGCAGTTCAAGCTTGTGTTTTGTCTGTGAAAGTTCTGGCTTTACCATAAGGACTTAAAATATCAAGTTCAAGGTATATTTTTGGTGTAGTTATCTGTAAGTGTCCTTCCTATAGCATGACTTGTAGACTGTGATTATGCATGTGATTGAAATGGCACCCAGTTTAATTCCAGAACTTCCTAGCTAAAGCTACATAATGAGAATAGGTTCATGTTCCCATCTTGGAGTTGGATTATGTCTCAGCAGTGAGGTTTTTATAAGTTGTTTCCAAAAAATTCATTATGCTTGTTACTATTCAGTAGTGTTGATTTTCTTTATCTACTGAAATAACAGGAAGTCTTAAGAGTACGTCAAGTGATAAATCATAGAACGTATATGCATGATATTAGCTTCTTCAAGGGTTATATTTACAAATTCATTACAAACGTTATTTGGGCTTTTATGGTGGCGGGTATTTGGTTTTTTTAACACTTTCTTTAGGTTCCCGTTAGACCTTGACTGTTTCTGTATTTGAAATGAGATGCAGAAGTGGAATGCAAGTAGCTAAATTTCTAATACAATGGTGTGAAAGCTGTTTGCATGACAGAGCTGCACTTCATGATAGAGAAAATAACAGGTGTTTCTCTGGAACCTTTTGTCTGTTACTTGCACTAGAAGCAACATAAAACACAATTGTAAAATTGCGTATTTAGTGCACTGTCTAATATTCTAGTTAACAAAACAGCATGTAAAAATGTAATTATAAAATTTTTTGATCGAACATGCGAACACAATTCGATTTTGCAATATAACAAATGTCATGTGGAAATGAGTATTGCCGTGCTGTGAATATCGTTAATAGAAAAGAGCATGAATGGGCTTACTAGGGTAATAATTGGAGCAATTATTTCCAAGATCTTTATTGTCTGTATAAGGAGGCTAGACTACACGCTTATAATAGTCATTTAGCCTTCTGGTACTTTAACCTTCATCCTATGCTGATTCTGGCAAGAAATACTTGAGGCTTTACCACCTGTAAAGAAATTCCAAGCCAGTTTTCCTGCAATAATGTGATGACATTTGCATTTAAATGTATATGTTCCATGTGAAGAAGAATAAAACCCCAACTTTCCACATTTGAGGGCATTTCTGACAAAAGCTTAAGGTACAAGAGCACATTTAATTCATAAGCTCTGAGAAAGTTGTCAAAACTTGTTGTTGTTTTGCATTCTTTTTTAACCGAGAATTTAAAGCTGAGGAAAAGAGTTTGGAGTTTCCTTTGATAATTCAAAGTAATCACAACCAAGCCTTTAGCAAGGACAGCAAGTATTGAATCTACTTCTCCTTACTTTCTCTCTTCCCAGACTGTAATTTGTGGGATTTACTGCATAGATTTTTGCAGTGGCCAAATTGCACAAAGTTTACACAATTATTTTTCCCAGCTCACTTTAAGTCAATAAATCATTTGTTTCCCAGTAACAATGTGGAAATCTGCTGGTATAATCTTTGCAGTGGTAGTTCGCACAGTTTAAATACTATCAGAAATGGAAACACCTGTATGCTTTCAGAATAGTTTTAACAGCCTGCGGCAGCTCTATTTGGACAGATGCCTTATTTTATTACCTTTCTTAAAATACAAACAGCACGGCATATCATTCGGTCCAAGTTTTTTTTTTCTATCAGCTTCCTGAGCAGCTGCTAGGCATTTTCTTCTTAATACGATCTAAGATCCTCTGCCGCCACTAGATAGAGGCTGAATGTAAATGCTTTCCCTTCCCCCCAGAAGCTCAAATGCAAATAAGAGGTCTGTAAACCGAATGAACAGTTGCCTGTTGTCATAACTAAATGCAGAAATCAATAGTGCGGTATAAAAGCTGTTTTTAAGGTAAAATGACAGATCTAACAAAAAGTCTGGAATGCTTGTTCAGCAACTTGTCCATTTTCTGTATTCTCTTTCATCTGAATGATAAAAATAATCTGTGGTGAATTATGGTACAAGTTAATTTTGAGACATTTCATGTGCTTGCAAAAGAAATAAAAGCAGATCTGTTTGCAGTGCCACACAGTTTTGCTGTAATATTTTCAAAACTGGATTAAATAAAGAATAATAGCTAACACAAGAGGTTTTAATTACCACTAGGGAAGTAATTGGAATTTTTTCTGAGGGGACAAAGCTACACTGTGTACCTAATTAAAGAAAATGTGCCAGTCCTTCAGAGACTGGATAATCATTTGCATTGTTATGTTTTAGCTCCTAATGTTCTAGAAATGGAAAATTCATAGTTATGAAGTTTGGGATGGATTCTGGGTCTTAGATGTGGGGTAATGATCATCTCAACCACCGTCAGATGCAGTGCGTGGAGGCATGTTGCAGTTTTCTATTTTGCTTTGTCTGTGCACAACTGTTCTAGCAGGAATGCTCTAATTTTTTCTAAAGCTGATAATTTTATTTGTCTAGTGCATGAAATGAGATGAGAAAGAACTGATGTTTGATATAAATTATCAGAGTGGAATAAATTAAAACTAAAGGATATTACCTTTGTTATATGGCAGAAAAGGTATTCATATTTCCATAGGAGAAATGTTAATGAATTAACTTTTGTATACAAAAATTACCTCTGCATTCTTTTGATTGCATTCCTTCTCCTTGAGTGTCTCTCCCAGAAGTGTTCTCTCCCAGATTGGCTGGTGACCAAATTCTCTGGAAGCCTGCTCCACCTTGACCTTATCTCATTACTGTCTGGTGATTACACCTTCCTTTCTAAGAGCAATAACATTTCCTCTCCACCCCTTCCTTTCTTCTCCATAGAGACAGCTTTAATCACTTGTAAATTGAGTTCAGTGGATTTCTGGCCATTATGGTGGGCAAAATTCTGGTTACATTTTGGTGAGGAAGGTGATGTCTTTCAACTAGTTAGTTCCTCGTCATTCCACTTTGTTTTGCAGGGTGTCTGATGGAGTCCCTCTTCACTTTGATTGACTGTGCAACCTTCTGAAAATCTGAATGGCTCTGTGACGTTTCAATATGTTTTAAATGATGTTAGCTAACTCTTGAGTTAGTTAACTCTGATAGTCACATAGCTTGATTTATAATAAGGATACAAAATTTAGTCCCTTGTAAAATGTGAATTATTCCATCTTTTTAAAGTCCCTCTTCCCCACGAGTTTTCTTTCAGGTGCATGGTTCCTCAGTCATGGTGGGTGTCTAGTTTCTTTGGCAAGTGTATTGTATTTTTATAGACCCATAAATATGGGATTGCTGTGGCTTGTACCTGGCCACAGGCTTTGTGTTTAGCTGACAACACAGTCCTCATTACCTATCTGGCTTTGGCTGGCTGGACTTGTCTTAGCCTGCCTGGGGATTTTTTCTGACTTATAAAAGCGTTTATCTAATGACAGAATAATAAATTATATCTACTTTATTTTAGCTCTTGCTTAGGTTTGTACGATTGTGTGGTGTAAGCCACGTTGGTATGTATTTTTCATATTTAATAGATACTTATAACATGTAGTTATTCCGTGTAGAGTTTGCTATCTATAATCCTAGACTGAAATGGAACACAGAAGGCCTTTACTTGAAAGTACCGGCATGGGCTGATACTAGAGGCCCCACACCTGTGAACAGTTCACCGGTGGCCAATTGCTGGTCATTGAGTAGCGTGATCTTGAGAGCAGAATAAAACCAGTTTTAAGGGAAACAGAGAGAAGAACAGACATGTGGCATATATAAAACACATCGTATATGATGCATGAAAATGTAATGCAGCATTGCAGACTGGTGAAGAAATGACAAGGTGTAAAGCCCATTAACAAACACAAAAATTACTCCAAGAGGAGCTGAGAGAGAGAGAGAGAAGGAAGAAACAAGTACTTCAAATCCTTGACAGACAGCTTATTTCTCAAGTTAAATCTATTTTGGCATTGATGAGGTTTTTGACACATCTCATTTTTGAGGTAAATAAAGTCCTTCAATGAAATCTGTGAAATTCATATACAAAGAAAACCGTAGCACTAATTGGATTTGAGGTCTTCGGCTTTTTGTCTATAAAACACAATAACTTTACTCAACACCAGACGGTGTACAATATCTTATTAACGCTGTTATGGTTGATGTGATCTGGAGCAATGGCAATTTTTTTTTGGGTTGCCAACAAAACAGTGCAATAAGGACATGTGAGGGTATGAATATACATATGTATCTATAACAATTTCTTAAAATATAAAAGAAACAAGATTGGAGGTAGGCTAAACATCCATGTTTGTAAGAGAGATAGGGCCTTTCTCTTCCCATCCAGCAATGAAAAACTTTTCACCTGGTCTGACAGCGTCTGAATTTTGCCTGTATGACTTCCTACCAACCTCCTGTACCATCAACTGGCCACAGTGGGGTTTGTTCTCTTATCTACACCAATAGTAATTGTCTCTACTATCTAAAAGTTGTTAACTGCATAACCACAGAACAAATTCCCTTTACCAAAATAATTAATATCTGTGGCATTAAATACATTTGGAGACGTGTAGGCAAGCTTTTTTTTTTTCATCGGAGAATGGAAATCTGGTCAGGGTATCACGTTCTCTGTAGTTCCCAAAGTAATAACATGTAAGTGTAGGTAAGAGGAAAAAGATAAAAGTTGTCATGCTAATTAGATCTCTGATCTCTTTAGTGCAGTAGCCTGGACTGGCAGTACTTAGGACAGATTTTTCAAGCTCTGATTTAAGAACTGTCAAACTTCAGTAAATTTATTTGGTTCAGTAGTAACATGGTTGTAGGGGAAATTTCTGCCAAAGCCCAAAGGACCAGTGACTTTGTTCAGTCTGTGTGTACATGTTATTTACTTTAAGCTTAATCTAAAGTTAATTATGACTCTTCTGAGTTGTCTGTTTATCTCCAGTTGTTCAGTGTATATGAAGAGTTTGCTCTTATCTTCTCCCTGATCTGTATGTTGACACGTGATATGCTGTAGTAATGTTGAAGGTCAGGGAAGACTAATCTTTACAAGCTGTATCATCCTGACACTTGCCTCAGTGATTATATTTGAAATAACCAAAGACATGCATGTTGTTTTTGTTAATCTCAGCTCTAATCATAGAATTATCAAATGGGTTGGGTTGGATGGGACCTTTAAATATCATCTAGTCCAACCCCCAGTAATGAACTATACTGTTGGCAGTTTATTTGTATACTGCAGATATAGTAGATGAAGTTATTCTTCCTTGGTTCTAGAGGAATACATATTGCACAATTATTATATGGACACCCTTGCATTTTGCATGTTGTCTAGCAAACACAGAAAAGAGCATGATTGATTAAATCTGTTCATTATTGAAAAAAAGTTGTAATTTCAGTCCTTATGAAACTACTGTGCGTATGTAAAAAAAATTATGATTATGCTGTATCAGTTTATTAGAGTTTGTTTCTTCAGATTTTGAATTAATAACTTGTATAAATTTGTATCAGGTTAAGTGATGCATTGTAATGAAACTTCCACGTTTCTGCCATAGAAAGAAACTTCCACGTTTCTGCCACTACCGTTGTGTTTGCACCTTTCCTTGCGTGCGAATGAAGGCAGTGTTGTGTTGAAGGAAGTGAAAAAATGGAAATGGTAGCAAAGATTACTGATTGACATTTCTCTAAACTGACATTTTTCTAATTCTTTTTCCAGTTAAGGCCTCAATTTATCTCTTTTGAGATAATGTTGATCCAATGTGTCATCGTAGTTCAGTTACGCATCAGTAATAATTTGCAAATGCTTATTCATATGTAGTTGTTTTCAAGTCTTTATTGATTTCTGGATGTTGGTACCCTCCCCAGATACGTAAAAAAATAGAGGTGGGTTGGCTTGGTATTATTGAACTCCCTCTGGATTTTCTGAGTTCTCAGGAATACGTACATACCTGCAAGTATATTAAATTTTTAAGAAGTAGCGATGACCGTAATCTATTTGAACATCTTATTTTTCCTTGTTTTTCTCTTCATTTGCAGGTCTGGCAGTTTCTCTTCAGTTGCTTCATGGAGACATAGAACAAATTAGGAGAGAGTATACGTCCATGTTTACCCATGGAGTATCCATAACAAGGAAACTAGGTTTTTCCAATATTATCATGCCTGGTAAGTTAAAAAGAAAAACTCTCAATAGGCAGAAGAAGAAAGAACTAATAAGAAATTACTTAGTTTTCAGCTGCTTTCCAAATAAATACTGTATTCTAAAACTTCAACTTTTCCAGAGACTTTTATGTTAATTTTTTTCAGACAGTTAGAAGAAAACTGTGTCCCAGAGGCCCTTTGCATTATACATTGTATAGTTGCTGTGTTGATGTCAAAAAGACATAAGGCCATAGCAGCCTTTTCTGAGAGACGAAACCCCACTTTATAGAAGTGAAGATGACTGAATGCAAGACTGATGAGCTCTATACAGAGAAAGAGATAACCAGCAGAACGTTATGTTCTTAGAAGGTGATAGCTTTCTAAATAAGGATTCGCAGAATTTCACTGTTAGTGTACAGCTTCTGGTTTCACCAGCTTTGTGTCTCAAATACTGGAAATGAAGATTCTGGAAATGGATAATAATAGCGATGTAGAGCCTTTAGTTTGATTATATTGTATGACAAAATATGCAAATACCTTAACAGATGCTAAGGAAGGTAGAACGTGAAGGTGAAGAAAAAATACAGGAAAAAGATCGCAGTACTATCTATAGTTCCATCCCTGAAATGAAATTTTTAAAAAGTTTAAAGGGTTGCTGGAAATTATAAGGCTAATGTCTCTTTAAAGGAAAAGCACATTTGCAGGCAGCCTAGTTTGGCACGATTATGATGTTGTGTTGCTGCTGAGAAATATTACAGGGAGGAGCTCACGTCTTAGTTTCAGCTGAGTACACACACAATGCCTTGAGTCTCTCAAATGTAAATCATCCTCATGACTTGCAGATTTTTAGTAGAGGCTACCTTCTTATAAAGATCTGTCTTTGCATTCCTGCGTACCTAAATCAGAAGTAAACTAAGGTTCTGAGGCAAGAATAAATAAGTGTCAATACTTCACTAAGCAAGGAGGTCTTGAATAGGCATTTAAAACTCAGTAATGAGACTCAGATTTAGCTATGGGCATTTATTTCTCTTGAACTTCTGCCTGAAACTTGACAACTGAGAATTCACTCTTGTGTTCTCGCTGCCAATTAAACATCTGTCCTTCTATCTCCTTGATCAGTACTGCTAATCACTTGAAACATGCACAGAACACAAGTTAATAAAACAGTTTTAGCATTATTATGAAAATACTCTGCTGCTGTCACTGCAATATTTAGAATAATAAAATGCATGAGTCAGGTGCCATTTAATTTAAAGTTAGATTATATATGTATGCTTAATGAAAGCATTCAATCGAAATCTTATGGCTTATTAGCTAGGGTTTATTTGTTGTATTACTGTTGAATTTGTTATTTTGAATCAAATGAGTACTGTAGATAATATGGGTGATAACAGTGAAAGCAGTTTTTCTGAGCACACTATAACTCCCATTAAGAAACTTTTCTCCATTTATCTATGATTTAGTGACCTTCTGCTCTGTGTCATCAAATTTTCAAAGTTCTGCAAAAAGCTCTCGTATTCCCTCACTTTCCAGTTGTGAAACAATGTGATGTACTAAACTGTGAAAACCATGTTATAGCAGAGTACTGTGTAATCAGCTTCTGGAGGAGCTTCTCAACTCATTTTCAAAGAATTGTGCAGGCTGCTTGTCCCTTTTTAGTTTAAAAAAAAAAAAAAAAGGGTTCTGGTGTGCTGCTTTATAGTCCAAATGTATGCATATCTCAGTTTAGAAAATGTACAACTTTTATTCTGTGTTTACTGGCATAGAAGAGGTTCCTCCTAAAAAGAAATAATCATCTTGCTCTTGGAATGACAAGTTCCAAGGGCTAACCAGAGCAGTATGCCCTAGGCACTGAAATGCCCACAGGAACATAGCCTTTGAAAGGCTTTTTCTTTTAAAGCTCCCCTTTCATTTTGTTTCTCTTTTAGTGTCTTTTTTCAGAGATAAATTAGAGAACTTTATCTTTTGCCACTGGAAATGGTCATAATTAGATCTTATTTCATATTTTTGCTGAAAGTAAGTGTATTGCTGTGGCTAATTAGCACTTAGGTTAGGGTTCTGAGCCAGACTCTCTTGAATTATTCAATAAGAAATACTTCATGCTGCTAAACTACAGTGTCTTTTTTATAAATGCTGTATTTTAAGTGTCTCTCCTATTCTGGTGTATTTAAACTCTCTCTGACCTTCATTTTTTGTCACATCAATCCTTTTCTTTGGACTTTTTGCTGTTAAAAGCAACTGGGATCAGCATACATGCCAAACCAGCATTTTGTTGACAATAATAATGCAGTGCTTTTTATGTCACTGGAGCCTGACAGGGTGAAGCCAGAGAATGCTCTTTCCAGGCCCTGTGGAATTTTTTAATGAAGAACTCCAAGCGTTTTAGGAAATGAAGTAGATGGGTAGAAAAAAGCATATATGATTCAAAAAAGTTGTGAAATAAGTGACTCGCTCTATTCTGGCTGACAGAAGGGCAGGCAGTATCATCCTGTGAGTCTAATCAATGTGCATTTTCTAGCTTTAACCAGGATTTAAGGGCAGATTCTGTGCAACCAGTAGTAAACTCTTTCCAGCATCCCGGTGTGGCAGTCTGCAGATGCACAAACCCAGTATTCTGAGAAAGCTTTGCACAGCATCGAAGGACAACTGTGCTTACACCCTAAATTTCTGTGTTCGCCCTTTCCTGAAAGGACAGACGACCACATCATTATTTAGTATATGAAATTTAGCATTTAATATTTATGAACATGCTATACTTTTTGAGCAGTATTTTAAGTTAGGTTAGCATACATAGTAGGTGATGGAATTTGAAAGACCTTTTGTGGTTTTTTGTACATACTTTTACTGGTTTATGTAGTGCGCTCTTATGGATCTGTTTCCAAATTTGACTTGCAGCATCTGTATCAGTGCATAACTTCAGTGCTGCATATGCTCATGTGTTCTAGCACATATGCATGTACATATTCCTTCGCAACTTTGTGGAAGATATCTGATTCCATAAAGAAGCCTGATCATTACTGTGTGTTGTCTGGGATTTTTAGAATTGGAATAAACCCTAGCATAGCTGTTTGCCTAAACGAGGACTTACTGGAGGAGCCATAGCTCCATGCTAGGACTGCCAGTTGTAAACAGACTCTATAAACTATCATGTGGTAAGCATCCATATAGTTGCACATCTTCCTTTCTTGTGCTTATCAGACCAGAACTGCATCTGCTTTACTTTATTTAAGCTATGCTGTTCTTAATAGTGCTAAGTCTGTTATTGGTAGTAGTTGTCTTGACTACTTGGTACATTCAAAGCCAAAATCCGTTCAGCGTGATACACTAGCACATAAAGTAATCTCATGTGTCTCTGTAGAATCCTTTTTTCACTAAGCAGTTCAATAAGATCCAACCTTTATTTCCTGGAATGTTGCCCACAAACTTACTCTATGCAGCTTTGTCTGTAATGTCAAAGATAATTCTTATTTAAAACAGCTATAGATGTGATTTTGAAATGTATCTTATAGAGGGCAGCAGCTCAGCTCCAAATGTCTTATTCCATAAAACGTACTGCAGCATGTAAACAATTGGCCTGTTGGCTGACATCTCAACAGATTTCCATAGATGGATATCAGTTAGCTATAGACACCCTTTTCCAGCTTATGATCTGAACTGATGGCATTACCACTGCTGAGGTCTCACCACCTCTTGCTCTGAGCTAAGATCAGAGTTTATATTTCTTCCTGTCGATCCAAATTATTAAACTCTTATGATATTAGAACAGGTTAAAGAATTGACAAGTCAGTACAATGGTATTACATTGACCATTGTTTTCGTTGTACATAAACTTAGAGGGTCTATAATGCTGATACCTGTAGCTGAGCAACTTTGCAGTCCCAACTGCAAAGTTTTTGGTTTGTAATCCTTCACACTGAATTTTTTGGTCCTATTCTAATCCTGTGATATAATTTCACAAATAGCATAGCTAAAGACTCTATATGAAGCTGCAGTATTATAATTTCTGTAATGCAATTTCATACTTTCAGACTTATTTGTCAAACAATAAAAGTCACATTTTGTTTCTCAATGTTATGTCTTTTTTTTACAATTTCTGCTCATTCAGCAGATAGAATGAGCTGCCCAAGATGTTGCAGTGCTTTTAAGTTTCCCACATTAAACTTTCATATGCTTAATTTAGGAAAAATATCTTCATTTTTTTTACCATCACATCTGCATTGCTTTGCATTTGTCAACTTTTAACTTCGTTAGATGTCCTTTAGCTGTCCAGTTAAATCTCATCAGAATCCTTCTTTGAAAGCTACTGAATATACTCATTACTCCTTCATCTGGATTATTAAAAGGTCTTTTATTCTTTTCATGTGCAAGCACCCGCTCTCCAATCTTTCTTACTTTCTGTTTTCAGAAGCTTTTAAAATGAAACGAATACTAGAATCTTTGTCTTTTTATACAAATGATCTCAGAAAATGCTATCCTTGTGATAACATGCATTTTTCAATGATGTGATTTTGACTAGAAGCATATTCCTTCTTTCAAAGCTTAGAATAGGAGTCTGGAGAGCAAAAATGTAAAGAAAGCTATGGAATCTGTTCTCTTCATCATGGTAAGTGTTTGTATCTGTCAGTGAGCTTGGACTTAGTAAAGAGCTGTTGATTCTAGGAAAAAAGAAATATGTCTGACACACTTAAGCATTTTCTCCCATGAGCAGTGGTATGAATTTTTCCAATCTTCTTTATCCTCTGTGGAGTACAAACAGCCTAAATTTAACACCTGCCATTGTTTGCTGTTCTGATTTCCAAGAATCCAGAAATATGTATTTTTAATTACTGAAAGTAATATTGCCTGAATATATTAGTTACACAAATATATTTAAACAATAATGTGGAGTAAAGACACCCTGAATTTTGACCTTTCATGAAACTGTGGTACTCTATGGGGAATATCCTCTGCTGTCCAAATCCTATTTTAATACTTTTTAAAGCTTTGTTCCTATCTATCAAAGGAATTATCATTTCTACAAGTCACTGGAGAAAACAAAGATACTAATGCATGATTAGACAAGTGGAACTTCTATATTGTTTTCCTTCTCTTTCCCATCTCCTCTGTCTTATTTTCTTGGTTCGTTAGGAACTGAAGGAAAAATAGAGGAGAACGATGGAAAGGGAAGAAAAGCGAGAACTGAATTGGACTTCCCTTGATTTAAAGTCTCTGGAAGTAGAAAAGAGGGAAAAGGGTCTTCTGCAGTTTATATTATTTGGAAGAGTAAGCTGGCTGTCTTTTAAGCATAGAATAAGCAGCAGTGCTGCACAGGAAGTGTACACAAGAGTAGTTATGGCTTGGAAGTCTTTCTTCAATAAACCAGGTAAGGAGCACTAGCAAGCTAACAAGTGAATGCTTTAGCTCTGTAAAAATAAACAGTCTTTCAAAATTCTGTTGGAAATATTTTCTTGTAGGTAAACAAAATCAACAGGTCAAAGTTTTGTGTTAAAAAAGCTTGTAAGTCTTTTATTCCCTGCTTGTTGAAAGTAACTTGGTTTACATCTCGTTGTTAAAAGCAAGAGCAAAAAAAGAAGTCACAGAGCAATTGGGTTTTATGTAGTAGATCTGCAATCCATTTGAAATCTGTTTGAGAATCCCTTGTAAAGGGCGTTTCATTTGCTTAATCAGCTGTTTTCTGGTGAGTGTTTCTTAGGGCTTGTTGAGAGTTTCTGTAATAAAGTTGAAAATGCACATAATGTTCTGTTGAAAAAGGACAGTAGGGTAACTGAGAAAAGGAATCTGTTTATTCATTTTTGCCTTCGATTTAAATGCCAAAACTTACTTAATCCAATAGTAAAAAGGCAATAGCGTTACCAAAGTCACCAATACTCCCAAAATTCTAACACATGCAGAATTGTTTTAATGTTTGCCTTATATACAAAAGAATATCAATGATAATATATAAGCTAGCTAGCAGTATAAAATTGATAGAAATGGTCTTATTTCTTTCTGTCCATCCCCTGTCATATAGTTCAATGCAGACACACGTCCCACCTCAAATAAGTTTTTGTCAGGTATCACCCAAAGAGTCCCAATCTCAAATCTCTTCTTTGTGTGTATATATTTGAACGCTGAGTACAACATTTTCTCATTCTTGAGTCATACTTGAATATTACTTATAAATAGTAGTTACTGTGAGTCTATGCAAAAGCTCATTGCGTGTAGCAAAGTTGTTCTTTGCCACAATAATGGAGAAGTCAGGGTATTGCTATATGGGGAGAAAACACTGAGCGGACAGCTGAGTGGTGGTTGTCACAGTCACCAGCCTGTGCCAGCAAATCTGACACATGTTTACTGACAGCTTCAAGCATGTCAATGAGATTTGCCCCGTTTCTTAAAAGCATTTAATACATTCGCTGATAAGCAGCCAGCCACTCTTTTGGTATCTTCGACAATGCAAAACAAGAAAGAAATTGTTTCAATAATGGGATTTCACTTCCTACACTGATGAAATTTTTTGTGAAATGCAGTGTGCCTGTATCTTCCTGAGATGATCTCCTGAAGGATGCCCTTCTCTCAGATAACAGCCTTCTGTACTATGATTTTAACAAATGATGCCAGATTGCTTAACTTGAGGTTTTTTTATTAAATGTAACTGTCTCGTGTGTAACAAATCAGGAAGGGAAGGCAGAACACCAGCACGGCTGAGCAAAGACATGCTGGTCAAACTAAAGGGCAAAAAGGAAATGCATAGGCAGTGGAAGCAGGGATATAGGTATCCTGGGAAGAGCATAGAAACGTTACCTGGTTGTGTAGGGATGGGCTCACAAAGGCCAAGGCACAGCTGGAGCTGAACTTGCAACGCAAAGAATAATAAGGTCTTCTACAGGTATCTCAGCCAGAAAAGGAACGTCAAAGATGAGCAAGACTGGCAAATGGGTAACAACAGATGAGGAGAAGGCTGAGGTACTTAACAACTTTTTTGCCTCAGTCTCTGGAAATCTCTCTTCCCACATCTCTTGAGTGGATGGACAGCAAGGCAGGGACTGGAGGAGAAAAGTTCCTCCCACTGCAGGAGAAGATCAGGTTCAAGACCATCTGAGGAACCTGAACATACAGAAGTCTGTAGGACCCAATGAGATGCATCCCAGAGTCCTGAGGGAATTCGACAGTGTAGTTGCCAAGCGGCTCTCCATGATATCTGAAAAGTCATGGCAGTCAGGTGAAGTCTCTGGTGACTGGAAAAAGGGAAACATTGCACCCATTTTTAAAGTGTGTAGAAAGGAGGACCCTGGGAACTAATGACCTGTCAGCCTCACCTTTGTGCCTGAGAAGATCATGGAACAGATCCTCATAGAAGGTATGCTAAGGCACATGGAGGACAGGGAGGTGATTTGAGACAGGCAGCATGGCTTCATCAAGGGCAAGTCCTGCCTCACCAACCTTGTGGCCTTCTGTGCTGGAGTGACTACATCATGGGACAAGGGAAGAGCTATGGATGTCATCTGTCTGGAAATCTATAAGGCCTTTGGCACTTTCCCCTACAATGTCCTTCTCTCTAAATTGGACAAGTATGGATTTGATGGGTGGACTGTTCAGTGAATAAGGAATTGGTTGGATTGTTTCACCCAGAGGGTTGTGGGCAACAGCTCATTGTCAATGGCTGGGTAGAGACGTGGTGTCCCTCAGGGGTATTTACTGGGACCAGTACCTTTTTATATCTTCATCAATGCCAGAGAAAGTGTGATCAAGTGTACCCTCAGCAAGTTTGTGGATGACACCAAACTGCAGTTGACATACCTGAAGGATGGGGTGTGGTCCAGAAGGACCTGGACAAGCTTGAGAAATGGGCCCATGTGAACCTCCTGAGGTTCAACAAGGCCAAGTGCAGGGTACTGCACATGGGTCAGGGCAATCCCTGGTATAAATACAAGCTGGGGGATGAAGGAATTGAGAGCAACCCTACAGAGAAGGACTTGGGTGTACTGGTGGATGAAAAGCTGGGCATGAACCAACAATGTGTGCTCGCAGCCCAGAAAGCCAACCACATCCTGGGCTGCATCAAAAGAAGGGTGGGCAGCAGATCAAGGGAGGTTATTATGCCCCTCTCCCTCTACTCCACTGTGGTGAGACCCTGCCTGCAGTACTGAGTCCAGCTCTGGAGCCCTCAACACAGGAAAGACATAGACCTGTTAGAGTGGTTCCAGAGGAGGACCACAAAAGTGCTCAGAGGGCTGGAGCACCTCTGCTGTGAGAAAAGGGCTGAGAGAGTTGGGACTGTTCAGCCTGGAGAAGAGAAGGCTCTAGGGAGACCTTATTG